>CM024605.1:8058813-8168366 GCA_014182555.1 Eucalyptus erythrocorys | reverse complement strand
AATCAGAGTTTCAGGACATTTAATTATCACTCCAGCCATTCCACTAAACCATTCATGCTGTAAGTTTTAACTACACAAAAGAACAGCTATTATTTCAATCAGTATACCAGAGAATGCCATGCATAATGCACCGAGTTGATCCATTTTGCATAGATTTGCTGCCTATATGGGAGTCAACTGTCATTAACAATTTTGTCATGTTAACCCAGAGCATGGGTAGGCTCAGAGGCCAAGTTTAATACTTAGATGATAAGTGGTGACAAATGGTCCTTGCACCTATTTACAGGTCAGCTTTGTGTAATGAAATTATGACAAATTAATGCGTCTGAAAGTGGAAAACCTACTACCTTACTAAAATTTTAGATGGCACATAAGTTCTGATACAGGTAGCCCGCTAGCACGCTATAAGAAACATAGGGTTTGTCAATAAAACTGAAAATATGAGTATTGCAGATTTTGGCATTGACTTCTAAGTGTTAGTAACTTTAAGTGCTTAAATAGCTAAAAGTTAAAACTGAATGTTATTGGTTTTTAACTAAGCACAAAACTGCAGGTATATGTGGAAGGTTTTAGCAATTACTTGATAACAGTCCACATGGTATTAAAGTTTTCGGATTGAATGAATTATCCCTTCCATTGGGTCCTCTTTAATAACTCAATTAAGTGTTTTGACAGACTCAGTTCAATAAAAGTTTCATTACATGTGACAAATGAAGAAAGATTTGCTTAATTTTTACATCATAACTCTCCTAACAAAACTATGATCTCATAACAGCAGAGGACTTAAACCGGGAGGTGACCTACCTACAGCAAGAGGCAGAAAACCGCAGTTCCCTCACCAATTGGAACACGAGTTAAGGAATTACCTAATTCATTCAGTGTTAAAACATTACCCAAAGATTAGAATTCTGCCAGTCATGTTGAAATTTAGCGATTGAATTTTCTGTACTTATTCTCATGTTTTATAAGGGTTGCATATTCTAGTTTTCAGTGTTTAATTAGATGTTAAAACAGGTCCTATATATAAGCTTTGGTAGCGAGAAAACTGCAAACGGGACAGTGATTTAAAGGAAATACTTTTTGATAAGAGATCAATTAAGTTGAGAAAATAATCCACCTGCACAAGCAACTCTTGCTTCCCAACAGATTTTATAAGGATTGAGAAGAGAGAGAGATCAGCGTTCCTAGGAAGCAAAGTTGCCTCTGCTAAAAGAATTGCAGCTGACATGATCCCAAGCAAGATGGCAAAGACTTTCTCAAGCTGCTTTCTCAAAATGCAACGCCAGATAAATGCTGCAAAATATCAAAATAAGCAAAATGAATTATAAAATAAGTCAAACTTATTGTTAAGATTAATCTGTAATACCAGTATCCTTCACAAACAGGAGAGAAAGGAAATAATTGAATGAGTTTATGTACTTGTTTCCCCCAACTGAAGGGATGCATCACCTGATCCCCATGGCAAAGTAAACTAACCTGATAAACCCAGCGTGTAACTCAGATTGACATCGCATTTCATAAAAATTTGACTGAAAACAAGTGCCCCATTAAGTTTAGGCACATGAACAACTACATGGCACAGAAATCAGACATATGCCAATAGTGCTCAAGCTCTTATAAAGTAAATTTATTCCACGATACATCCCCCACCAAAACACGATCTCAATACTCTACTGCTAACCATCAGAAACAGTAAAAAGGCTCCAATTGGTAAAGCCCAAAAATAATGGAAATTCCTTTTATGATACCAGACACAGCTGATTTTTCATATTTGGCTCATTGGCACACAAGAGGTCAAATATTAAATGTGCTTCATGTAAACATATATTATATATACTATACCGATCAAAAGGTTGAATTAAGAACTCAGGCTACAATTACTTTCAGCAAAAATAAATTCAAAAGTACTGCTTTGTTTTAGTCCAAATTCTGAGATTGACAATATTCAAGCATAAAAAACTAACATCTTCTGATGTCTTAACAAGACTAAACAATTAATCTGAGAATTAGAAATTCACTTCTCCAATGGATTAGAAGAAGAGAACGTAAAATTACCCATAGTATCCAAGAATGCCCCCAATTTTCCAGTTCGTGCAGGTCTGAGGCTTGAGATGAACTTCCTGAATTACACAAAGCAGATAAACTTGAGCAAATGGAACTTTCCATTGTCCTCTGAATTTGCCCCACATGAGTAGATATGTGGAGTTAAACTAACAATTCTAGAAATTCACTTCTTCATCTCTGCAAATTTAACATGCACCTTAGCACAAGTAGTTTTTACTGATTTACATCTTTAAGAAGAATTATGCCACCACAGAGAGAGAGAGAGAGAGAGAGAGAGAGAGAGAGAGAGAGAGAGAGAAATGGAAATCCCATCTTATTTAGCTACTTTCTGTCCAAAGGAAAAGCATTGATCTAATTCAAAAGGAGAAAAAAAGTAAAGCTGGAAAATTACCATCCACTGGCATCTCTGCGTTCATAATTCTTTATCACATCTTCTAGTTCAAGCGCCTCCAAGACATAAGTCAAATATTCACTGCAACATTAAAAATGACAAAGTACTAGGATCAGATACAGTGATGAGATTTGATGACACACCATTCAGCGGAAGCCTAGAGGAATTCAGAAGTGATCCGCATTTACCAACTTGCATGTGCAAAGTAGCAGACACAATCATTCAGAGTATATCCAACATGTCAAACACTGAAAAGTATCAAAGCAACCCAATCATAAAGGCATTCGTTAGCTTTACAACTGAGGGTAAAATACAGGTTGTTTGACAATCATTCCTAGCTGGTGGAAGAACTCGTTCCTAGATAATCCCCTTATCCGACTTTCTTTTTACTTATCCCAAATTGTCCAAATTCTTCTCTTCTTCATTGAGTCAGACGTTTTTAGGAGAATTGTTTTTTGTGTTGGTAATTTCAGCTTCTCCAAACAGATATTCTGCAAATCATAAAACCTCAGGGGTGACAATATCTAGACCACATGGAGGAGGTTGGAATTTGCGTTAATGGTGATTGTGTCAAAATTATGTCAATCTACTTGACATGATTAATAAATAAGTTCCTTTTGACTTGAAACATCAACATGTAACTCATAATTACCCTATCTGACCTATTTAACTAAATAGGCTATGGCAACTTGATTGATGACTTGTGGCCTATTTGATTTAGTCGAGTTAATTTTTTGATGATTGCTATTTACAAGTACAAACGTTTGTCCACCTTAGCTGGATGAGATAACACTACACCCTATAGCAAGGTTGCCAATAGATCTTTGATTCGTTCGTTTGAAGTTCATAAACCACCTGCTGATCTTGTCAGGAACCAGTTTCTTTTCTAGAAGTCTAGGCCCATTTGACATGGCTATAGCCCATTCCCTAAAGCAATGATTTATGACTTCTGAATTTGTCTACAACTGTTATTACATGCCATGCTTGGAAGTTGACTTGCAAGCACGTCAACATCGCATGGGAAATAACCATTTAAATGAACAAAACATATTTTGATTTATTCTAAAGTCGAATCGAAAGCTAATAGCGATAGTTTTGATCAGACAAGAAATACTTGGTTACAGAAGCAGGGAAGAATAAAGAAGACCACAAGCACCAAAAGCTGCAAAAATACTCCAAAAAAGGAAAACGTAAATTACATGCTCCTGGTTACCTTTTATAGCGATAATACTCTCTCGCTCCCCTTAGATGACGCCTAAGGCTTGCCATTGACTTCTCATCTGTATCATAGTCCATATCATTTCTCCTAATCTTCCACCCTGCGGTTTAAATGATGGGTCTTGTCTAAACTGCATAAGAGAAACAAAAATCAAATTGCTCAAAAAACAAGGCTGCATTAGGTAGTGGTCCTAGAACATCTGATTTTTGGGGAAGTTACCATTTGATTTAGCATATCATCAATAACATCCATGTAAGGCCTCAAAGGATCACGTTTTGACATCTGATTGGAAGTAGCTTGAGCTACCTATAAAACAACATATACATATCAATAAACTAGAGGATTCTCGCAATAAATATACTCTATCAACTAAGAACATGCTGCAGGCAATTAGTTTCCCGGAAAAATCATCAGGGTTGCTCACAGCTGATACAGTCATCACATCAAAAGACTTTACTTTTTTATCAACCGATTCTTCTATTTAAATATATTGTAAAAACTTTAGTGAATAAACAGCTAGATTAATGACCTAGCTGTGCCACATCTCCTTCCACCCTCCCAATGAGATCAACTGAAGTTACTTTTGGGAAAAAAAAAAAAAAGTGCAGCTTTGCAAGACTTCAAAGAAGAAAGATCTGATGGTTAATATGAAGATCCTAATTAAACAACCACTGAGAGAATTCAAAGTGGCCGTATCGGTCCATGTTGGCTGCAAAAACCAGTTAATCAAACTAAAGTTGGTTCTACCCATAAAAGCCACCACAAATGGAGGTGTATCTGTCTGAACCGGTACCAGACACCCCATGCTTAATTGGGTTGGTGGATTTGTATGAAGATGCTGAAGAGAGAGTAGGTAAAAGATGAAAATGCTCTTGATTTAACCACAAGAAGAATGTCGATGGCACAAGATCAAAAAATGCATGCTTCATTAGCAGCCTAGGACATTCTTGAAAACACTACGTGACCCAACTACTAGAACCAAAATTAGAAAAAGAATGAATAAAAAATAAAAGTGACAAAAAAAAAAAAAATTCATTAACAGAACAAAATTGATATGAAGCAATGAGTTCAAAAGTAAATCATTCACCAACAGAAAATATTGACAAGGTAGAAGAATTCCATTAATGGCCTCTGAGACTAGAATATAGAAAGCACTCACTACTATGGCATTAGACAGCTCTTGGTGAGCATCATCAAGTTTAACAGCCATTTTAGCTACTTTATGAGAGAGAACTTTTTGGCGGGTGGTCCAGTCTGCATTTCTCCAAATACTTTTGGGTATTTCACTTAAGCGAAACCAAGAAGAAAAGCCCCGTTACAAGCCCAAAAGTGTTTGAACAGGCCATTGCTAAACCAAGGATATTACCCCTCCTGTCATACAATTAAACAGGACATAAGAACGTAAATTTGCCAAAATTATTACACCTATACATCAGGGACACACTTAAAGATGGAAAAAACAAAGAGAAGCATCAACAAACTGCTATAGCAAGACTAAATCACAAAAAAGACAGTCATACTACGCAGAAAATATAAAACACTCAGTTCCAGCACAAGATCGATTTTTTCACCTGCAACTAAATATAAACTCCCAATATATGATATTCCAGTCATATTGCTCAAGCACTTCAGCAATTCAAGCAATCACTAAGTACCTATGACTACTTTACTCACTTCTGCAGGCCATGCACCTACCTAACATTAACTAATGAAGCAATCACAAATACCTACAACTGATTCAATCGCTTAAAAGGCATTCTCTATAAGTTATTCCTGACTATCACGAGGGACAAACATTCTCTATAGTACAACAGCTAGAGCGAATCGAATTAAATGGACATCATTCACACCTAATGGATATTGCTTGAAAGGAACAAACTTACCAATGCTTTTCAATCATGATGAGAAGAATAAGGCCAATCAGGCCGATGGACCCAACAATTAGGTAAAAGACTAAGTTCATGTGTATGCTACTCTTAAATCTTTCCTTCACAGTAAAATCTCCAGCATCTTCAAACCCCTGAATTAGAGGAGCTACAGCCCTGCATAGAAAAAAAAAATGATACTGGTTTTAAATTCAACATTAAGGTAACAAGCATCTATATCTCTACAAAAATGATGCCGGTCTAATTGCATTGGAGCTTTTATTGGCGCTTCTGATATGCTTAGATGGAGCCAGAGACTACAAAGCTATGAATAAAGGGACACTAGAAGAAGAAAGCCAATCCAGTGCACGAGATTAATGGAAGCTGAATAATAAAACTTTCCCAGGGAGAATTATCCTAAAAATGAAACTATATCCAACCAGGCTATCAGTTTCTAATCAACTGAGAGCCAACCGAATTAACACATGCAGAATCACAGCAATAAACACTCAAGAAGTAGAACTTGAATCCCTGAATCAAATAAAACTATGTGTAGATAAGAAAATCATAAGCAAAATTCAAACTCACATATAATTCAGCTCAGTCAAAATAAAAGGGGAAAAGGCGAAAGTGAAGTTATCCAATCTCATCTCAAAGTATGTACAACATTTCCTAAAACCAGATCAACTAAGGGGCATCATTGTTCCTGCAACTGAAATGTTTCTCCAGTAATTCAAGGCATGGGTTTCACAGACGCAGAATGCCAAGCAATATTAAGGAAGATTTCCAAATTTAAAAACACAGACACAGTTGACTTTGAGGATGCAGCAAATCAGGAATTGATCATAAAACTTAGCAGTCCGAAATTTTAGACTACCAAAACTTTTTCAGGGAGATTCTTGAAACGGATGGCAAAATATATCAGCACAAACATAAAATTTTTTCCTTTCTGATAAGTTACATCGACATACCAAGTCAGTAAAAATGTACTCCAGTATGACCAGCTCCAGAAGAATGAAATGCCCCCACCACCATGATGCATAATCGTCTGAATGGGCAAGAACAATACTTGAATTTCAGTGATACAAGTCAATGTCAATCACAATACCACGTTAACGAATTATTGTAGATGGAACTGTGATACGTACATCCAACCTACCATCATTCTAATAGCTAATACAAAAGCATGTAAACAAGATTCCCTCAAACAGAAAGGATCCTTTCACAATCTCTTTGATAATCAACACATGATACCTACAGCTTTGAAACATGTCAACTGAAGTGAACTAGAGGCCTGATCAGTCACAAGCGACTGAAAATCCATACCAGGAATTCATGGAAACACACTCTTCCCTCAGACCCAGAATAGTAGGCAGCCATATTGCAATGGGGAAGCAAAATAATGAGATTAAAAGGTATATATCGATGTTTGTATGAAATGATATACGTCCAAAGTAATAACACCAAATGAATTCAGTATGGAGCATACTTGCAAGATTATGAAAAACAGGAGGAATGAGACTCTAGATTGAAGTAGAGACATAGTTCTAATCATTAAAAGCACTAGTTGCATGATCATGCACTGCATGGGCTTATATTCAAAAACTTTCTATATTCATCATCCTCATTCATGACTAGGAGAATTAAAGAATCTATATGATCAGTAATATCTTAATCTAAGATGCAGCCTCAAGATTAGAAGTATATGAATAAATCAATATACTTTATGGTTGGCTATGATGTTTGTTAAATGACCTGTTTACTATCCTAATCAATTTAAAGATGCTAAACTTCATAACATTTGCAGTCAATCTCTATTAAATTTGGCCGAAAATATCATTGTTGGGGGAAGCAAATCATCTTTTGAAATTGCTAGACTTCATTTTTGATAATTTTTTCCATAACATAAGTTAATTCTCTCATTAATGAACCTATCAGCTAGTCAACAAATTAACAGTATATAGCATTGAATGGTTGCTTTGCTTCTTTCTCTATTAGAAAACCCAAACATGCACTTGAGTGATATCAGCATGTGACATTGTTAGATCCTCCACGTCTACTTTAGTTAAAAATTAGGTAAGAGAACTCCCAGGAACCCATGTCTCTCTTAACTAAATAATAGGTACAAGAACTCCTCAGGTTGGGATAATGCACCACAAGTGTGCTGATGAGGCAACCTTAGTCCCCTTCTTTGTGGTGGTACATTTTGACTTAGCTAAAAAGAGATCATTACCTTAAGGTGGGATTATGCCAATATAAGGATCAACCTGAAGTTGAGCCAATTTCACTTCTAATCCAATCACTATTTATCTATACATTTTTGATTGTCCCTTTCAATCATAAACAAGGGTGAAACACACTTTATGGTTCCACAGGAAGTTGTATCCACAATGGAAAATTGGGCCAGGGAGATATGGCTAAATAGTTTAAATAGGCTGGGGTTTTTCACAGAATACTAGATTTCCACAGAAAAGCAATTCACAAGAAGCCTAAGAAACTTGTCAACTCTCCATGAGATAAACATATAAGATATTCTTTTAACCTTCTAAAACCACAAAAGTACACTACTGGGGATTAACGCATCAACATCAAAAATACAGTCAAATAGGAAACTTCAAAATCAAAGTCCCACCAATTACAATGCATACTTTGCCTCACAGGCTAAAACTTACACCAACGATTACACAGTGGCACAATTGGGCTAAACTATATTCCCTCATAGTATGTGTGGCATTTAAACAAAAAGAGAGAGAGAGAGAGAGAGAGAGAGAGAGAAACCTTGAAAGCTGCTTTTAGGAGATAGAACACACATTCTAGTTGATGTGCTCTTTCTAGAGAATAAGACCATGCCAGTTCTACTTTGCTACTTCACTTCATCCATGGATGACGTATGAGGGTATACAACCGTCAGCGTCTGGGTTTTCTTTTGGTGTGAACAAAAGTGATAAAAGGAGCTCTAAGAAAAACTACCAAAAAAGGAACTGAAATTTAATTAGAGGCCCTAGATTTCCTAGTTACTAAGGGGCTGTTTGTTTGTGTTCTTTCTTTTTGTTCATGAACATAATTTTTTTTTTTTGTTCCGAGGAACAAAAAAAGAACAAAAACGCGTTTATTTACATTTTTATTCCAAACTTATTTTTTTGTTTCCGGAAAAAATTTGGAATAGAAACAAGAAACAAGAAAAACTTGTTTCTTGTTTCTGGAATACTTCCGAGAAATAATTTTTCTCTCTCCTATTTTTTTCTTCTCTTTCTTTTCTTCTTCTTTTTTCTTTGGCCGGTTGCCAACCTCGACCATGGCGGCGGCTTGCCGAGGGCCGGCGACCTCGCCGGAGCGTCGCCGTGGCTGGGCGAGGTCACACGCCCTTGTTGGCCGATTGCCGGCCATGGCGAGGCCGTCGGCCCTCGTCGGCTGGTCGCCGGCCATGGCCAAGGCCGGTGACCGGCCAAAAGGAAGAAAAAGAAGGAAAAATAAAATAAAAATATTAAAAAATTAAAAGAAACAAAAAAATTATACAAGTTTACCAAACGTGTTTATATTCTTTTTCTATTTGAGGAACAAATTTACCAAACGCATTCTTTACGTTCAAAAATTGTTTTCCGGAATAGAAATAATTTTTTTCTATTTGTTCCTGGAATAATTTTGGACAGAAACATTACCAAACGCACCCTAAGAAGAAACATCTTTGGAGCATTCTTAGGCCCTATTTGGTAACGTGCCGAATAGTAGCGATTCGATTTTTGTTTCGAGAATCGGTTTGAGACGAGAATCGTGTTTGGTAAAATTTTTGTTCAGGGAACAAATACGTTCCCACAATCGGTTTAGGACAAGATTTAAGAATAAAAAAAAAAAGTTAATTCTCGCGTCCGAGAGTCAAAAAAGAATCAACACGTTAAAACTCTCTTCTTCCCTTCCGCCATCTGCGACCATCGCCCGCCGCCACTTGTTGCCGTCCGCCGCCGCCCGCCGCCTCTTTCCGGTCACCAGCCATCGGTTCGGTGAGCTCGGCTGAGGCTCGCTAGGCCGGGCGAGGTCCGGCGATCTCGCCGGGAGGCAAGCCCGGCCATCGGTGAGCTCACCAAAGGCAAGCATAGCCACCGGCGAGGCTCGGCCGACGAGGGCCGACGACGCTCCGGTGAGGTCGCCGGCCCTCGTTCGGCCGGTTGCTGGTCGCACGACCGGCCACAAGAAGAAGAAGAATAATAGGAGTAAAGGGAAAAAAAAAAAAAGAAAAGAAAAAAGGAAAAAAAGAAAAGGAAAAAGGAAAAAAAAAAAAAAAGTAAAAAAGTAAAAAAAAATTATTTAAAAATTAAAAAAATTAATTTGGAACAGAATCAATGAACACGTTATCAAACGCAATTCTATTTCAGAATCAGAAATTTTGGACAGTTACCAAACACGTTTTTTTACTCAGAATCAGTTCCGGGAACAGAATAAAAAATAATCAATTTTTGTCAAAATTAGTTCCCGAAAACAGAATCGTTACCAAAGCGCCCTTAGGGAACAGAAGAGAGTCTTTAAAGGAGTGGAATGAGATTTATACTGCTCAACTTGATTCTTCGTCATAGACTTCATTTCAACATCAGGCAAAACTTGTTTAAAGGAGCGGAACGAGATATGATGTAGATGAACTCATTCTTCATCATTGGAATTTCATTTTAACATCATAGATGACTTGAGACATCACAAATAATCTCCCAAGTGACCGTATTTGATTTTTGGTATAGGCACACTCCCCTTTGTGCCACCTGTCATTGACCAAAAAAGACTAGGAAAGGGAAACTCTCATCTATTTTAAGTAATCATTTGCATTGCACCAGTGGATTATACTGTCGCAATGAGTATCCCCACCTAAGATCAGCTCTCCATTTTCTATCCAAAACCACATTTAGTCTAACAGCAAGGGTAGAATATGAGAGATCAAAGAAGAAAGTGGGGTAATCAAATGGCACTGCCAAGAAGACAGCTATTCTGAAGAAATTGTTCTTCTGACCAATCATTATTTTGATGAAACAAATAGTTCCACATAAGAAAAGGGTGGTAGGGACGGTTGGGGTTTTCTACCTTTGTACTTGGCTGACTTATGAGATTAAGGTAGGATTGATGAAGTTCGGTTGGTTTTGCTGCCAGCAGCAATCATCCTTCATGTCTATGGCATGGAAAATTATGTAGATGTGAACTAACCATATGCTACTAAAAAGTTACATGACAGCCACCTCAAAAATTAGCGAGTATTTGTAGATTTGTTACGAGGCGAGTGGGTAGCTGCATGATTTGAAAGGACTGAGGTCATCTGTGATTTCATCAAAAGATTCAAACCCAGCAATATGTCACTTTTGTAACATAGCAGATATCTAAGCAAATTAAACCTACAATTCACCCCCAAAATAGAGCCTAAGGATAAAGCATTGGCCCAGAGCGGACCATCCTTCTTAAGAATGTTAAGGTTTCTCTTCCTTAGCAGCTCATAACAGGTTTCCATGAGCAGCTATCCAGATGTGAAAGGCATCCTAAGTTGAGATTGACAACTTGAATTCGAATATTAAAGGACAGAGATCCAGGATCTAATGCCCTGGCCTACAAGATTTTTATCAATGAAAGAATCGCTACACGCAATTTAACTATAATAACTCAATAAAGTCAGCAAATCAATGGATAAGGGATAGATCCTCCAGTTTCAGATTAAGAGGTAACACAGTACAAAACTGGAACCATAACAAATGTAATGATACTCCGTAATTGACAGTCCAAAGTACTTAATTAACCATTCAAACAAGGGTGAGCATTTGCACCAAAAAGAAAAACGTATCTCTAATCTAAGCAAGAACGCAATAAACAATAATAAGTCAGATAAGAACGAATGGAGCCCGGAATATGCACAGAATCGCAGGACCAGCTGGAAAAAAGAAAAAAAAAAAACCTAGTTTCTACCACAGCTGAGGCCTTGCTTTTGCGTGATTCTACCCTCGCCTTCCTCAAATTTCACGAGCACATCAACAAAATCGGCGCACATATCACACCTAACGCGGTTCACGCGGCATTCATCAATCAACCGACTACGGAAAAACCAGTAGAAATCAGGAACAATCTCGCCTGATTCGGAGCTACCGCGAGCAGGAATCGGGCACCGAGGCGCCATAGAATCAAAGCACGGGACATGCACGCGCGAGAGAGAGAAGGAAGGGGCGTATACGATCGGATCGCAGGAGCGTTATCCGTGAGGGCGCGTACCGTCCAGATGTCGGCGGGGACGAGGATGATGATGGAGAGAGAGCAGAACCAGGCGTAGCCGACGGTGAACAGGACGTAGCGGGGCACCTCCGGGCCGGCGAAGTACCGGAGCGTGAACACCACCATGCCCACCGTCAGGGGCAGCGAGATCAGGTAAAACACCCACATCCTTCTCCCCCTCTCTCCCGCTCTCTCCCTCTACTGCGACTGATGCGGCGCGGCTACGGCGCCGATGGAGCTATCCCCGGCAGCGGCGGCGGAGGAGGAGGAGGAGGAGGAGCGCCGGTCGATCGCCGCCGTCGCGATGTGCGCGGATGCGGAAGAGCCTTCGAGAGCAAGACGAAGAGGGAGGAGACGATGGAGAGGGCGAGAGAGAGAACGGAAGTTTGGGGAGGTGGGCCCCGCTTTCCTGACCAGAAATTGGGATCCAACACCCCCGCGGGCGGATCACCGTTTTTCTCCATTTCTTCACGTTTGTGTCATCTTTTTTGGCTCTTTTAATAATTTACTAAATTAATGCCTTAAATCGAACCAAATAGAATTTGGTTTGGAGGAGCGCCACGTAAGCATCCACCCTCTTTTCTCTATTTTATTCGTGGATATTCCAAATAAAGGCATTAGAGCTTATGTCGAATAAAGGATTTAGAATTATCACGTCGATCTCCAATAAGAGTATGAAGAGGCTATGATAATTTTAAATAAGAGTCTTACCTTATTAGTCGGCTAGATGTTCTAGTCGATTAAGGATATATTTCAATCAAAGACAATTTTAATTTAAGATTATTTTTTATTTTTTTCTTTTGAACGATGGCCAATATAAGTATTAGTGATGCTTGCTGGCCGTTGGGGAGGCTTGCAAGCCCTCATCGATCGTTGGCGAGGATGGCCTCACCAAGGTCGTCCCTTGCTGGTTGTTGGCAAGGTGATCCTTACCTATTGGGCATCGTCGATGGCAGGCCATCACTTGAGATTGGCTATCAGGGAAAAAGAAAGAAAAAACTAGAAATAGGAAAAAAAAATATAGAAAAAATTCAAAAAAAAGGTAAATGATGAAATTGCCATTGACTACTCGAAAAGTCAATGATGAAACTGTCCTTAACTAGTCAAAAGTCAAATCTTTCTTTGAAATTAGTATAGCCGCTTCATGTTCTCATTTGACACAATGTCAATTTCAAATGCTTATTTTAAATAATGAGTACATTTTAGACTTTTATTTGAAAATTTCCCTTTTATTAAATTATATTTATATATAATGGCAAAAAAGATTGGTAAGATTTGCAAATGTGATCTCTCTCTCTCTCTCTCTGCAAGATATGTCCACCTAATTAGCCGTGGGAGGATAAATTATTAAGGCTACATTGGAAAAGCTTATGCGGAAATATCTAAAATCGATTTTGGTCTTGAGTATGACCTTAAACTACTTCTTTTGAGGTCCCTTTGGCATTTCTTGAATGTAAATAACTTCGAGGGTATTCCCTCCTCTTGAAGAAAAATATTCGGGGGGGAATTAGGAGCTAAGGCATAAAGGTATCAATACATTGAAATAAGGAAGCAATTGTCACAACCTGATGAAGTGACACGTTCCAGAGGTTTTCTAAACGAAGGTCAAGACCCATTCATAAACAAGTGACCCTCAACCTTTTTTTGAAGTCCTATTTTTGCCTTGTATATATATATATATAGGCATCCTCCCTCTCATTATATTGTCTCATTCATAAGTGAAATACAAATCCAGAGTTTCTCTCTAAATTGTTGTGAGTTGAGTGGTGTAGAGCTAATATGGGAAGAAATTCTTAAGGCTGCCCAAGTTAGGAAAAGCTAGATTGATCGATCTGTGAGAAGTGGTATTAAAGCAAGTTCGTTTCAAGGCACAATGGTTGATTCACTCTCTAATGTTGTGATCATCCAAGGCGAGGATCATGAAAGGGCTACCAAGAAGGGTGGCGCCAAGGCAAAGAAGGGCCGTGGTTACTAAGTTTGAGGGATCCAGTGGGTGACTTGGAGAGCTGAATGACAAACATGGAGCTCATCGTCGCCAAAGTCTAAGGATTAGTTGAGGATTTGACCTAGACTATCGAAGAAGCGAAAGTCGAAAGGGAGGAGCTCGTGGTCAAGGTACAAGAGCTCAAGATCAGCATTGGGGATCTTTGTGGGGAGGTGCTGGGGACCTTGACCCAAGAACTCCAACGACGGGACGATGCCTTCGAGGCCATGATGACGGCCATGTGTGCGGAAATAACTAAGTTCAAGGGGAAGCTCGCAGAGGTCAAAGCGGCACACGTGAACGGGTGATCATTGTGCAAGCAAATCCACGAGTGGACAGGTCGAAGCCAAAGGAGTTCAAGGGCTCGTAGGTGACCAAGGATATGGACAACTTCCAATGGTACATGGAGCAGTACTTTTAAGCCACAGGAACAAAGACAACGCATCTTGGATAAAAATGGCAACTTTGTACTTAGTCAATAATGCATTGTTGTGGCGGCGTTGCAAGTCGGATGACAGGAGTGGAGAACCTATCAACATGTGGACTATGTTTGTCGAGGAATTTTGACGAAACTATTATCCTACGTTTGCGGAGGAAGATGGTTGCGATGAGCTCAAGCACCTTGAGCAAAAGGGAGGAGTTCACGAGTATGTTAAGCGATTTTTGGAGTTGCTACTCCAAATCCTTTCTATGAATGATACAAAGGCATATCACCAATTCATGAGTGCCCTCAAATCGTAGGTCAAGTAAGAACTCAAACAGTGCAATGCGAATGATCTCACGACGTCCATAATCATGGTCAAGACCCTTGTGGAATACAAGTCACCTTTCACGAGTAAGTTGGACAGTTGTCCAAAGGACAAGGTTAATGGCGGGGGAGATTGTGGCATGTTCAATTGCTTGAATGGAGGCAAACCGTCATTAGCCTCTCCTAAAGCTAAACTAGAGTCGAGCCGCGAAGGACAAATGAAGGTATGCACCTATATATATTTCTTTTTGCGATGGTCCACATATGACTCCGCATTGTCCAAAAAGGGCCAAGCTGGAGGCCCTGTGCAAGGGGAATGAATCACAAGAGGAGACGCGATAGGGATCATTGTAAATCCTAAGTACCATCAAGTCCAAGGAGGTGAAGGAGCCTAAGAGACTTATGTTCATGGATGTGAAGATTGGAGGAAGCACGATGAGTGGATTGGGGACACTAGGGCGTCTGATCTTTTCATGTTGAAAGAGGATGGCAAGAAGCTGAATCTTCGAGTCAAGAAAGGAGGAGTCGGGTGGCTCAAGATCATGAACTCCAAGGAGGTCCCGTCACTCCATGGACTAGCAAGGAGACTATCAAGGTAATCCCTCTTGACAATTATGATTTTGTTATAGTTCTTGAATTCCTAGATAGAATAAATGCTCGTATTATGTCATTTGCTGATTGTATATGCATCTTGCATCCGTGTTCCCAATGCATGATCCCGATCCATCATGAGTCAGGCCGTAATTGAAAGATGCTATCGGCCATACAACTCACAAAGGGAGTAAAAAAGGGCGACGAGACCTTCTTGGCGACCTTGAAGGTCAAGTAGAGTAAGGGTGAAGGGAGTGTTGTCCTAACGTAAGTAACCCAAGTCCTCAACTTATTTAAGGATGTAATGCTTTCTAAGTTGCCAAAGAAACTTCCGCCTTGAAAGGAGCTGGATCATTCAATCAAACTGGTGCCGGATGCTCAACCACTAGCCATGGCGCCTTATCGCATGGCGCTCCTCAAATTGGAAGGTTTGAGGAAGCAACTCAAGGAATTGCTTGATGTAGGTTACATTTGGCAGTTGAAAGCTTCGTTTGGTGCCCCAGTCTTGTTCCAAAAGAAGCATAATGGGTACTTTATATGTGCATAGATTATCAGGCATTGAACAAGCTAATGATCAAGAACAAGTACCCGATCTCACTCATTGTGGATCTATTTGATCAACTTCAAGGAGCGCAGTGGTTCAGCAAGCTTGATCTTCGATTGGGTTACTATCAAGTGCAAATTGCCGAAGGGGACGAGCCGATGACCGCTTGTGTGATGTGGTATGGATCATACGAGTTCCTTATCATGCCATTCAATCTGACGAACACTTTGGCTACGTTCTGCACCTTGATGAATGGGGCACTCCATCCATTCCTTGATCAATTTTAGTAGTTTACCTTAATGATAGTGTAATTTATAACCGGACACTTGAGGAACATATTGAAGGTGAAGCCATGAGAGTGGATGGATCAGTGCCAAAAGGCATTTGATTTGTTGAAGCAAGCTATGACCAAGGGGCCAGTGCTCATGTTGCCTGATCATGCCAAGTCTTATGAGGTAGAGACTGACGCCTCAAATTATGTTATTGTTAGAGTTCTTATGCAAGATGGACACTTGATGGCATTCAAGTCTCGAAAAATCAATGATATCGAATGATGATACAAGAGAAGGAGATGACCGTGGTGGTACATAACCTTTGTATATGGATGCACTATCTCTGGGTATCCAAGTTCGCGTGAGTATGGACAATGTGGCCATGAGCTACTTTCAGACCAAAAGAAGCTGAGTTGAAAGCAAGCTTGATGGCAAGATTTTCTGGTGGAGTTCGACTACATGCTAGAGTAAAAGCTGGGGAAGGCCAACTCTATGGCTGATGCACTTGGCCAAAAGTTGGGTTCGGCAGTCACTGCAAGTCGACTTGAGTGCCCATTGATCGACTGTATCAAGAAGGGGCTAAAACATGACTTAACGACTAAGGTGTTCCTTGAGTACGCGTAGAAGGGCAAGACTCGACAATTTTGGTGTGACAATGATCTTCTCTACATGAAGTGACGGCAACTATATGTGTCACTACATGGAAGCCAAGGAAGGAAGTATCGCATGAGTGCCATGATTCTAAGTGGGCAGGTCATCTAGGGATCCACCGCACCATGATGCTTGTGGAGGATCAATACTACCAGCTTAACTTGCGGGACAATGTTGAAGTGTATGTGGAGATCTGTTTTATGTACCAACTAGACAAGCTGGAGCAATGTTTGTTGCAGGGGTTCCTTGAGCCACTTATTGTTCCGAAGCATCCATGGGAGAGCATCTCCATGGACTTTATTTTGAACCTGCCAAAGTTCGAAGGGTATCGGATTCTCATTATCGTGGTGGACCGATTCTCCAAGTAGATGACGTTCTACTCGCATCTAAGGATTAGGAGGCGGTCAAGCTATTCATTAAGCACATTGTCAAGTATTGGGGAATCTTGCGGATGATTATTGGAGGTCGTGGTCATCGGTAGAGGTGTCAATGGTTTGGTTCGGCTTAGATTTGCTAGAAATCCAAACATAACCAAACCGGTTTGATGTGTGCTTGATTCGAACCGAAATGCGGACCGAACCAGATATAAATCGAATTGAAAACACGATTCGGATTAGTTTGGATCGGTTCGGTTTTCCTCTTTCTTTTTGCACTTCTTCTTCCCTTCGCACCCTCCCCTTCCGACTTGGCCCCGCGAGATGGCCATGCGTGGTCAACCTTGCTGTTGGCCCCCGTCGCAGCTGCGTGCTTCCCCAAGTACGAGGAGGCCATGGCAGCGGAGAATTTTGATGCGGCAGTTCAGCGACCTTTTTCCGATGAACCCTCGGTCATCCATTGTCATTGAAGTCTTTCCCTAGCCGATCATAGGTCTCCCCGCCAACAACTGTCGGCGAAAGCCTTTGATCGGCGACTTCAACTGTCCATTCCATCAACTGCTGACGTCCTTTCGACAAACAACCAGCACACCGATCATCCTCACAACCTTGCCGGTCGCAACAATCGCCATCGTCAATTCTCATCGGAAGCCATCAATCGCCGCCGATCTTCCTTTTGGTCTCAGTTACCATGCTTTACGTTGGTATTGCATCTGGTGACTTCAGCTAGTCGATCCGAAGGTTCGGCGACCTCCTTTGACCTCCCGAACAACACAACGACAATCCTCAGCCTGTCCCCAAGCTGGTGGTGGCTGGAGCTCCTTCAATTCTTGTCGATTTCTCATTGATTCACTCAATCTTTTTTATCCTTCTTAGTTGATCATTTTGAACTTACTAGAGCTTATTCCTCACTTTTGACCTTATGGTTACTATTAGATCCTAGAAGAGCTAATTTCCGCCATATCTTGAAGATTTTGGTGGCCGATTAGCTCAATCGAGCTCGTAGTCTACGCAATCAAGGTATAATCCAAAGTCCGTTGAAGAGGTCCGAGGACAGCTTCCTCAGCCGCATTACATGTAAAAGCAAAGAAACATCCATTGAGAGATTTCATATGGCGGACTTTACTAGCTCGTGATGATAATTTGCTATAAATCAACCGACTTCATATTAAACTCAAAATCTCCTCAAGAGCAGCGCCGATCTTCTCATAGCACCGCCACACGAGAGGACCGTCCCGATCCCTCATGGCGTAGTCCATCCTCGACACGCCATTGAAGAGGTCCGAGTACAGCTTCCTCAGCCTCCGCCTCTCGCCCACGGGCCTGCTCTGGATGATCGTGTAAACGTCCTGCTTCAGGAGGGCCGAGCTCTCGTGCATCTCCCTCTGCGCGTCCTCCCACGACCCCAACTCAAGCAGGGGCTTCACCGCCAGGAGCGACCATGCATGGCCCCGGACCACGCCCACGGCGTCCTCGACTGTCTGGCCGGGCTTGATGAACCCGAAGTTGAAGGCCTTTGCGGGTCCAGGTCGGAGAATCGTGGGCGAGGCAGAGAAGACCAGGGAAGAGAGTGAGGACGACAGGGCGAGTCTTCTGGTGACGGAGACGAATGGGCGCGGGCGGTCCGTGGGGTGTTGGCTTGGAATCTGGGTCGAGAGAGCGAGGGCTGGGTTGCTTCCATTTAGGAATTTCGTCGAACGATTGGTGGGTGGGCTAAATCCTGGATATTTTCGCGGCTAAACGAGGGAGAGACGATGGAGACCGCGGAGGGAATGAAAATAAAGGTAAGGCAGTTATTTGTGTCGTACGGGAACAGCCACGCACGTTTGGGTTTCGTTTTTGTCTGAATAACATTTTACTTTTTTTTTTTTTTTTTTTTTTTAATTTTTCGTAATTTAAATAATGTATTTTGACTTTTTTTTCTTAATTTCGAGCATCTGGAAATTTTAAAATATATAAATATTAACATATACTCTCACAAATGTGTTTTTGAAAAATTGAAGTTTAGGGAATATTTGAAATTTTTGTAGGGAAAGTAAAACATTTGCTTTTGTATGAATTGCTCACTTTTATATACTTCTAATTTTTCTAACGGCATCATGTTTTCCTTAACCTAATGAAAATTGTTAATTGAACATTAGTTATTAGGACGGGTGTATCCATATGTAGGAGTCTTGGTAATAAACATTAGCAATATTTTTCGTTGAAAAATTACCTAATCAATACTAAACTTGTTATACAGATGCCAATTAATTATAAACATTTTAATTTTACCAAGTTGGTTATAAACATTTGTGCGAGATTCCAATGTAGTCTTTCGGTCATTTTTTAATCGAAAATTAATGATGTGATTGTTCAGTCTTTGTCAGTTGCCCTCCATGGCACCATCATATCAATGATTTTCAATGAAAACTGGCCAAAAGATTATATTGAAATTTCATGTAAAGATTTAAGACTTAATTGACGAATTTAGATAGTTTTTCACTAAATCGACATCCATCCATTAAGTTCAATTAGAAATCTTTGTATCTCATGCATTTTATGCTTAGATATCTTTGCGAGGTTACGTGGAGTGGAAAATAAGTCCGGCTAGCATGACCATACGGTTATATTGAATTTGTGAAGCCGCAGCATTGACCACAAGTTTCAATTTGTGCGGGGTGGGCAACCTGATGGAGAAAGTATCATGGGATGAACATTTTTTTCCCAGTTTTATCTAAGGAAAAAGATCACCGCTGTCCCTTTATTTTCGTCCGAAATCAAAATCATTCCTTTATCTTTTTATTCATTTTTTTCTTAAAAGACATCCCTCAACTTTGTGGCAAAAAGTCAAAGTTAGTCTTTTCGTTACTTTTTTTCTCGTTAGTTGATTTTTCTTTGCGAGACTGGCTAGTATAACACTACCATTACAGACGATTAGTTTCAAATGTTGATGCAACCGTAAATATCAAATGCTAGCCAAGTCCCTTAAATATCAAATGCTAGTTTCAAACATGTTCGATTTTATATCTTATAATTTATAGAAAATGAATAATAATATCTAAGAATTGATAAATGAGATAAGCAATTATTAGGTATACGGAAAATATAAATTGTGGATGATAAATTCTTTTAATGTTTCTTGATCATGTACCCAATGGCTATTTTCTTTCATCTACACATTGAAAAACAAGTAAGGTTCAGCTTCCCAAGGGGCTTTGGGCCCCAAAGCCCCTTGGGGAAAATATTGTGTGTTGGGAGTTGCTTTCAAATGTTCATTGGGCAAATTTCAGCATTTGGGAAGCTGAAAGCCCAATGCGGCTCATAAGTGCTTTGAGCATTTGGCATTCGAAGATGCAAGTTCCACTCATTCACGTCACCCACGTTCTTCTTCTTCTTCCGGCAACTTCGGAGTTCTCTCTGCCGGCCCCCTCGCCCGCTTTCGTCGTCGCCTCCGCCTCCGCCGTCGCGCCGCCTCCGCCTCCGCCGTCGACGCGCGCCTCGCCGTTGGTGCCTTCCCGCCGTCGACACTTTGCGTCGACTCCCTATTTCTGCTCTTCGGCTCCTTCGGCTCGCGCGAACCAAGCCTAGGCCACCAGATCGCGCCGCCGTCGGAGGCTAAATCCCGGCGGTCTAGAGGCCGGATCCGGCCTTGACCCCCCTCGACCAAGCCGACGGCCCTCTCACCCTACCATGCAGGTCGCCCTTGACTTCGAGTTCTCTGCCGGCCCGTCGCCGCCTCCGCCTCCACCGTCGACGCCTTCCTCTTTCGTGCGAGATCTATCTCCTTCGACGAGCATGAGTAGCATCGCGTGGACTCACGATTCGCGCGGCGCGATAGCCTGCGCTCCGACTCCTTCGGTCGCGCGAATCGGGCGTCGGGCCGTCGATCGGCCGTCGGGAGGCTAGATCTGGCGGCCGGCGGCCAGATTGGCCGTCCGGCAGTTCGCGGCGGCCGGCCGCGCGGTGGTCGGCTGCCGGATTTTATTTTCAGATTTTTAAAAAATAAAAATGGCAAAAGCTAATTGCAAATGCAAGTTTTGCCAAACGATGTTTTTGTTAAAGTTATTTTGCAATGCTAAATTTACCAAACGGTGTAGCATTTCGGAAAACTCCTTTAACTCAAAGGTATTTGCATTCTCTCAAGGGCATTTCCCCAAAGCCGAATCAAACGGGCCCTAAGTCTCTTATTACAAAAAACAAAGTTTACTAGTCTCTTATAGCTTTAAGCGCACACTAGTAAATGGTACTTGGAGATCGCATTTTAGTTGTTATTTATCAAAATATCACATTTTTCTTGAATTGGATATGCTTAAACCATTTTTTCCTTGTTTGTTTTTTTAAATGGAATTCCTTTTTATAGTAATTGGATTGATGAAAAAATATTACAAGATTTATTGAGAAAAATTATAATATAAAAGATGCTAATGACAAAGATATCATGGCAATAGGGAACGAGGAATCCATGTTATCTTAAAGTGAAGAAGGAGTTTAACTCTTATAAGTTCATACGTTTTATAATATTTATATCAAGAAGCTATATACGACATTAGATATTTAAACTCGTATAAAAAGAAAAATAGTAATGAAAGTATACTTCCTTAAAATGTGATTGAAGATTGATGCAAACAAAATAAAAAGAAGAATGACCTTCAAACGCAATAGAAGAATCAAACCAATCAATGTCATTTCACATTTGTAATTATTTGAATTTTGGTCATTAACAATTTTAGGTTCCTTTTCCCTTTAAACTTACTTTTAGCAAAATTTTGCTTTATTTATTTATTTATTTGCGGGAGTTGATTTCCTAAGAAAACTGAATAAGAAATTGTAGGGTGCACATTGCATTGTCACTTTGATTGGAGTAACGACAGTCAAGCATTTTCCTCTATGGAAAATTAAGGCTGTTTGATAACACTTTTGGAAATAACTGATTTTATTTTTTTGTTTCTTGAAATCCAAAAAAAATCTATTTAGTAAATTTTTTGTT
Organism: Eucalyptus erythrocorys; assembly: GCA_014182555.1. Taxonomy (NCBI): domain Eukaryota; kingdom Viridiplantae; phylum Streptophyta; class Magnoliopsida; order Myrtales; family Myrtaceae; genus Eucalyptus; species Eucalyptus erythrocorys. Next base: position 8,146,463 of record CM024605.1, on the reverse strand, counting down.
CTTGGGAATAAAATTCCATTTTTTTCTCGGAAATAGATTTGGAATAAAATCAAAAAAAAAAATTACTTCTTATTCTCGGAAACAATTCCTAGAATTAAGTCTATTTTCTTTTCTTTTCTATTCTCTTTTCTTCTCTTTCCTTTTCTTCCTTTTGGTTAGTTGCCGGCCTCGACCATGGTTGGCTACCTTGCGGGAGTATCATCGATCCTCGGCGACATTAAGCCATGGTGAGGCTTGTCGGATTGAGCCTCATCATTGTTGGGTGAGGCTCGGCCTTGCTAGGCCAAGGGGAGGCTGACCTCATGCCGCTTGGGCGAGGTCGAGCCTCGCTAGTAGCCGGAGCTATGTAGCACCGACACGGATACGCGACACGCGACACGACACGACACGACACGCCGACACGTCATTTCTTAAAAATAGAGAATTTCGACACGTTCCGACACGTTATATTTAAATATATTTTTATATATAAATACATAAATAAATAATTATAAAAATAGCCTAGAATAATTTACATGAAAAATATTAAATAATATCACTCATTATTTTAATTTGTTATAATAATACACAAAACTTAGAGGAAAAAAACATTGTTTAAAGAAAAATGCTGAAATGATATTTTTAAATTTATTTATTTATCATATATAGCATTTTTTTTTTATTACTTCTTTCATTGTAAAAGACTTTTAAAAAAATAAAACAATTCTAAAAAAAAAAAAAACTGAAAAAAACCGTGCATGTATATTTATAGCAATTTTATTACTTCTTTTGTGTATATTTATATTTTGACTCCCCAAGTATTAGAAATTTTTAAAATTGACCCCGTGCGTGTCGGAATCACGTGTCGGAATTCGGACTCGCGTGTCGGAGCGTGTCGGAGAGAGTTGACCACGTGTCGGATTTTTCGACACTCGTTGACCGCGTTGCGGAGCGTGTTGGGATGTGTCGGAGCGTGTTAGACACATGTTGGAGTGTCGGACACGACACGAAGGCTTCTGGAGAGTGTCCGTGCTACATAGTGGCCGGGCGAGGCTCACTAGGCTGGGTGAGGCTTGCTTGGCCACCGATGAGGCTTAGCCTTGCCTATATCTATGAGGCCGAGGCTAGCGGTGGCCAAGTGAGCCTTTGGCGAGCTTGCTAGACCAGCCACAAAGAAGGAAGAAGAAGAGGAAAAAAAAGAAAAAGAAAAAAATATAATTAAAAAATTAAGAAATTAAAAAGAAATAAAAAAATTTAAGAGTTCTACCAAATATATTTCTATTCCGAGAATAAAAAATATAGGCAGTTACTGAGTACCTTAAAAAATTTATCTGGGAACAAAGTAAAAAAAAAAAAAAATCATTTTTGAGAAAAAATTGTTATTGAGAATTAAATGATTACCAAACATATCTTTGACGTTCCACAATGATAAAGGAGTTGCAACGGTAACAATCTTCATGAAAGCGAGAGAGAGATAGAGGGGGGGGGGGATCATGACGCTTTCCTCAATAATCTAGAGCTGCAATGTCTTAAGGGCATGTTAATGATTCTGTCATGAAAGTTTAAAGATGACCTAAAAAGCATCTATTTAGGGGTCATTCATAATGATTTCACCATTCATCTACTTCTCATCAATATGTCTCACATTTCCTAAGTGACCCCCCTCTCTCTCTCTCTCCCTTCACCTCGTACTTGCATACACAAAGGTGTCCACCGATCGTCGGCGATGACAATGTTAGAATTTTCCTCTAATATGTGGACTAAATTAATTGACATTGTTATTTACTGTTTAACGGTTTGGTCCAAGATGAGATAGAAGGTTTCTTAATTAGTCTAATATGAGACTGGCTAGTGTGGCCGAGTTAAGCCTGACCCGTAATGAGGGGGACTGACTAGAAACTCTATAAATAGTGCTCAAGTCTCTCCTCTAACCCTAATCTCCATATCCTCACCTAAGGGGCGTTATTCTAACGCTAATCGTGAGGGACCGCCTCATTGAGCTAGTGACTCGGAGGGCAACAGAGGAGAAGGATTTGATGTGTGGATAAACCCCTTGAGTGTGGGCAATCCCTTTCCCCTTCTGCTTTCAAGAACGAGATCCTAAAATAGGTGCATTAATCTTCTACTCTTTGGATGTGTGTTCTTGTTCTAGTTATGGAGATATTGGGATTGCACAATTTGCGTCCTACAGACAATTCACAAAAGCGTCTCATTGGCATGCGATGATCCTCCTTTATTCAATGACTGGCTTATCACGTTTTTTCTCAGTTCTGTGCTTGCTCGGAGTTCTGTCTGTTGCATGATTCATCACAAGTTTAAGCGATCGACATGATGCAAGTCAGACAATAAATAATTTGGAGAAACAAACTTTATCTGAAAAAGGGCTTCTCACGAAGGAATGTATGTATCATGATGGGGATGTGAGAGTTGTCGGATCTATTGTAAGGTGTACCATTTAGTTATAAAACTTGGTGAACGATCATTTTGATTGTGAAACCTTTTGAAACCATTCATTTAACTGATGTCGGTGACTTAGGGTACGTTTGAGTAACACTTTTGGGAACAAGTGTTTCTGTTCTTTTATTCCCGGGAATAAAAATAGAATAGAAACGCGTTTGATAAGTTTTTTGTTCTCAGGAATAGATCTGGAACAGAAACAAGAAACAAAAAAAAAATTGATTCTTGTTCCTGGGAACAACTCAAGAAACAAGAATCAAGATTTTTTTTTTTCCTTTCTCTTCCTCCCTTCTTCCCTTAGCCGGTCGTAGGCCTTGGTGCTGGCCAGCGATTGGTCAGACGACTTCGTCCCAGTGAGGTCGTCGGCCACCAGCGAGATTGCTTTGAGCCTCATTGTGGCTAGGCGAGGCTCGACTAGCCACTGTGAGCCTCGTTGGTGGCTAATGACCCCCAGGGAGCCTTGCTGTGGCGAGGCGAGGCCTTGCTTGGCCACCACGAGCCTTGTCGAGGCTAGGCGAGGCTTGACCTCTCTTGATCATCGTGAGGGCGAGGCTTGGCCTTGCCTTGGCTGGATGAGGTCGACCTCGCGGTGGCTCGGTGAGGCCGAGACTCGCTCAACCACGACAAGGTTCGACCTTGTTGGTTGCGGGGCAAGGCTCGAGTTACCTCGCCGATGGCCAGTGAGCCTCCCCCAAGGTTGACCTTGCTAGCCCTTCTTTGGCCAGTCGCCGGTTAGTGATCAGTTGGAGGAAGGAGAAGAAAAATAAAAATAAAAAAAGTAATAAAATGATTAATAATTAAAAGAAATTCTAAATCATAAAAATATATCGGGTCGTACCAAACACATTTATCTCCCAGAAACGGAAATTTTGTATATTTGCCAAATGCTTTCTAATGCTCAGAAATTGTTTTTGGGAACAGAAATAGAAAAAAAGTGTTTCTGAAAAATATTGTTCCCTAGAACAGAAATGTTACCAAACGCACCTTAACTTGCATGAGAATCTATGAATAAATTGTTCAGCTTCCCTTAGAATACGTGGAAAACATTGCTGAAGGCTAGAGGTGTTAAAATGGGTACACAACCCATTTATGGATCCGTGTTTGCTTAAATGGGTCGTTAATGTGTCATGCCTTGTTCCCAAGGCACCCATAATGGGTTTTCAAAATAAAATGACTAAAATATGTAGGTCTTAAATGGGTCTAATCTGTACACATTTAACACCCATTCACCAACCCATTAAAGATGAACCCAAGTCAGTAGCCATTACAAAGGCAGAAACGCCATGATCTACTCTATCGTACCCCTTCGCTTCCATGAATCTGATTTGCCACCACCTCCATTGCCCGTTGCCGTTTGTTGCCGCCTATCGTGGCCTTGTCACCGCCCATCTTTAATGGCCGAGATTGTCCGACAACTCAATCGTTGCGGTGTCACTCGTCTTGCATGGTGTTGCTCGTCTTGCACTCCTCGCAAATAAATCTCTCTAGTCACCAGTCATTGTGACAGCCCAAGCGGTGGTGTGCGGGGAGGAGGGATGGCGGTGCGTCTTCGCCTCGGTCCCCGGATGTGTGCAAGGAGGGGACATGTCTTTTGTCTCACATCGCTTAGGAAGGGAGTCCTAGGCTAGCTTATAAGGCTTATGTCACTCTAACTGTACATATGCGTTTTCTTGGAGTAGTATTGGCTGTCCTGAGAATAACAAAACCGTGAGGACTTAGTGTCCATAGCGGACAATATGTGTACAGTGGAGATCCAGGGCGTTACAAGTGGTATTAAAGTCGACTCCCGACCACGTGTGGGGCCACAACGAGGACATTATGCTCCTAAAGGGTGGAGAGTGTGACAATCTAAGCGGCGGTGCGCAAGGAGAAGGGATGGCGATGCGTCCGCGCCTCAATCCGTGGACGTGTGCAATATTAATTTTTGTTAAGGATTAAATATATCAATATTTGGACGGTCGCATTCATATAATCAAAAGAACATCATGGTTCCTATATAAATTCAAATGGTAAGAAACCACATTGTTTTGTTACCAGCTGCCATCATTTCCTTGTACCTGCCTAGATAATGCTAGGAGACCGGCATCGCGGGGATCAGGCCCGGGGGACCTTCCCACAAGGTGGTAACAACCCACGGCGGTTAACCATTACCCCTTTTTGCGGGAGGGGTTGGCTCCGATAACCTGCCAGCAATTGGGGACTCTCACTCTTGGTAGGTTTTCCTTGCGTTGCTAGGAAGCCTTTTAATGTCATGCTTAGGACGTAACAACGTGACTTGAGAGCTGAACAAAAAATGTGACTTGAGAAACAAATAACCCAGGAGCCCGTGCAAGACGTGGATGATTGACTCATGAGATTTCAACTGATTAGATATCAAGGGCACATTGTGCCAGAAGAAATTGCAAGAGTTATATCTACCCGGCAATGTATTAAAACGAATTCCCATCCTCGCACGGCCTATTTTCATCCAAGGACTCAAATTCGTCCGTTGAGCATGTCGAAGGTAAATGCGAAGCATAAAGTCATGGTTTGCCCTTGTCTCTCTGTTACATTCGTGACAAGTTCGAAACTGGAGGGTGTTGGATGTTGTTGAGATATAATACGCCGAAACGACAGGATCTTGCAATTTACGTCAACGAGAAATCACCAGAGAAAATAAACGAGAAAAAAAGAACACCAGGAATTTACGTGGTTCGTTCCGAGTATCGGTACCTACATCCACGGGGAGAGCCAGCAGCAAATAATCTACTATAATCGGAGTATCAGAGTTTACAATCCCTCAATCGCTCAAGTATTTCCCACACCTAGATTTAACCCTAAACTCAAAGTATTTATAAATAAACAACTCACTTGGGAATAAATTCACGGCGCAAAAATACCACGCGTTCAAAATTCGCGCGGCTTCAAGGACCTGCGGCTCCAAGGATCACGTACGGCTTCAAAGAGTTTCTTTCCTTCTGGCTTCGGCGGCTCCTTTTGTAGGTCTTAGGCGTGCGGCTTCTTGCTTTTCGCGGCTTGACTCTAAGTAGGTTTCTTTCCACTTTTATACGTGTGCCGAGGACTCCGAAATCGTGCGCCCAAAGAGTTGACTGGGCCCACCATCCACATGCAGGCTTCCTCTCTCGGCTGACTTCTCTGGGTGAAGAAAAGAATGGGCCCACCACGTTCTATTTCACGCTTGGACTTCACGCCAAAAGCTGCAGAAGACATCTTTCCTTTTACTTTATTTTGTTTTGCACGTACAAGGAGGAAATTCAAGAAAGAATTTATTTCTTTCTTCTTCGTCCAATTATGATCCGTTTAGGAAAAACTTTATCGACAAATTTGATTTATCCGAATTCAAACTCGAGTCATAATTTAACAATTCTCCACCTTGGCTCGATGTTTGAAGCCAAGTTATAGTGCTCATCATCCATGCCGCTCTCCCAACGCCCTGACGGGCGCTCACTCTCCTCAGACGCCAATAGAGCTCAAGCAGAGCTTGAGCTTCGCCAAAGGAACAGACTTAGTCATCATATCTGCCGGGTTATCTGCTGTAGCAATCTTTTTAACAGTAACAATACCCTTAGGTAAGACATCTCGGATGAAGTGGTACCTAATGTTGATATGTTTCGTTCGCTCGTGATAAACTGGATTATACGCCAAATATATCGCACCTTGGTTATCATAGTGTATATCCACACTTTTCTGTTCTAACCCAAAGTCCAAGAGCAAACCTTTTAGCCATATCGCCTCCTTCGCTACAAGGTTAGTGCCATGTACTCTGCCTCAGTCGACGATAAGGCAATGTGATCTGTAAGGACGCTTTCCAACTAACCGCACCACCGCTAGCGTAAACACGACCCGTTAAAGACTGCGATCATCCAAGTCACCAGCGTGATTCGAATCCACAAAACCGGTGGTCTCACTTTGCCATTGCATTCCTCCGGTATACTATACCCACGTCTGTTGTCCCCTTCAAATATCTGAGGATCCACTTCACAGCTTCCCAATGAGTTTTACCAGGACGCTTCATATAGCGACTAACCACGCTCACAGCTTATGAAATATCAGGCCTAGTGTACACCATAGCATACATAATACTACCTACGACACTAGAATAAGGAACACGGGACATATGCTCCTCCTCCTCCTCAGTCTGCGGTGATAATTTATTTGAAAGTTGAAAGTGCTTCGCTAAAGGTGTACTTACAGATTTTGCCAACTACATATTAAAACATGCTACAATCTTCTCAATATATTTCTTTTGAGATAGATGTAAAACTCCTGCAGCCCTGTCACGCAAAATCTCCATACCCAAAATTTTCTTTGCAGCACCTAAATCTTTCATCTCAAATTCAACATTTAATTGCCTCTTCAACACATCAATATTAGACATATTCTTAGCTGCTATCAGCATATCATCAACATATAAGAGTAGATAAATCAAAGAACCATCATCCAATCTCCTATAGTAGAAACAACTATCCATCTTACTTTTTGTATAGTCTTGACTAGCCATGAATGCATCAAAACATTTATACCACTGTCTGGGAGATTGTTTCAGCCCATACAAAGATTTGTTTAACAAGCAAACATGATCTTCCTTACCCGGAATAGCAAATCCCTCTAGCTGCCTCATGTAAATCTGCTCCTCCAACTCACCATGAAGAAATGCAGTTTTCACATCCAATTGCTCTAACTCGAGATCCTGCAAAGCAACTAAGGCAAGTAAAACACGAATAGAAGTTTGTCTTACCATAGGAGAGAACACCTCATTGTAGTCAATGTCCTCACGTTGTGTATATCCCTTCGCCACAAGTCTCGCCTTATACCTCGCTGTCTTGACACCGAGAATGCCCTCTTTCCGTTTGAAGACCCATTTACTTCCGACAATCTTTTGGCTCTTAGGTACTTTGACCAGCTCTCATGTATGATTTCGATGGAGTGATTCCATCTCTTCACTCATAGCCCCTAGCCACTGCGATTACTCCGAACTAGCCATCGCCTTAGAGTAAGACGAAGGCTCATCTGTCTCCACCTCATCACCTACAGTCAATGCATAAGCAATATCTGTATAACCATAACGTACCGGTGATTTAATGTGCCTTCTCTGTCTATCGCAGCTATAGTACATTTGCGGCTTTGCGGTTGTTCACTATCACCGACTTCTCGGCTGCGGCTTCATCTGCGAGTCTCAACTTCGTTACCTTCGAGGTCTCCGGAGTCTTCACCGAAGCTCCACCTCACTTGTGACACCATGATATGTCTTCTTTCTTTGGTTGTGTCTCGAACTCCTCGTTGAAGCATTGCGAGTCTCGTCGAAGATCACATCTCTGCCGATTAGAAAACCGGGTGATCGGGATCGGTACACCACAGCCGGTAGCCTTTCACCCCTTGTGCATAACCTAGAAATATGCACTTCTTTGTCCTCGGCTCAAGCTTACCATCACTCGCATGAGCATACGCAGGACATCCGAATATACGCAATATGGAATAATCAACAGGTTTCCCCGACCATACTTCCTCAGGAGTCTTCCACTCGATAGCAGATGATGGAGATCGATTAACCAGGTAACACGACATGTTCACTGCTTCAGCCCAAAATTCCTTGCGCATGCATCGAGCTCGCTCAAGCAAAATTATGTTCTTCCGTTCTGCCACGCCATTCTGCTGTGGTGTCCCAGGTACTGTGCGGTGTCTTACAATACCTTCTTTCTCACAGAACTCGGTAAAATCTTTACCACAGAATTCCATGCCATTATCGGTTCTCAAGCACTTGATCCGTTTATCTGACTGCTTCTCAATCAATGCCTTAAATTTCTTGAACCGATCAAACACATCATATTTGTGTTTGAAAGTAAACCCATACCTTCCTCGAATAATCGTCGATAAATGTCAGCATATATCGGGCACCTCCTTTCGAAGGAACCGAAGACGGGCCCCAGACGTCTGAATGAATATATTCGACTGGTCGTTTGGTCGAATGGATAGCTGTTGTAAACTTAACTCGGTGCTGCTTCCCATAGATGCAATGCTCACATAAGTCCAGCTTCCCTGTCTTCTAACCATTCAACAACTCCCTTTCACTCAGCATCGTCATACCTGCCTCACTCATGTGCCCCAAACGCATATGGCATAACTGAGTCAAGTTAGAGTCTGATTCACTTGATGAAACTGCAGCGGTTCTAATCACGGTCTCTCCCAGTAGATGATAGAGAGTATTCACTTTCTTCCCTTTCATCACTGTCATGGCACCTCGAGAGATCTTTAGTACTCCACATTCAGCGGTGTACCTATACCCGATGTCATCGAGTGTCCCCAGAGAAATAAGGTTCTTCTTGAGTTCCGGTACATGCCTCACATCTGTCAATGTGCGCACCACCCCATCGTGCATCCGGATCCGAATTGTCCCTATCCCCACAGCTTTACAAACTGCATTATTCCCCAAAAGAACCCTACCACCATCTGCAGCTTGGTAAGTAGTAAACCGGTTCTTATGAGGCGTCATGTGATAAGAACACCCCGAATCCAACACCCATTCGTCTCTCGACGAAGTAGCGATCGCACGTAAGACGGCTTACGCATCCCTATTGCTCCCTTTGGCAACGTTTGCCACACTGCTCGTGGCATTCTGCCTATCAACTTTATTCCTCCGCTTTGGACAATCTCTCCTGATGTGTCCCTCCTCGTGACACTCAAAGCACTTCACACGTCCCTTAGACTTTCTATGGCGTGATTTTGATCTGCTTTTACCTCTGCTGCTACTAGATCCTCGATGTTGTTCTCTACCCCGAATAGTTAGTGCTTGTGCTGCTCCTTGCGCCAGACCGTCATCTCGCAACTTTCTCTGTCATTCCTTAGAGAATAAGGTGGACTTTACCTCCTCTGAGGTAATCGTAGTACGCTGCTGCAACAATGAATCAGTAAAGTGCTCCCATGACTCTGGTAAAGAGACCAACAACATCATGCCCTGTTCTTCATCATCAAGAATCTTACCAACGTTATTCAGATCCATCATGAGTTTATTAAATTCATCTAGGTGGGTTCTGATAGACATACCTTCAGTATATCTAAATTGAAACATCTTCTTTAGCATGTACAAGCGATTGTTCAAACCTTTCTTCACATAGAGTGCATGGAGTTTTGCCCATAATGCTGCGGCATCCTGCTCCTCAACAACCTCTATTAAGACCTCATCCGACAAATTTAACAGGATCATACTCTTTGCTTTTTCCATTAGCTCTACCCTCTCAAAGGCTTTCATGATAATAGGCAACTCATCCTCACCATCCAGTGCCTTGGCCAAACCTTGTGTTGTCAACAAAGCTCGCATCTTGATGCTCCATAACATAAAGTTGTTACTCCCGTTGAGCTGCTCAATCTCAGATTTCCTCTCAAACATAATTGCAATAACAGAATTTTCAAATAATAATCAGACAAGCAAAAGCTCCAAATCACAATCAAGAAATCCAACCTGAAGCTCTGATACCAATTGTTGGGATATAATACGCGGAAACGACAGGATCTTGCAATTTACGTCAACGAGAAATCACCAAAGAAAATAAACGAGAAAAAAAAGAACACTAGGAATTTACGTGGTTTGGTCCGAGTATCGGTACCTACGTCCACGGGGAGAGCCAGCAGCAAATAATCCACTATAATCGAGTATCAGAGTTTACAATCACTCAATCGCTCAAGTATTTCCCACACCTAGATTTAACCCCAAACCCAAAGTGTTTATAAATAAACAACTCATTTGGGAATAAATTTACGGCGCAAAAATACCACGCGTTCAAAATTCGCGCAGCTTCAAGGACTGCGGCTCCAAGGATCACGTACAGCTTCAAAGAGTTTCTTTCCTTCGGCTTCGGCGGCTCCTTTTGTAGGTCTTAGGCATGGGGCTTCTTGCTTTTCGCGGCTTGACTCTAAGTAGGTTTCTTTCCACTTTTATACGTGTGCCGAGGACTCCGAAATCGTGCGCCCAAAGAGTTGACTGGGCCCACCATCCACATGCAGGCTTCCTCTCTCGGCTGACTTCTCTGGGTGAAGAAAAGAATGGGCCCACCACGTTCTATTTCACGCCTGGACTTCATGCCAAAAGCTGCAGAAGACATCTTTCCTTTTACTTTATTTTGTTTTGCACGTACAAGGAGGAAATTCAAGAAAGAATTTATTTCTTTCTTCTTCGTCCAATTATGATCCGTTTAGGAAAAACTTTATCGACAAATTTGATTTATCCGAATTCAAACTCGAGTCATAATTTAATAGATGTTTCCTTCAATAATTTGTCAAATGATGCCTTTCCAGCCATCACAGATATTAGAATCGATTCCCCATAGTTACTCAGAGGTACTTCAAGAAATATGTAGTATTAGTCTTGACAAATCTTGGTAAAGCTAGTAAGAGCACCCAGAGAGAGATAGATATGAGTTAGTAAGAGCACCTAGAGGGGATGAATAGGTGTTTACAACAAATCTTAACAATCAATTTCGGAATAAAGTAAGTAGCAAGTAAAGTTTAGATAAGAAATAGAATCAGTTTCGAGAAATACCAGACTTCTGATAGATATTCAAAATTTATTATACAATGGAATAAACTTCCATGATAACCTGTGATAGTGCAACAAACTTGAGTAAAGGAGTTAAGGGAAGAAAAAATTACACATGAAATTTATAGTAATTCGGCTTTAGTTTAAACCAATGTCTACTTTCTAACAGTTTTCTGGCTGGAATTCACTATAATATCAATGATGATTTTAATTGATTAATGTGATAGGCCTAAGTTGGCCCGTCCGCCCATGTTGGGCCTAAAAGCCTGACCCACAATTTCAGGGCCCATGGATGGAGGGATATGATGAAGGGACACGTTGTTATTTGGAGGGACGTATAAAAGGGGGAAAGAGAGGGAGAAAAGACACCTTTTGGCATTACGTACGTTCCTCCTCCCTCTCTCCCTCCAAAACGCTCCAAAGAGAAAAAGAAAAGAAGAATAGTAAGCAAAAAGGCGACACCCATCTTCCCTCCAAGGCTAATTGGCGTCATCGAATCGAACAAGACCGTTTTTCTCTTCCTCATATCGGCGTCGGTGTTTAATCTATGGCTAATAAGGTACGTTCGATTCTGTGATATGCCTTAAGATCGGTGATGCATATAATTTTTCCCGGGCTCGTCTTCCGCGCAAGTTTAGGGGTTCGATTTAGGGTCGGTCGGTTTTGGATTCCCGAAAAGCGGATTCGACCCTAAATCGAACCCCTAAACTTGCGCGGAAGACAAGCCCGGGAAAAATTATATGCATTACCGATCCTAAGGCACATCACGAATCGAATGTACCTTGTTAGCCACAGATTAAACACCGATGCCGATATGAGGAAGAGAAAACCGGTCCTGTTCGATCCGATGACGCCAATTAGCCTTGAAGGAAAGAAGGGTGTCGCCTTTGCCTACTGTCCTTTTCTTTTTGGAGAATTTTGGAGGGAGAGAGGGAGGAGGAATGTACGTTATGCCAAAAGGTGTCTTTTCTCCCTCCCTTTCCCCCTTTTATACGTTCCTCCAAAAGCAGAACGTGTCCCTTCATCATATCCCTCCATCCATGGGCCCTAACTTTGTGGGCCGGGCTTTTAGGCCCAACATGGGCGGACGTGCCAACTTAGGCCCATCCAATTAATAATAAAAACCATCAATCAATAAAGAAATACAATTTGTGAGTGCAAACACTCAACGGAAGATTCTTCTAACTCACTAAATCACTCTTTTTGTGATTTTCTCTTTAGAACACAATTTGTGAAGTGCATCGAAAAAAAACAAGTAGTCAAGAGAAGCTTCAGACTTTGGAATTCTAATTTTCATGTCCCACACTTCAAACAGACTGAATGACCTCCTTAAAAACTCCTTTACGCCGCACTAGCCGTTGACATTTTCGGAGGAATTTCTTCCAATCAATCAATTAGACAAAATCGATTAATGAGATCTTGTAGCCATTTGAAGATAGAGTTGGAAAATCCACTAATCCCGATCGTCCATACAATCAGAATCTTGATTTTTATAAGAAGATACTTCCCAAAAAAGAACTTGTCTTCAAGATTAATTTCACCAATTGGTGATTGATTCCATCAATGAATTTATAGAAGGTAAGTGAAATCTTTCGCTAGAGAACTAGATGTTGTAGAATAAATTCCTAATGAGTTCATTCTGAATCTATATCGCAAAATTGATAAGTCTAAATATGATTTCTTCCTCGTTTTGGACACAATCTCAACTTGGATTTTGTTAAAGTGAGAAATACTTAAACGAATAGACTTTGGCAAAATTTTTCGATATAACTTCAGAAGCAACTTTAAATGTATCCCGTTCTTTAAGATAGGAGTAAAAATTATAAAGTTTTGTCAACTTCTAAACTTGATAGGAGTTTTTTCAACAAATCTCTCACAACATATGAAATGAGGCTCAATTTATTACTGAACTAAGATAAATGAACGGCATACAACCATAGTATTGTTACATACTCAAACTAATCCAATGTAACACAACACCGAAACGGGGTTTCAAATTAATAAATTGTCAAATCCTATATCTTACGTGTCTAATCCATTATAAGCCCGTAAAACCTGTGCGAAATCTGTGCGACCTCCTCTTGGAGCCGAGAAGCCAGAGCAAGTGCATTTAACAGGAGGCAAAGCCTCGCCCTCAGATCGATCAAGACCGCTCCGGAGAACCAGAGGCGCCATCTCTCCGTGAAGAACGGGCCTCTGACCATCATGGCGGCTGCTTCGGCTCACTTCTCTGTGTTTGGAATTTACGGCAATGAACGGAGCATCATCCAGCGACTTCGAAGACAGCGCCAGATTCATATCCATCGAAGAAAGCGAAGGCGAGGCTGAACAATGCATATGGGTGACGGGTTCTGAGGGCCAGCGGAATGGTGTTCAAGGCGGCCACTTGCGGTTTTCCGTGAACTATTGAGGTTAGCGACGCAGAAACTGTTCGTTGAATTGTCCGAGAGAGGGGAAACGAGAGTAGCTACTCTCTAACTTCGATTACTTGTTATGTCAACGATAAGCAATACTCTCATCTGTTCGACTATATTGAATAATCTGAGCAAAAGAGTCGTTGTTACAGATGTAGTTCTCCTGCTCGATTCTGCTTCGCCAACTCTTCAAATTGCTGGAGACGTACTCTTGCACAAACCAGAGAGGTGTTAAGGGATACAAGGAATTTGAAATTCCAACTGGAGTTGCTGAGACTCCGTTGGGAGACAGTTTTTGCTCAAGGGGTTGAACCTCTGACTTTTTCCCCTGCTCCAATCTTTATGCCTCCCAACATCAGGACCACGTCCAGAAAGATCATTGCATGAACAAGAAGTTTTGCGCATAATCATAATAAATCTTATACCTCTTCTCAGTTAAATACACGACGTTTCCAATTTTATACCCTCAACGCCTCATAAGAAATTTAAGCCAAAAAACAAGGACAAAGAAATTGCATAACTGGACAAACAATCGGTACTGTAAATTATGTTTATTAATCTTTAGAAAATAAATTCACCTAATGATAACATCATATGATATATGAAGTTGAGAGAACATGGATATTACTTGGACTTAGCCTTTGGTTAGTTCGATCGCATATAAGGGTAAAGGTCTTTGATGGCCAAGATGAGAAAACAAAGCTAACAATGAACATTAATAATAAAAAGAAAAGAGGTTGAGCCCCAAAGCTTATTATTGATTTTTTTCCATGAAAAATCAATGATTTGTAAACATTTTTCTAAAAATAGTAATTTGTAGTGATTATAAAAACTAGTTAATGGAATAAGTTTTCATCGTCGGTGACAATCTTTACCTAAACATTTTATTAATGATAAAAGTATTTCTCATTAATTCTTTTTTCAAGCGTAGAAGTGAATATTTTTAGAAGTATAATTGGTCATTTTCCATAAAACAAACGCATCTAAAAATTAAATGACATCTATTTCTTCTCCTTTCCTCGAGGATTTTTCTTTTCATCACTCTCTCTCTCTCCAAAAATTCTCTTTTTCTCTCTCCAACTCATTGATAGGGCCTTGCTCAGTTCATTTTGAGCTCTTGGCAGGGGGACAACTTTTACGAAGAAGCCCAGCCCATTCAATATCAAAGATTAAAAAAAGAGGCAATTAAAAAATCTACCTCCCCAGCACAACTGATGCTAAATAGGAGAAACGAAAATTAATGAAATTCAAGAGCCATATGGGGCTTGAAAACCCGAATTGGCCCGATCGAACAGGCCCCGCAATTCTCGGGCATGATTTAGACCGGCCAGTCCTTGGGGCGGACTTTTTTAATTTTGTGTTCGGGCTTGTTTAGGCTACTAACCTAGGGGACTCGAGATGCCATTAGCAAAAATAAGTGAAGTAGTAATTGAAGTTGAATGCAATGAAACGCAAAGGAGATCCAAAAGTACGCAGATGAGGAGGCCAGTGAGAATAGATGAAAGCATGGTATAAAATTTATTTCAGATTTAGCAACTGCATGCATTCTATGAATATGACACTTTGCAACGGTTATACGTATAAAACATTGTTTATTCATTCATCCTATATCTTGCTATATACTTCCAGAAGAAAATAGAATTTGGCAGGCTATGAAATCATTACAAAGCAAATTTCCACGTAGGGCCAATCTAATGGTCCTTGGTCTAGAAATTGCCATCCGGAATTTGGGAACCCCCCTTAAATTAGCAATCGATCCTCTTATCTGAGCGATGGTCCTGCAGGGAGCAAATGAGAAACGAAATTACGATCTATATAATGAAAGATGTCACGTTTTGAAGCTTGGAATCAAACACGCACAGAAGTATGAAACCAACAATTTCCACATATCTCATTTGATGTCGCGTGGGGAGAAGCGCGATCATTTTGGGATGTTTTTCGAGTATGCGTGGATGAGAGAGAGTGAGTTGAGAGAAGAGGCTGATCAAAATCCAATAAATAATTACTAACACAAGGGAAGATGAGAGCAGACGAGGGGCCGACAATGAGTTAATATTAGAGGTGGCAAATGGGTGGGTCGGGTATGAATCGGGTCGAAAATGGGTCGACCCATATTCGACCCATTTAACCCGTTTTGATCCATATTCTTGTAGTGTAAATTTAATGACCTATACCCGACCCGACCCGTATCGACCCATACCCGACCCGACCTGTATTGCTAAAATCTATTTATTGTGAAAACATTTTTATGTAATACAAATTTTTAATGAAAATTTTTTATAATTCTTTTTAAAATATTTTTCAAAAATCAAATTTTTATTTTTCAATATATTTTAAAATATTTTATTTATTTTTTAAAATACAATTTTTAATTATTTTTATTTTTAACGAGGGTGTGGATATTTTTGCAAGTTGCAAAAACAGGACATGACCAGGTTTCGAAAATTCGGTGCATTTATACGGTGGCGAGGTGTGTGTGAGGGAAGATTTGAGGATCTAGCTGCCACTGCAATATCCTCTCTTTGGATGAAATACCTGGAAATATCTAGCAAAGTGTGGCGTAATTACTACGACTTGTAACGTAAGCGGATGGCAAATGGTGCCAACCAAAATGGGAAGACGAACAAGAAGGAAGTAGAGGTGGCAAATGGGTGGGTCGGGTCGGGTCGGGTCGGGTATGGGTTGGGTCGAAAATGGGTCGACCCATATTCGACCCATTTAACCCGTTTTGACCCATATTCTTGTAGTGTAAATTTAATGACTCATACCCGACCCGACCCGTATCGACACATACCCGACCCGACCTGTATTGCTAAAATCTATTTATTGTGAAAACATTTTTATGTAATACAAATTTTTAATGAAAATTTTTTATAATTCTTTTTAAAATATTTTTCAAAAATCAAATTTTTTATTTTTCAATATATTTTAAAATATTTTATTTATTTTTTAAAATACAATTTTTAATTATTTTTATTTTTAAAGAGGGTGTGGATATTTTTGCAAGTTGCAAAATAGGACATGACCAGTTTCGAAAATTCGGTGCATTTATACGGTGGCGAGGTGTGTGTAAGGGAAGATTTGAGGATCTAAGCGCCCCGCAATATCCTCTCTGGATGAAATACCTGGAAATATCTAGCAAAGTGTGGCGTAATTACTACGACTTGTAACGTAAGTGGATGGCAAGGCAACCACTATTTTGGTGCCAACCAAAATGGGAAGGCGAACAAGAAGGAAGTACATTTCTTAAAAATAGATAATGTGAAGATGTAGGCCGTGATATGGACCCTTTTTAATGATTTCTAACTTTTGGACCCATTTGAACATTCTTAATGTGGTATCAAATTAGGTGGATTGAGTTTGCAATCTCTTCCATCAGATACTCCCGTTTTACATTCTTATTTTGATTTAGAAGATCTCAACTCTTTCACATTTGACACAAATTAATGAAATCATAAGTATAAAATTTGGCCCTCCTTAAATGTTGCCACCGTAAAATTGAGGGTAGTTATTAAATTAGAAAAGAAAAAAAACATATAAAATACTCAACCTAATAAAATTACATGGAAATTATTTGACAAAAAAAAAAAAAAGCGCCAAGCACCTCTTAATTAGAACCAAATAATTGTGGTCACCGACACGAATCGTTTGGAATGTGTAAAGAATGGTAAATTCTTTTGCTCTCTTTTCATTCACATCGACTGACCAACACAACCACACAATCACGTGACAAAACATGGCGTACAAGCCCATTCCATTCTCTCTCTCTCTCTCTCTCTTAAAAGAACAATTTGTAACGCTCATTCTCTTTTCATCGGTCGTAGTCGGCGAGGCCGAGCCTAGCCGGATACGGCGAGATTGAGCCTCGCCCGGCGCCGGCGAGCTCGAGCCTCGCCATTCGGCAAGGCTCGGCCTCACCGGTTGTCGGCAAGGCTCGAGCTCGCCGACGCCGGGTGAGGCTCGATCTCGCTAAATCGGCGAGGCCGAGGTCCCACCCCACGCCGACGAGCTCGAGCCTCGCCAAATTCGGCGAGGCACCGGCGAGGCTTGTCGTCGGCCACCGGTGAGGAATGAAGAAAAATAAAGAAAAAGAAAAAGAAAAGAAAAAGAAAAGAAAAAGAAAAAAAATTGAAATGTGAAAAATAATTATAATTTCGATTTCTTATTAAAAAAACATTTTTATAAACTAAAAAAGGTCAAGGGTTTAAACTTTAAAATGGGTTTCCTTATAACTCATTTAGACTATTTCTTTTTGTGTTTTACATTCATTAACCCATTTTTGATCCATATTTAACTTTCACTTGACCCATTTCCGACCCATATTTAATCTTCACTCGATCTATTTCTGACCCATATTCAACTTTCACTTGACCCATATATGACCCATTTTACTAAAAATGGGTCATAATATGGGTTTTTGACCCATATTGCCACCTCTAGTTAATATGGAGATACGTAGAATTTACAAATTCTTCACGGTCGTAGGTTTCTTTCACGAGAGGTCCTGAGTTCGACTCGCGGCGTCGTCAAGCGACTTGCCTAGGACAGCAAGGGTGGTGATGACTCTACTGCTCCTCTAGGGTTTACTCCACCGCGAAGTGGCGCACGGAAGTTCCCTAGGTAAAAAAAAAAAAGTCATTGATATTAATCACTGTCTTTAAGATGATTAAATACGATTTAAGACATGGTATTTACAAACAAATTTGGACCTTGAGGGAAATAAGATGTGGATTTAAGGAAAAAGAACTTTGATCCTATTTCTCTTTCCATTGACTCACTTTGACCTTGAAATTAAACCACACGTGAATTTGCAAAAGAAATTAAATGAATAAAGGAAGGAAAGGAACTTCCAATTCAATGATTATTAATGGATGAATTACTAATCCAATTATGTAATATACATGTTAACTTATTTTATGGTGTTTCGAATAATTTTTCGCAAATGACTAGAGCATTTTGATCCAGTAATTAACATTACCAAATAAACTTACTCAAGAACTTAGAAAATTTAAATCTGTTTTTCAAATGCACGTGGGGACAAGGGTCCAACCACCCTTGCATTGACCAACTTTCATAGTATTGGCCAAGTGCTTTATGAAAAAAGGGGAAAGGGTCCAACCACCCTTGCATTGACCAACTTTCATAGTATTGGCCAAGTGTTTTATGAAAAAAAGGAATACTTATTCTAGTATTTTGTCGAGTTAAAAAGGCAAAATCTCATTTAAGATTTGGAGAAAGAAATCGAGTCCCGTCAAAGAGTTGAACCGGCGCTCTTTTCCATTGTCTTCACATTGCCTTTGCATTAAAGAAGCATAAATTTAGTTGAGGTCTTGGCACTAACTCCCTATAATGGACGTCCACGTCAAAGAGGTGAACCGGCTATCTTTTCCATCGTCTTCACATTGCCTTTGCATTAAAGAAGCATAAATTTAATTGAGGTCTTGGCTCTAACTCCTTATAATGGACGTCCCCGTCAAAGAGGTGAAGCATTTCCTAGCTTTCATAGCAGGTGGCCCAGACGACTTGGGGAAAAATCTAGTTCAAAGCTATAATGGACATCGCTATTAAAAAAGTAAAGCATTTCAGAGCTTTTTATGGCAAATGACAAAAATGATTTGGTCAAATTATACAGGAATCCCTAAATGATTAAGCAAGCATTGAAACATTCAACAAAATATAGGTTTTGTGAAAATAATAGAACATGATATCATAAATCTAACCAATAATCTCAACTTATGGATTTACAAGTTCGGGATATCTTATATGATTGATTTGTCCATTCCAGTTTGATTTATTTGATTGAAAATTTAATGAAGTTATACAACATCTTTAACAAGTCATTCTCAAGTGCTTATGCTAACTAGTAATGGGTTGTTGAGCAACGTTGGCAAACTCACAAGATAATTATTCAATAATAATGATTTGGAAGGTTGATTTTACTTATGAATAATTGTTAAATAGAAATCATTGTGAAGAATCTGATTTTATTTTGCAGACTCCACCAATTATCTCCTTGAGCCATAGAGGTGACACTAATTGAGCCCCCATTTGAACATCCAAAGAAATGCCCATACAAAACGATAAAATCCTTAAGGGGAAAGCCACCATATCGTGCAACCCAATGATTTTGCTTTTGTCTTGCCATGATGGTGAAAATTATTTTTGTTTAATACTAGTAAGGTATTTGGGCGTTGCATTTATAAGACTATCTTTTTTGTAGATTGTTAAACAATTTTGCATTCTTCAATATATCAAGTAAATTATAAGGTATATTGAATGTTGATCTATATTGTCTTGATCCCTTTATCAAATTGATCAAAATTGCCTTATCTTTCCCCCAATAAGTCCAAATAAATACCAATTCATTTTATATCTATTAGCAAAACAACACTTGCACTACAAATTAACAATCTCAAACCTTAGTTATTTATCTCTCTTTGTTTTTTTACAAAATAATCTCCGGGAATTTTTTTTTTTGTTGATTTGCTAATAATAATTTTTGTCATTTTATAATGTTGTTCATTCCCTTTAGGAGAAGTTGTGGGTCAAGTCAATAGCAATAATCGCGTGTTTTATGAAATTGGCCCGAGCAAACTTTTAGTTTGCCCATGGTTGTTTCGTGGAGTTGGCCCAAGCGTGATAATCACGATCTTGTTTCTTTAATGCAAAAGTATTCAAGAAACATAAATTTAGTCAAGGTCTTGCCACTTACTCCTGATCATGGCCATCCAAGATAAAGCATTTCCTGGCTTTTATTGTAGGTGGCCAAGACGACTTGGGGCAAATTCGAGTCAAGCTATAATGGAAATTCCCATGCAAAAAGCAAAGCATTTCACATATTTTGTCACAAGTTACTAAAATGATTTGCTCAAATTATACAGTGAGCCCCTGCATGATGAAGCAAGCATTTAAAGATTCAACAAAATATAGATTTAGTGAAAAAAATAAAACATGATATGATGAATCATGCTTATAAGCTCAACTTATGGATTTATAGGTTCAAGGCATTCCATTTCGATGTATTTGATTGAAAATTTAATGAAGTCATACAATATCAATTGGTAAGTTTTATAGATTAAGTGATTCTGCTAACAATTAATGGGTTGCCAAGAAACATTGGCAAACTCCCAAAATAATTATTTAAGTAGTAATCATTTGGAAGGTTGATTTTCCTTATGAATTATTGTTAGACAGAAAGCACCACAAAGATTTCGATTCTATTTTGCAGACTGCACTAATTATCTTCTTGAGCCACATATGTGACACTAATCCAGACCTCATCTAAACGTCTAGAGAAATGCCCATCCAAAATGATCAAGTCCTTAAGGAGAAAGCCATCATATCGTGCAACCCAGTGGTTTTGCTTCTGTCTTGGCATGATGGTGAAAATTACTTTTGTCTAATACTAGTAAGGTATTTGAGTATTGCACGAACTTCGGACTATCTTTTTTTTTTTTTTTTTTTTTTTTTTTTTTTTTATAGACTTTAATCATTTTTGCGTTCATCGATATGTCAAGTCAATTATAAGCTATATTGAATGTTGATCTATATTGTCTTGATTGCTTTTTCAAATTGATCAAAATTGCCTTATTTTTCCTTCAATAAGTCCTAATAAATATCAATATATTTTATATCTATTGGCAAAAAGAACACTTGCACTACAAATTAACAATCTCAAACCTCGATTATTTATCTCTCCTTTTTTGCGAAGTAATTTCTAGACACCTTTTTTTGTTGATTTGTTGATAATAATTTTTTATTATTTATAATCTTGATATTTCTCTTTTGGAGAAGTTGTGGGTCAAGTCAACGGCAATAATCTCGTGTTTCGTGGAATTGGGCCCAACAAACTTTCAGTTTGTACGTGGTCATTTAGTGGAGTTGCCCAACCATGATAATCATGTTTCTTTAATGCAAAAGAAACATAAATTTAGTCAAGATCTTGCCACTCAATCTCTATTATGGACATCCCTATGCAAAAAGCAAAGCATTTCACACCTTTTGTTGCAAGTGACTAAAATGATTTGCTCAAATTATATAGTAAGCCTCTACATGATAGAGCAAGCATTCAAACATTCAACAAAATATAGGTTTGGTGGGAAAAAAATAGAACATGATATAATGAATCTTGCTGATAAGCTCAACTTATGGATTTATAGAAATAGAACATGATATAATGAATCCCGCTGATAAGCTCAACTTATGGATTTATAGATTCAGGGTATCTTATGTGATTGACTTGTCCATTCCATTTTGATGTATTTGATTGAAAATTTAATGAAATTATACAACATCTTTAATTGGTAATTTTTACAGATCAAGTGATTATGCTAACAAGTAACGGGTTGCCAAGCAACGTTGGCAAACTCCCAAAACAATTATTCAAGTAATAATCATTTGGAAGATTGATTTTACTTATGAACCGTTGCTAAACAGAAATCACCGCAAAGAATCTGATTGTATTGTGTAGACTCTGCCAATTATCTCCTTGAGCCACACATGTGACATTGATTGAGGCCCCATTTGAATATCTAGAGAAATGCCCATACGAAGTGATCAAGTCCCTAAGGAGAAAGCCATCATACTGTGCAACCAAGTGGTTTTGCTTCCGTCTTGGCATGAGAGTAAAAGTTATTTTTGTCTAATATTAGTAAGGTAGTTAGGTGTTGCACGAACTTAAGACTGTCTTTTTTTTTTTAATAGATTATTAATCAATTTTGTATTCATCAATATACCCAATTAATGATAAGATATATTGAATGTCAATCTATATTGTCTTGATTGCCTTATCAAATTGATTAAAATTGCCTTATTTTCACCTCAATAAGTCCAAATAAATACCAACTTATTTTATATCTATTTGCAAAACAACACTTGCGCTTCAAATTAACAATCTCAAACCTCGATTATTTATCTTTTGCACTTCAAATTAACAATCTCAAACCTCGATTATTTATCTTTCTTTTGCAAAGTAATTTTTGGGCACTTTTTTTTTTGTTGATTTACTTATAATAATTTTTTTTATCATTTTATAATCTTGATCTTTCTCTTTAGGAGAAGTTGAGGGTCAAGTCAATAACAATAATCACGTATTCCATGGAATTGGCCCCAGCAAACTTTCAATTTGTTCATTGTTGTTTCGTGGAGTTGGCCCGACCATGATAATCACGGTCTTGTTTCTTTAATGCAAATATTATGGACATTCAAGATAAAGCATTTCCTAGCTTTTGTTGCAAGTGGCCAAGACGACTTGGGGGGAAATCTGAGTCAAGCTATAATGGACACCCCATGCAAAAAGCAAATTATTTCACGCCTTTTGTTGCAAGTGACTAAAATGATTTGCTCAAATTATACAGTGTGCCATATAATGAATATTGCTAATAAGCTCAACTTATGGATTTACAGGTTCAAGGTATTTTATGTGATTGATTTGTCCATTCGATTTTGATGTATTTGATTGAAAATTTAATGAAGTCATACAACATCTTTGATTGGTAATTTTTATAGATAAAATGATTATGCTAACAAGCAATGGGTTGCTGAGCACCGTTACTCTCAAAATAATTATTTAAGTAGTAATTATTTGAAAGATTGATTTTACTTATGAATAATTGTTAAACAGAAATCATCACAAACAATCCTATTGTATTTTATAGACTCCACCAATTATGTCCTTAAGCTATAGAGGTGACAATAATGGAGATCCTATTTGAATATCTAGAGAAATGCCCATACAAAATGATCAAGGCCTTAAGGAGAAAGCCACCGAATTGTGCAACCCAATGATTTTGCTTCCCTCTTGGCATGACAATGAAAATTATTTTTGTCTAATACTAGTAAGGTATTTGGGTGTTGTACAAACTTAAAAATGTCTTTTTAGTAGATTGTTAATCAATTTTGCATTCATCGATATATCAAGTTAATTATAAGATATATTGAATGTTGATCTATATTGTCTTGATCACTTTAACAAATTGATCAAAATCGCCTTATTTTTCCTTCAATAGGTCCAATTAAATACCAATTTATTTTATTCTATTTGTAAAATAACACTTGCACTACAAATTAACAATCTCAAATCTTGGTTATTTCTCTCTCTTTCTTGTGCAAAGTAATTTTTGGGCACTTTTTTTTCGATTTTCTAATAATAATTTTTTATCATTTTATAACCTTGACCTTCTCTTTTGGAGAAGTTGTGGGTCAAGTCAACAGCAATAATCACGTGTTCCATGAAATTGGCTTCAGTAAACTTTCAATTTACCAACCAAAAAAAAAAAAAAAAAAAATTTCAGTTTGTTCGTGGTTGTTTCGTGGATCTGGCCTAACCGTGATAATCATGGTCTTGTTTCTTTAATGCAAAAATTAAAGAAACATAAGTTTAGTCAAGGTTTTGTCATTTACTCTCTATTATGGGTATCCCTGTGAGAAAGATAAAGCATTTCCCAGCATTTATTGCAGGTGGCCAGGACGACTTGAGGGAAATCTGAGTCAAGCTATAATGGACATTCCCATGCAAAAAGTAAAGCTTTTCATACCTTTTGTCACAAGTGACTAAAATGATTTGCTCAAATTATACAATGAGCCCTTACATGATGAAGCAGGCATTCAAACAATTCAACAAAATATAGGTTTGGTGAAAAAATAATGAATTCTATTGATAAGCTTAACTTATGGATTTACAGATTTGGGATAACTTATTTGATTGATTTGTCCATTCCATTTCGATGTATTTGATTGAAAATTTAATGAAGTCATACAACATCTTTAATTGACAATTTTTATAGGTCAAGTAATTATGCTAACAAGCAATGGGTTGCGAGCAATGTTACTCCCAAAATAATTATTCAAGTAGTAATCATTTGGAAGGTTATTAATCATTGTTAAACAAAATTTACTGCAAATAATCAGATTGTATTTTGCAGACTCCACCACTTATCTCCTTGAGCCATAGAGGCGACACTAATTGAGACCCCATTTGAACATTTGGAGAAATTCCCATACAAAATGTTAAAGTCCTTAAGGAGAAAGCTATTGTATCGGGCAACCCAATGGTTTCGTTTTTGTCTTGGCATATGGTAAAAATTATTTTTGTCTAATACTAGTAAGGTATTTGGGTGTTGCACGAACTTTAGACTATCCTTTTTACAAACTATTAATCAATTTTGCATTCATCAATATATCAAGTTAATTATAAAATATGTTGATCTATTTTGTCTTGATCACTTTATTAAATTGATCAAAATTGCCTTATTTTTCCATCAGTAAGTCCAACTAAATATCAATTTATTTTATATCTATTGGCAAAACAACACTTGCACTACAATTTAACAATCTCAAACCTCCGTTATTTATCTCTTTGTTTTTTTTTTTTTTTTTGCGAAGTAATTTCTAGGCACCTTTTTTTGTTGATTTGCTTATAACAATTTTATCATATTATAATATTGACCTTTCTCTTTAGGAGAAGTTGCCGGTCAAGTCAACGGCAATAATCACATGTTCCGTGGAATTGGCCCTAGCAAACTTTCAATTTGCCCATGGTTCTTTCATGGAGTTGGCCCCATCGTGATGATCATGGACAAGGAAAGACTCTGCACATATAAATGAAAGAGATGACCCTCGTAAGTTCGCACATGGTGAAGCAAAAGAAACGAAAATAACGCACAAAACACCATTATAAACATGAAGTGTCTTTTGTTGGGTATGTGGACTTGGGTGTTGTTGGTATTGATGGGAAGCGGAAGAAGCATGGGGTGCTTGGAAGAAGAGAGGAATGCACTCCTCAAGATTAAGGCTGCCTTCAACCATCCAAACATGTCTTCTCTTCCGTCTTGGAGTGATGACAATGGTGATTGTTGTAGCTGGGAAGGTGTGGATTGTGATAGCACCACTTCGCGAGTGACTCAACTACATCTGAGCAACATAGATGACGAGGAATTGCCATTGCCATTGCCTTGGGTTTTTAATGCATCTTTTTTCCTTCCTCTAAAGCAACTTCAAGTGTTGGATTTAAGTAGGGATGGTGAGGCTCTCTCTCTCTCTCTCTCTCTCTCTCTCTCTCTATCTCTCTCTTATTTGTTTCCTTTTTTCCTTTTTCAAATATATTTCTAAGTAATCGTTTACTTACCGTAATCATACGAGGGTGCTACAAACTAAAAGTGGGTTAAGTGAATTAGTGACAAAAGCATGATTGCATGAAGTTTTTCAATTCCTAAAGTAGTAGCAAATATCACAAATTGATTAGGAGACTCATCTCATCTCCATAGTAAAGATGTCTGAGAAGCAAAAATAGAAGTAGCTCGGTAAACAATGATTTGCCAAATGCCAACTTTTCTGTCATCATAAAAAGTCTGACTTGTATACATTTTGAAACCAAACAAGTTGACTTGAAGGGTACTTGCTTGGAAGTGGACCAAAATCTATCTAATCTACTCTAGAATTCACTGATATCTCTGGAGAGCTCCCTGATCTCTTTATCCGTTCTCAAGATGGAGTTGTCATCGTCCCGCAGCCAATTTCTGGGTCATCTTTTACTCCGCCGCCTGGACAACCCTTTCATCTTCGGATGCCATAGCGAGAAAATTGGTCTGTCGGATGTTGTCGGGAAGCTTCTTCCCGAACAACGAGAATACCTCCTCCAGGAATGGCGAATTCGGGACGCCGTCAGAGCTGCCACCGGCGTTGTTTCATCGGGCTAACACCTTTATGGTTTCCATCACCCGCCTCTTGTGCACTTCCTCCAGCTCCGCTTTCTTTTTGTCGTCCATTGTATTACCGACCACACCTCCGAAGTTCTCGACATGCTGCTTATCCGTCTCTTCGGCTTCCCAATTCCCTCCTTTTTCTCCATCTTGCTTCGCTTACGTCGAGTATAGTCCGTCGGTTTCTCTTACTTTTCCAGCATAATTGCTGGTGGTGACGTTATAACGCAAGAGAAAAAAGTAAAGTGTGAGAAAAATATAAGGGCCGCAGCAGCGAGGGGTGGGAATAGGTTCAATTCGAGAAATCATCATGCACCACCGGCACACAAATTGGGCCCCCACATTTTTTAATTTGGATATAATCTATATACAAATCTATATACAAATGGGACATACCAGGATAAAATGGCCAAACACTATCGGAGAAGATGGACTCGGCTCTGATGGATTTTTATTTTAATGAATGGGCCTATTTTGGCCTAATGGGCCTAGAGGCCCGGCCCATGATAGGGAGAGGTAAAAAAAGGAAAAATGAAAACTGAAAAGTTACGTTTTCCATTTTTCAGTTTTTCCTTTTTCCTTTTTTTTCTCCGAAGCGTATTACGACGTTCCTCCCGTATCGTCGTTTCTCCCCTCCTTGAAGAACAGTGCCCGTCTCCTCCTCAATTTGCAACGCCGGGGTTTAGTACGTGGATTTAAGGTGTGTTCGACATTGTGATGCACCTTCGTGATCGGTGATTCGTGATTGGGTGTTGAAATCTTCTTCCGCTGCGTTTCTCCTCTTTTTGGGATCGTTTTTGTGTCGAAACGATCGTTTTGGGAATCCTGTTTCCCGAATCCAAACCTTTCATTGGTATCGAGCCGGGTTAATCACGTTTCCCTTTCCATGTTTGTGTTTCAAAACCAATTTTTAAAGGACTGTTTGAAGCCTGTTTTAATGTTCCCCGACGCCGATACTGTTCATCCCTTTTTTTCTGCTTTGAACGTCGAACTGCCTTTTTATTGCTTGAGATTGTAGTGCTCGTTGATACGAGCGTTTTGAGTGGTCGCACGTCGCCGGAGACCGCCGCACGCGCCGCCACGCGCAGCCGATACGTTCGGCTGCACGCGCCGAAGACGGTTCCCAGGCGCGTGCGCCGCACGCACGCGCGGTTGAAACCGCAGGCGCGTACGATGCACGCGCGCGGTAACCGCTCCCGCGCTCGGGAACTGCCCGCGCGTGCAAGGCACGCGCGGGCGACGTCACCGTGACGTCGGCCGGCGGTTGCCGCGCACGTGCCGCCCGACCGCCCGACCGGTCCGACCAATCTAACCCGGTCTGACCGGCTAGACCCGGTCCGACCGACCCGATCCGGTCCGACCGGACCCGTAGACTTGCGTTGACCGTTGACCGTTGACCGTTGACTCGACCATTGACCGTTGACCAAAAAAAAAAAAAAAGGAATGTGTTTCTTTTTCAATTATGCAATTGTGGATTATAAGTAATCTATTTTTTATTGTGCATTTGTTGCATGAAACGTGGAAAATTATGTATTTTCCCTTATGTTCATTATGGATTATAAGTAATTCAATTATTACAAGTTACGCATTCGTTGCGGGAACTATAATGCGCTATGCACGGATACCGCATTCCGAGAACGGACGAAGGACGTGCAAGACTTAAAGGGCTGATGACGGAATTGGCTAATTATCGATGGCATGATGGTGATTTAGTATCACATGTGGTTAGGGTCAATCGATGATACAAGAAATCATCGGAACGGTTATCTTATGCCGGATTTTGAGAAGGTGTCGACCTTCAAAAACACTCTTCCACCGAGTGGCAAGCGGTGTTAGATCGGCTATGGAAGGTCAACGTGGTCCCGGGTTATAGGAGGCTGGTAGAAGCTTTTGTGAGAGAGTACTATAGGATTGAGCTTATCAAAACTTCAACCCTTAGTATTAGTGCCACATGGCGCAAAGTGAATGCGCCTTGGAGGCGACATAAGAGCTCTCCAAAAGTCTTTCCATGGTTGGCAAATGTGCCTACAAAATTCTCAAATTTTTTGACCGATAGATTAGAAAGGACATTCCCTAATTATTTCTTAGATTAGTTTGAGATGTTTTATTCGTGTAAATATATCTCTTTCTAGGTTGATATTTCCCTCGTATATATTACTTAGTGTAATGAATATGCTGTATTTTGTGAAAGCATTATTATTGTAATGGATGTCATATATTATTTGCTTTCATTATTGCTGATTGATGTGGGTAGCTCTTAGAAGTTTTTGTAGCTTCATAGAATTTAGTTTGCATAAGACAATTATATTAATGACAGTTTTAAGTTAGGATTTTTGGAGGATGATTGGAAACATAGTGACCTTTTGATTCTGAAACCTTACTTGAAATTGTTTATTAATATGATGAGTCTATGCAAAGTGGATGCATAAATGATAGGCATTAATTATTCGTGCATATGTCTGATGTGTTCAGATCAATGGTTTCAGCAAGTAAGAAAGTAATTGCTGATTTGAACGGCAACAATTGTGAAATATTGAATAAGAAGATTCAATATGTGCTGGAAAAGCAACAAGCACTAGAAGCTCTTGACCATGTTATGGAAGATCTTGAGAATGCTGTGCGCCGCCTTGAGCTAGTAGAGGACCACCTAACGGCATTGGAGTCGAGTAAATATTTGTTATGCTGGTTCTAGCTCGAAAGGGCTTTGAGCTCTAAGCGCAAGCGTATTGATTCGTTCAATATGTGGTCAAGCAAAGGATCAAGTCCTCCTTGCAAGAAACCAAGAGTTAACCAACACAAGAGAGGAAAACGTCCTCAAGTGAAGAAAATGTCAAGGGTAAGGTGTTACAATTGTGACAAGAAGGGTCACTATGCTCACAACTGTCGTGAGCCTAAAAAGGTAAATACCTCTTGTACATTTGAGAACTTTGCTTATGTGTCAAGTTCTGTATTGTTGGCTGAATCCAATCCTTTGTGGACTGTAGATTCAGGAGCAACGGACCATGTAGCAAAGGATAGAGGATCCTTTGTGGAATTCCGACGAGTCCCAACTGGAACTAAGTGGATCTATGTGGGAAACAACTCGAGCTGAAGTGAAAGGAATTGGCACTCGCCAACCGAACATGCGTGGTGGACGCACTTTGTTCCTACATGATGTGTTGTATGCTCCGGAGATTCGTCGGAATCTAGTGTCTGTTTTAGTGTTGGTCAAACTAGGTTTCAATATAAACTTCCATAATAGAGGTGTGGATTTGTTTTTGAAACAAATTTCTATGGTCATGGTTATTTTCTGGATGGTTTCATTGTATTAGATGTTGATTATGTTAATGTGAATGTTTGTTATTCCCTTCTCACATCTCCTAATTCATATGACAATGATGTGAATGTTTGGCATGCAAGACTTGGTCATATTGGCCAACAACGTATGAATAGACTAGCCAAAGAGGGCTTGTTGGGCAATATTGAAAAAGTCAATTTGCCCACATGTGAGCATTGCCTAGCAGGGAAAACAACAAGGAAACCATTTGGAAAAGGTAAAAGAGCTGAATTTCCTCTGCATTTAATCCATTCTGACATCTGTGGTCCAATAAATGTGAGAGGAAGGCATGGGGCTGTTTATTTTATCACTTTTATAGATGATTATACTCGATTCGGATATGTCTATTTGATTTCTCATAAATATGAAGCATTAAGTTGTTTCAAAAGGTTTATGGCCTTGGTAGAGAATCAATTAGACAGGAAAATAAAAGCATTGAGATCCGATCGAGGTCGAGAATATTTATCTGATGAGTTCAGAAAATTATGTGATGAAAAAGGAATAGAAAGACAGTTGTCTATTCCATATACTCCTCAACAAAATGGTATTGTAGAGAGAAGAAACAGAACCCTACTTGAAATGGTTAGGTCTATGATGGCACATGCTAACTTACCCATCACCTTTTGGAGTGATGCCTTATTAACTGCTGCCTATGTACTTAACCGGGTGCCTTCCAAATCAGTTACTTCCACTCCATATGAGTTATGGACAGGTAGAAAACCGGACTTGGGTTTTCTTAAGCCATGGGGTTGTGCTGCCTATACCCATGAGCCCTCTCACAAATTTGGGAAATTAGGTCCCAGAGGAAAGAAGAGTATTTTCATAAGATACTCTGAACACTCTAAAGGATATGTGTTCATAGGTGAGCAGGAAAGTGGGAGTGTAACTGAATTTGAATCAAGAGATGTCACATTCTTAGAGGATGAGTTTCCTAAGAAGGGCGAAATAGGTGAAAATTACTCCCTATTTGAAACCATGGATCAAGATAATGATATTAGTGGGGTTCGTCCAAGTGGGAGTAGTATGAGAAGTGATGAATTGCATACAAATGATTCTCAATCACAACCACATGATGAGACGACATCGTCATTATCTAATTCTAGTGGGAGCATAATGGGAAATGATATGCTAAGTGCACAATCTCCCATACGGCGAACAAGTCGCAAAAGTATTCCCCGTCGACGTTTTGACATTGAAGGGGAAACTTTTATGATTGCCCCACAAGATGAGGATGAGCCAAGAAATATACATGAGGCTCTAAATTGCCCTAATAAGGAAAGATGGATGGATGCAATGGGAGAGGAAAT
This sequence comes from Eucalyptus erythrocorys, assembly GCA_014182555.1. Classification (NCBI taxonomy): domain Eukaryota; kingdom Viridiplantae; phylum Streptophyta; class Magnoliopsida; order Myrtales; family Myrtaceae; genus Eucalyptus; species Eucalyptus erythrocorys. The sequence goes on along the minus strand of CM024605.1, from coordinate 8,115,762 downwards.
GGAGTCAATGAAGTCAAACCATGTTTGGGAACCGGTTGATCTTCCAAAAGGACGCAAAGCTATTGGGAACAAGTGGGTTCTCAAGATAAAGCGTAAAGCTGATGGCTCAATAGAAAGATATAAAGCTCGCCTTGTGGCGAAGGGGTATAATCAACGGGAAGGAATTGATTATGAGGAAACATTTTCCCCGTTGTGAGATTTACCTCAATTCGCATTATTCGGCAATAGTGGCTAGTATGGATCTTGAATTACATCAAATGGATGTAAAGACTGCTTTTCTCAATGGAGAATTAGATGAGGAAATATATATGGAACAACCTGTTGGTTTCATTACGAAAGGCCAAGAAGGAAAAGTATGTCGACTTTTGAAATCGATATATGGCCTTAAGCGATCGTCAAGACAGTGGTATATACGTTTTCATAATGCTATGATGGCATATAATTTTACAATGGTTGATGAGGATCATTGTGTATATATCAAAAGATCCAAAGATCAATTTGTGATCATATCATTATATGTTGATGATATACTAATTGCCGGAAGCAATATGGAGTTAGTAAATACCATAAAGAGTTGGTTATCTTCAAATTTTGAGATGAAAGATATGGGTGAGGCTGCATACATACTTGGAGTTAAGATTTCAAGAGATCGTTCGAAGAGGTCGTTATCTCTTTCGCAAGAAACATATATAAATAAAGTTCTTGAACGATTTCGTATGCAAGATTGTAAACCCATAGACACTCCTATTGCAAAAGGTGAAGGATTGAGCCATAGACTGTGTCCAAGGACTCCACAAGAGGAGGAACAAATGAAACATGTTCCTTATGCTAGTGCTGTCGGAAGCTTGATGTACGCGATGATGTGTACAAGACCTGACATATGCTTTGTAGTTGGAATGGTGAGTAGATACCAATCCAATCCAGGTCAAGCACATTGGAAAGCCGTTAAGAGAATACTGAGGTATCGAAGGGAACCGCTGATTACAAGCTGAATTATCAAGGAAAGGATCTGCGACTTGAAGGCTATTCGGATCCGACTGGGAGGAGATTTAGATGAAAGAAAATCTACCTCTGGATTTGTTTTCTTATCGAACAATGGCGCCATATCATGGAGCAAGAAGAAGCAAACATGTATAGCCTTGTCCACGATGGAAGCTGAGTTCGTGGCATTATCAACAACAGCCGTACAAGAAGGAGTTTGGCTTAAGAGATTTTTGGATCATTTAGGTGTTATTGAGAAAGCTGCAAATCCATTATTGGTTAACTGTGATAGCCAAGCAGCTATAGCGTACACCAAAGATCCAAAGTATCATGGCAAGACCAAACATATAGATACCAGGTATAACTTTGTAAAAGATATGGTTGCACGAAAGGATGTGAACTTACAGTACATATCTACGCATAAGATGGTAGCAGATCCTATGACAAAGCCAATACCTAGAGATGTGTTTTGTGGCCATGTGAAATCTCTAGGATTGCGTAGAGTCTGATGTAGTGGATATTGTATTTTTCCCTGAGTTGTTCACATATATGAAATTGTGTTTTTTCATTATTAATGCCTATGAATCTTTATGTGATCTTTATGCATCTTAATGCTCAGTGCATTATATTGAGTTGAGAAAGTATGTCGGACAGATAAGAGATTAGCCCACTCACACGGGTAATCGCCTCTATTTACTTGTGTGATAAATAGAGATGAGACGATTTTAAGCTTATTATCTAGGTGATAATCGAGAGCTCAAGCTTAAAATATATATGTTGCCCTAACTAAGTGTTAAGATGAGGACATGATAAGTACAATGTCCGAAAGTAAAATACCCCACATATTTTACTTTATCCGTCTAAAATGCCGATGTGAGTTCGATGAATTATGTGAATGAGCAGATACGTGAACTCAAGTTAGACATTAAGTATGTCCGAACTATCATCCGTACGGTATTGATTGTGTAGACATACGCTCCATGGGAAAGGAGTTAATACCGTAATACGTATTTCATACTACGTATGCATGAGACGACCAATAAGAGTGGCAAAAGTTTGATCTCAACTTTTATGCTGTGTGAGACTCTTGAGGGAAAGGAATTCCTCAATTTAAAGTCCCCTCAGGACTCTTACTTATTCTCAAGATTTCTATTTAGTGTTTGCTATCTTAGGATGTTGCCAATGGTCATGAGTTGATTCGATCTAATGGGGCATTTCTAGAAAAGCAATTTGGACTGAAATTGAGAGTTTGAAGGAAAGAGGAAGATCGATTTTGGAGAATCACATTGTTTTTGTATTCTTTGGTCGACCAATTATGACTGTCTTTGGGATAATCATAATTGTGAATGCAATATATATCGTTGTTGAAAAGAGATCAAGAGAGATATAAATGTGATCGATCGATCTAGGGTACGCATACTAAATCTACTCGAGTTTGACGCCCATTATGAGCTGCTATATATTCCTAACGGATGTATGGCAACGAGCTCTCAAAGTATCTGGTCGCACGGACTATTCACCGTATGAATGTTGCAATGAGAAAAAGGGACTGCGTTCGGCCCATCATGTCGAGTGGGAGATGTATATAGATGGATTCTTCTTTGATGAGCCAAAGTAAGACTTGTCCGCCCATGTTGGTTTTAGTCCACCATGTGCGAGTGGGAGATGATGGATTTTTATTTTAATGAATGGGCCTATTTTGGCCTAATGGGCCTAGAGGCCCGGCCCATGATAGGGAGAGGTATAAAAGGAAAAATGAAAACTGAAAAGTTACGTTTTCCATTTTTCAGTTTTTCATTTTTCCCTTTTTTCTCCGAAGCGTATTACGACGTTCCTCCCGTATCGTCGTTTCTCCCCTCCTTGAAGAACAAAGTGCCCGTCTCCTCCTCAATTTGCAACGCCGGGGTTTAGTCTCGTGGATTTAAGGTGTGTTCGACATTGTGATGCACCTTCGTGATCGGTGATTCGTGATTGGGTGTTGAAATCTTCTTCCATTGCGTTTCTCCTCTTTTTGGGATCGTTTTTGTGTCGAAACGATCGTTTGGGAATCCGTTTCCCGAATCCAAACCTTCAGGCTCAAATAAAAACCTTTACTCAAATCATCCAAACATTCTCCCTCTATTTTACGAACAAAAATCTTAAGGATGATTGTAAATTTATTCTCTTTAAATTTTCATACCTCAGCACAAGGACCATATGACGGTCCAAATTGATTTCCATTTTCTTTTCCTTTTGCTTTTCTCTATTTTTTTTTCCCTCTTTCCACTTTTCCCCTCCTCCTTTAGCCAGAAAAATTACCAATTTGATTTTAAACCTATTATATAGATATCGATTTAGATATAAAATTTTCAATTTTATCAATGTAGTCTTAAATTTCTGCATGAAATTATAATGTAGTCATTTTTGCTAATCACGACTGGAAATTGCTCATATGTAGTCCAGTCATTATTTAGCATCCTATTCGATACAATTGGTAATTTGACTTGTACAACTATCGATAAAATGACATCCTTTTGCATAACCGTTCGGTGGATTGGTGCGCGCCGAGCAGTAGGAGCAGTAATCAGATGCGGATCTTCGGGGTCTGCAACGTGGTCCCCCACCATCTCAAGGAGGGGGACCCCGAGGACGCGTCGCGCCCCGGCTTCGGAGAGGATCTTTGAGCAAGGTTCAATCGGTTGCAGTTCAGGTACCGCTGGCGCTTTGGCGTTTTTTGAATTTTTGTTTCCTTTTCAGTTCGCTTTTTTCCGGTTCTATCTTTTTTTCCCCTTCTTTTCTTTACTTTTGCGCGCTATTGTTCGTCTTCTTCCTTAGAGAGCTTAGATCAGTGAGTCGTTCTATCTCTGCAACAACACATTTCCCTGGAAGGTCTCGTCGGAAACCTAGCCATTTAAGCCATGGAAACATATGCACCCTATACTAAAAGCTTCCATCTTTAAATTTAGTCAAACTATGTGAACATATAAATACATTGTTCAAATTATTGTTTTCAATTCTAAATACAGTGGAAATATGATCCATTTTAAATGAAGTCATGATTTTTGATCATTTATAATTTTAAAGACATATTGCAAGTTTAAAAGTTTCATCGTAATCTTTGAAGCGATAGGATTTTATATTTTGTTTAGCTTTCTTAACGTTTGTTGGTCGAGTACGGACCGCAAGGCAAAATTATGCCATGTATCTTGCCACACGGCTGTCGTAGACGTAAAGTCAACTGTCACATGAGAACAAATGTGGGAATATTTTCGCAGCTCTATTAGTACATATGATAGACACTGTTAAAGCTATAAGTAACTTGTTAGTGAAATTGGTTTACAAATTCATGCGACAGACTTTTTTTGGCTCAAATATGTTGGGCCAACTTGTTTCTGCTTGTAAATAAATTATCTTCATAGTTATTATCGAAAAATTGATGATAGTTATACATATGATATTTGTAGATAGTTAATTGATTATTGAGTATGCATGGATCTTTTCAGAATCATATTTAAATGGAGTGCTAAATCTGAACAAATTGAAGAGGCTAGATCTATCTCTCAATGATCTAGAAGTCCCCTCATTGTATAAGCAAACTTCTGCGGAGGCTGGTAATCCGTCTTCCAACCGGCTTGAAGGTACATGTAAAATAGATGACCATGCCTTAATTATGTAAAAATGCTTTTGTTTTGTTTTTTTTTTTTTTTTTTTTGATGACCCGTGGAACCCCGCACGGCCGGCAATGGAGATAAACCACTGGGGGCGACACGTGCTAGCCACCACACACATGCCACCGGGTAAGTCACCAATGTCTCACGCCAGCCTCCCCGCAACTTGCGTCGCGGGGTTTCGAACTCCGCACCTCTTAGCGAAAGGAAGCCCGAAGCCTATCCATGGAGCCACCACGGCGGGTGGTTGCTTTTGTTTATCATTATTAATAACTTATCATAGAAGTACATATAGTTGTTTGACCATAATTAAACCAATGTCATGCTTTCATGTCTTAATTGAGGAATCATTATGTCGGTGATCCTTAAAAGTTTGATATTTTCTTTTAACTCAATCCCTGATCTTTGGAGATTGAAGTTCAGTCCCCATTCTTTTAATTTTGTGCAACTCTTTTTACGGGCCAATCTAAAGAATAGTGTGTTAACACAACAGATTCAATGAATCATTGCTAAGAAGATACAAAAAGTCCGAAATGACAATACACCAGAGTTCAAATATTGTACATGAATCATAACCGAATTAAATGCAAAAGCTAATCAGGATTAGAATGAAACAATATTTAAAGTTTACATATTAAACCACGATAGTGGTCAAAGGTCAGGTATCGCAAGTGTCACCAAATTCAACTAAGTCAGGAAGCCTAAGAAATTCAATGACACTAAAGTTCTATTTATTTCACATAAAATGACTAATTTGAAAAATATTTTCCTAAAAATGATTATATGCATTGCTTACAAAAATGAATGAACGAAAAATATTTTCATTATTCACAAAAATATTCAAATATAAATTATTATCAATAATAAAAACATTTTTATTAACTAATTATTTCAAGCCACACAATTAATTATTTTTAAGAAAATATTTTCCAAATCATTTATTTTTTATGAAACAAATTGAGCTTGAAGCTAAAAAAAAGCAACCTTAGGGACATACATGTTTAGATTGATTTTTACTTTATCGTTTTTACTTATTCTAAATTTTGGGGATCTTTCACTTCGGCTCTAAAAAGGGTTAATACCCCGAAAAATCCCAAACCGGTACATCGTGATAAATCTACCCCAAACTATTTTTTTGACCACCAAAAATCCCAAACTTGTATACCTTTGACAAATTTACCCTAAACTGGTACACTTGTGACAAATTTACCCTCTGTTAGTTTTAGTTAAATTTTCTTGTTAAATTATAAAGTTAAATGACATGTGACAATTGACCGGTATACCAATTTGGGATTTTACACTCTATTTGTCACAGTTTACAATTTTTTGTGATTTTTGTGGTATTAATTTAATTTAGCGGGGGTATATTAGTTACAAATTTACCATTTTGGGGTTTTTTTTGGTCGAATAAATTAGTTTGGGGTAAATTTGTCATAAATATACCAGTTTAGGGTTTTTTTTATAGTTAGTCGGGGTAAATTTGTCACGGATGTATCGGTTTGGGGTTTTTCATGGTCAAAAAAATAGTTTGGGATAAATTTGTCACAAGTGTACCGGTTTGGGGTTTTTCAAGGTATTAACCCTTAAAAAAAAAATAATTGGAAACACCTGCAACATGCACAACTTTGGAGACATAGGCCTTGTTGTTTGTGTTTATGAACATAATTTCTATTTTTTTGTTCCGGGGAATAAAAAAAAATAGAAACGCGTTTGTTTACGTTTTTATTCCAAATTTATTTTTTTGTTCCCAGGAACAAATTTGGAACAAAAACAATAAATAAGAAGTGAACCTCATTTCAAATAATGGTGTAAAGTAAACACTATTTCAAATTATGGCTAGAGTGCTTTCGTTTTCTTAAATAAGGGCATGAAGTGGACATCCTTTCAAATAAACACTTGAAGCACTATGTCGGTCTCAAAGAAAGGTCCGGCGTCACCGGGTGATCGAGGGCATTTCCATCATTTACTTTAAAAAAAAAAAAAAAATTCTTTTTTTCTAAAAAGATAAATCGAAAAAAGAGGGAAAAAGGCTAATTTTTATTTATTTATTAAAAATACAAGTGGAGGTTTGGTAGCCCTTCCCCACCTATGGCCAACCCCTCTCCTCGGTTTGGGTAAGGGTCGCCAACCCTTACCAAAGCACCAATGACCCCAGCAGCCATAGGTGGGTGGGCTGGGGTCAAGCCTCCCACCTTTTTTGTATATATTATTTGTGTTTTCTTTTTTTAAGTTTTAACTCTTTTTTTTTTTGGGGTTTTTTTTTTGTGGAAAAATAGAAAAAAAGGAAAAAAAGAAAGAAATTTAAAAAAGATATAAATGATAAAAATGCCCTCAATCAACTGGTAAGGTCAAACCCTTCTTCGAGACCAACATGATACTTCAAGTTCTTATTTAAAATAAAGTCTACTTCAGTTATTTATTTGAAACAATGTTCATTTCAAACTCTTGTTTAATAAAACGATGATATTTCAGGCTTTTATTTGAAATTTTTCCTAATATGGTCCAATAAACGGGAACTAAAAAAGATATTCAAGATTGGGGATGTCAACAAACAATATGTTCAGGCGTTAGATTTTAATAAGCCCCTAGATAGCCTTTACCAATTAGCACAACTTAAAAACAAATAAACACATTTTTACAAACATGCATCCACTAATCTATTATTTATCCCTTATGTACGGTTAAAACCATAAATGAGAGAATGTTCTCTCATGCTCTTGTCACGTAGCACTTCACCTTGCCTTTGTGGTAGCTACGTGACAAGATGCATGGCATACATATGCAAAATGGCCTACATTGGACAAATAAGGTTTTAACTAATTGTTTGTCATCTCAAACTTCAATTTCTCATTATTTTAATTATTAAAATAATGAATAAAGAGAAAGCATATTTCACGTGACACTTCACTTTATGTTTGTGACCTAGCAAATCATATTGCATGGTTTTTGTCATGTGATCTAAATGCGACAAAAAAAGTATGTATTAGCTTGTTGATTTATCCCCCAAATTTTCTCTCCAATTAATTTGAATTTCAAATAATGGATAAAGAGAAAGAATATTCTTATATGACATAACTAACTTTGAAAGCAACTTATAATTAGTTTATCAAGAGAACAACTTCTAATAGTAGTTAATCATAAAACTTATTTAATTTGAAATTAACTCTAAAATATATACTATTTAAATACATATATTCTATTTATCATATGAAATTTAGCTTATTTCGTCACATGATTAAAATTTACTTAGTAAATAATTTTACTTTTTGGTTTGTCATTGAATATTGTATCTCTTATTTAAATAATTTTCATTTAAAGTGAGCTTTCACTTATCGACCGATTTCATCTGTTGTTAAAGTCGAGATATGTTCATTCATATGCTCATCATATGGCAATTCACTTCGACTTATAGGCATTGTCTTATTAATTTGTCATCAACAAGCTTTTATCTTTATTGAGTTTAAATTTAAAAATTAAGTATAAAGAGAAAGCACCTCTAAAAAATTTTCCAGTTCATCTTTTTTGACTTTTATCTCTCGTTCATTTTAATTTTGAAAAAAGGTAAATAAAGACAAATCTCAAATTATAAAATATAACCATTTGATGTGAATTTGCTCCACACATGCCACTTCACTCAAATATGTAATTGCCATGTGCATAAATTGCGGAGAAAATTTGGCACATGCGATGCGTTTGGCTTATATGTTCGAAAATATCGATTTGTTATTCTTGAAACTTTGTCTCTTTAGACTTAATATGAAAATCACAAATAAAGACAAAATATCTTCAATTGACTTATATCATTCCAAGATTATCTCCTTCAACATTTATCATTCATTGATTTTAAGATTGAAAAAAAAATGAACAAATGTAAAATATCTTGAACTATAATTTATTCATGTAATCTACAATTTAAATCAAAGAGAGAAATATATCTTATTACATGAATAATATCCATATTTTTGAAATATAACCTATTTCGGGGCAGTCATAAATACATAATATATCTATTTTTAAAATTAAATTAAAATAATTTGAATGGCAGCTTATTTTATTTCTTATTTTGCTTAATATTCTCGAAGTTTATAATTAATTTCTTAAACATCAGAAGAAAATTAAGTTACTTCACACACACGAATATTTACACTTTATTTAGTTTCACTTCCTCTAAAATTCACTTGTCTGAAACAGCTTATCTCATTTTAAGCAAATTCATTTAACAGGAAATAAAGTGAAAAAATATTCATCCAAATTCCACATAATTTGAAAGTGATTTAGAGAGAGAGAGAGAGAGAGAGAGAGAGAGAGAGAGAGAATTTCATAAGTATTAGTCAATTTTAGTTTCAATGTAACAATTTAAATAAATTTAACTCATGGATAATCAGAAAATGATCATGAGTTTTGGCTTAGTTAAATGAAAATCATGTTTTGGATGGTGAATGAAAATCGTATTTAAAGACTATGAAATTCATAAGGAAATCCACATAAATATGATAAAAATTAAATCGAATTTGTGAAGAAGATAATGGTATCACTCTTATCTTATTGCTCTCCCACGTTTTGTTTGTCCGTTTTAACAAATATCTTTTTTTGGATGGATAACAAACTTTTTTTTTTTTTTTTTTTGTGTATTTCATACCCAATGAATAACAACCCCGAATAATACATATTCAAAAGTTACTTGCATTAATAATGAAAGGATAAACGCATGTAAAAATATCTTTACCAACAATATATGCCCATGCAAAGCGCGGGCCACGTAACTATTTGCTCTGTCATTCTCAAACTTTTATATCTTATTGAGTCTTAATTTTGAAAAAAGTGGTAGAGAAAATTTTCAAATATGTAATTAAATGATATGGATCATATTAACGAATAATTTTCTTTTTCTAAATGATATATAATTGCACTTAATTATATATATATATATATATATATATATATATATATATATATATATATAGATGGTTTTGCACCATTATTTGTTACAACCCCATAATTTTGGGATAACTGGAGTTGAGAAAAAATAGAAGATAGAGGAAACGGTTTCCTTACATTTCTCGATAAACTAGAAGTGTTAAGAAACAACATACGGTTGATCACGCTAAGTCGAAAGTCTTGCACGCCGTACGCGTGCTTGCAGACTAGGTAACGTAGAAGGGGGAATTTTTTTTTTTTTGGTCAGTATAAAAGGGGGATTCAAAAAGCTAATAATACATCTCATTTATTATCATTTCAATTTTTGCTTATTTCATAAAGTAAATGCATTTCACTTAGATTAAGATATTAACATGAAAATTGATTATATAAGAAATCAAGAATTTATATCAGCAAATTAGATGAATAAAATCAAACAAAGGAAAATACATCTTACAATGGATAAATTAATTTATTTGAAAAATGCTTTTCCCATTAAAGAAATCAATGTATGGAATTGAAAAAACCCATCATAATATGAAATACTCATTCGATCTTGAAAAAACTCCAAGCATCTTTAGCAACACTGCCATTGCCGCCTCCGTCCACTGCAGCTCAAACCCATCATCATACCATGAAGCTCGGTCGCCATTACCACCACCAGAGTCGACATTCCTACAGCCAGAAGACCCCGCCCGCCATTTGGTTCAAGGCCGGACGACCTCATATTTGAAGTGAGGCCTCAAATTAGAGGCTGCAATGCCTCAGAACTGAGGTCACGCGCCTCAAATCTAAGGCTCGGAGAGGACGAGGAAGGGGTGGGGGTGGGGATGGACAAGCAGTGAGGTGGCGGTGATGGACAGCGGACTGGGACGATGGTGCGGATAGTGGTGGAGGACGGCAGGTTGCCTTGGTGAGGTGCTGCGGATGACATGGAAGTGCAAGGAAGAAGAAGAAGAGCAGAAAATGGAAAAAAATAAAAAAAGTAAGCACAATAAGAAAAAGGGGGAAAAAAAAGTGAATCGCAAGTCTATATAATATTTTGAATCGTTTTTCGAAGAGTGCAAGATTGCACAATCGTTTTACATGCTGCCCATATATTTACGCCTTTAAATCTAGGGGTAATATCAACTTTAGATTTGTTTCCAATCCAATTCGAAATTTGTCAAACTCCGCAAGTAATTAAGCTTCTCCTTTTTTGTTCTAATTAATGGAAAGCAAAGAATAGTGGAAATGAAACATTGTGGTTATGTGACTCAACTACAAAGCTCCATCTTTCCAATTTTTCTCTCTCTATATATTGGATAAATTGCACTTTTTTTTTTATCCTCCATTATAGACACAAATTATGTTCTCTGATTGTTTTAATCATACGAGTACAATTTACTGATGATACTCATAGTTGTAGTGTCGACTTTAATAGGCTTGTGCAGATTGAGGAACCTTGAAGATTTGGATATTAGTGGTAATGGATATTCGGGTCCTCTTCCTTCATGCTTTTGCAATATGACCTCACTCCGAGTGCTTGATGTCCACAATAACAATTTTAGTAGGGCCATTCCTTCATCTCTCCTCTCTAATCTCAAGTTACTTGAATATATTGAGCTTTCTGGAAATGCTTTTGAAGGCTCACTTTCACTTGCTTCCTTGGCTAATAATTCTAACCTCCAGGTATTCCGCCTCCTCGACAACCGTAACCATTTGGAAGTAAATATAGAAGACACCACTTGGTTTGCTTCATTTCAACTGAAGGTATTCAGTCTATCAAACTGTGTGCTCAACAAAGATGCAAATGGCATAATTCCCAACTTTCTGAAAGAACAATATGACTTGAGAATTGTTCAACTCAGCCATAATAAAATGACAGGAAATTTCCCAAATTGGCTATTGGACAACAATGTAAAACTAGAACAATTCGACTTCATTGGTAGCATTTTGTCAGGTGCTTTTCATTTGCCTTCTAACTTGACTCTTGCCAAGATGTGGTGGTTTGATGTGTCTGCTAATATTATTGAAGGAGAGCTTCCATCTGGGATTGGTTCTATCCTCCCAAATTTGACATATTTAAATTTATCAAACAACTTATTGAAAGGTAGAATCCCTCCCTCAATCGGCAATATGAAATCACTAGACACATTAGACTTGTCGAATAATGGTTTCGTGGGAGGGATACCAGAGACACTGGCTAAAAATTGTCGGTCACTTTCTATGTTGAAACTATCAGGCAACAATTTGCAAGGCCAAATGCTACCGAGATATGCCAATGATAATTTCTTAACCGGAGCACTTCCCAAGTGGATTGGAGATATTCAAAATTTGCACGTGCTTCTAATGTCGAATAATTCATTGGAAGGTCCTTTACCATTGAGCTTTTGCAAGTTTCAAAATCTCAATCATTTAGACCTTTCGTTTAACAACCTTGGGCCGAGCATACCTCCTTGTGCCAATTTTACATTATGGATGAGGTTCTTGCATTTACCAAATGACGCGTTTGCCGGGCATTTTCCGTGTTCCTTTCTATAGCTTCATCAATTGTTATATTGGATCTTAGACACAATGCATTGTCAGGCAAGGTTCCCAACTGGATCAGCTCACTTTGGAACTTGAAGGTTCTTCTTCTGCAAGGAAACAATTTTGAAGGTTCGATCCCTTCGGGTCTATGTTTGTTGAAAAATATAAGCATGTTAGATCTCTCCAATAATAATATTTCTGGAAAAATTCCTTCTTGTTTGAAAGATTTGACATTTGGAAACCATTGGTTTGTTACGTCAAGTTATACTTACTTAAGCGCTTGGATGATCCTGAATGATCCAAGCGACTATAAGGGCAGACTCCCTTCAATAACAAGGAGCATTGAAATTAGCTCAAATGCCTCTGTAGATGAATTAGTAGAAGCAGACTTCATGACAAAGAGGAGATTGGAATCTTATAAGGGCAAAATTCTACGACTCATGTCGGGAATAGATCTATCGCAGAACAATTTGATAGGCTCTCTTCCTCCGGAGTTTGGCCACTTTATTGAACTTCGAGCATTGAATCTATCACACAATCATCTTATAGGATCGATCCCACAGACATATTCCAATTTAAAGAGCATAGAGAGCTTGGACCTATCCTACAACAGCTTAACCGGTCCCATGCCTCCACAATTAACAGAGCTTTATGAACTGTCAAATTTTAGTGTGGCTCACAACAACTTATCAGGTAGGACACCAGAACCAAAATGTCAATTTGGAACTTTTGGTGAAGCAAGTTATGAAGGCAACCCTCTTCTTTGTGGACCACCATTAACAAGTTGTAATGACTCAAATCAAGAACAAGGGACACCACCATCTTTATATCATACCAAGGAGGATGACTCTTGGAGAGAAGCATTTTTGTGGAGTTTTGTAGGATCATATGTCGTGGCATTCATTGGGGTGGTTCTTTTTCTCTACCTAAACTCATACTATCAATATCAACTGTTCAAGCTTGTCGCTAATCTCATCCCATCATTTCCTCGGTAGAGATTATTCTTCTAAGCATTTTGAGATGGAAAAGACAATGAAACAGTGGAGAACATTTACTTGATAATATTGTAAGAATTTAAGTCTTTATTATGCATTTTGAACTCTTGACTCTTGGAGTGTTCGTATTGTATTCCTTGTCCTAATAATATGAATATTAGGAGATTTGATTTTGTTGTGAATTGAGAGAGGATAGTTTAGTTCACAACCAAAATGAATCCAGCATTAATAAATTCCAGTAAATGTTACCCAACTTGTGAAATATCTTATGGCTGTGACCAGCAACATCAAACCAACCGTTTTAGCGTCTCTAGACAAGATCCTACTAACATAAATGATTGGGTACTGGGGATTGCTCCAATTTGACGAGAAAGGCATGCTCTGCCTATCCACCACTGAATGCAATATTGCTTGGAGGATAAGCTCAATTCCACTGTTGAATTTAAGAGTGTATGCGATAGGATCAATGATTATGCCGGAGTTTCTTTTCCCATCACCTTAATATCTTGTTCAAAATAGAATATTTGTCGAGGTTCCACCCAATCACATCTTTCATCTAGAAGAAATCTAGGTCAAGCTAAATTTATAGCCTTGGAAGCAACAGAGCACATAATGCTAAGCTACATCTATTACACATACCAAATCAGGCAACGACCCAATGCAACAATTAAACATTAAAACATGGAGTGTTCTTTGCTAGTGCTGGTCATATGGTGTTCAATGGCGTTGATATTGGCTATTGCAAGTCCCAACCCCTAAACAAAATTTTGCATAATTTTTCACCACATTTGGCCATTTAGAAATTATAAAGCATGCCCATATCAAATAAATTTTATCTTAGTTAGCCTTATCATACTCGAATTCGAATCAAGGAGTAGGAAAGTACTTTTGGTCGGCACATGCTAAATGGTGCAAAATTGAGCAAATATGTTAGGAATATGCTCGGTCTAATGAGGGACTATGAATCTCGCCTTTAATATGAGGAAAGGGACGGATGCATTGTGCACATTAGAACAAGAAATTTGGAAGGAAATCAGAAGTATCCTTTCTTTATACTTGAGGTTTACAACCTCCACAAAAGGGAAAGTGACCAATCAAGCAAGGAAATCTTTCCATGCCTCTCTTCAGCAAATTTCGGCCTTAAAGCGCTAGAGATCACCAGAGGAGATTGGTGGACCGATTCCATGGGACTAAGAAGGAAAGTCAAGATAGGATTTTCAAGATTTTTTTTTTTTTTTTGATAACCGAGAACTCCGCCACATGCCCCCATGCCCGAACGGTTCCTGAGGACTGGGCCCTTAACCTCGGGGAAAACTAGCATAGCAACACACCATCATGGCCCCCCATTTAAATGGCTAGCAATGTAGGGTTTCGAATTCTCGACCTCAATGATGAGTAATGAACTCTCAACCAACTAAGTTACCCACGGATAATTCTTTCACCCCAATAAAAGGGAAAGAAAACTCTTGGCAGAGGACACGAGGAAAACGCATAATACAGAGAGAGGCCAAGAGAGGGCAGAGAGATGGCCGTATTCTCTCTTTTTATAATTCTTTCACCCCAATAAAAGGGAAAGAAAACGCTTGGCAGAGGACACAAGGAAAACGCATAATACAGAGAGAGGCCAAGAGAGGCAGAGAGATGGCCGCATTCTCTCTTTTTGTCACGGCAATTATCTTTTGGATAGGTGACTAACCCCCACCACCCACGCCCGCCCACCCCCCCGCCCGGGATTTTCACCATCATGAATGTTCATTATCATCTCACGACATCTCACATTACGCATGCTATCGAATAAGGCCGGAAAGCGGCAATCCCTGTTGCTGCTTATCTTTGATTTTGTCGCCACGAACGTCCCCTCTCGTTCAAGCGCGGGATTGTGTTCTCCGTTCCAGCCGCACACTCAGCGCGTCATTCACCAGACAACACGCTCGCCTTACATGTTATTGCCGCCAGTCGTCATGCTTCTGCCGTGTTCACGCCGAGATCGTGACCATATTCAATAGCCGAACTGCTGACTTGACTCGTCATCACCGGACGAACTCAAACTGTTGTTATGATAAAACTGTGATGTTCGTTGAAGCTTGGAAAGACCACACTTGTAGACAAGCCTAGAATGAGGATGTTTAGTAAAACTTGAAAAAACTATCAAGGTGAACAACTTCATAGAGTCAAAATAGTTATTGAGCCATAATCCTTAATCGGCTTAGGTTCTCCCAAACCCTTACCTTGTGCAACATCGGATTTCGTTTATACTATAGTTATGTGTTATTTCGGTATTTAAACTTGATTATTTGTCATCCAAGGTGTCAATGCAGTCTTTTTACAAAATTATGAATTCTAAGATTCTCACCTACTAGGAATGCGAATGACAACAATTCTGGGAAAAGTACCAAAATAGTCCTAAACCCTTTTCAATCCTAAACTTTTTAATTGAACCATTTTAGTCCTAAACCTTTTTACATTAGTACCAATTCAATCTATCCAGCTAATTCAAGCTGAAAATTGTTGATGTGGCTGCCGGCGGTCTTATGTGGAGCCACATGGACAAATTTTATAAATTTTTATTTTTGTTTCATATTTTTTAAATTATTTTTTTTCTTTTTTTTCTTTTTTTCTCTTTTTTTTTTCTTTTATCCTTACCCCCTCGCCGGTCTGCCACAGGCTGGTCGGGGCGAGGGGCCCCGCGCCCTTGCCGGCCAACAAGCGAGTTGGCTGGTGAGGGCCTTTACGCCTCGTTGGCCACGGGCGAGGCGCGATGGCCCTCGCTCGTGGCGGGCGAGGGCGCGGTGGCCCTCGCCCGGATCCAAGCGAGGTGCAGCAGCCCTTGCCCATCTCGCCCCGTGGCCAACGAGGGCGCAAAGGCCCTTGCTGGCCAACGGGTGAGGGTTTCAACCCTAACCTAGATTTGGTCGAGGGCCAACGCCCTCACTCGTGGCCAGCGAGGGCACGGGGCCCCTCATCCCGACCAACCTCGGCCGGCGATGGTCGACCACCGGCGACCTTGCCGGCCAAGGGGGTAAGGAGAAAAGAAAAAAAAAGAAAAAAAAAGAGAAAAATATTTTAAAAAATCTGAAAAATATAAAAAAAATTATAAAATTTATCCACGTGACGCCACATAAGACCGTCGGCGGCCATGTCAGTAATTTCCGGCTTAAATTAGCAGAATGGACTGAATTGGTATTAATGTAAAAAGGTTTAAGACTAAAATGGTTCTATTAAAAAATTTAGGATTGAATTGATACCAATGCAAAAAGTTTATGACTATTTTAGTACTTTTCCCTAACAATTCTATATCTCTATATTTCTATTTTTTTCTTGGGAATAGATTTTAAAATAAAAATCTGTTTAGTAAAACAATTTCATTTTTCTATTTCGAAGACAAATTTTTAGCCTAAAAATAGATTTGGAACAGAAATGAGAAATAAAAGTTTTCTATTTTTCTATTTTCTCGCCCACCTACCCACTACCTACTACCACTATTCACCATCGGCCATCCACTGCCACTGCTCGCAAGGGAGATATTTAAGGAGGTCTATCAAATGAATTTTGTTAGGAGAACAAAAACATTTTGTCATTATCAAACTTGTATTTTTATACAAAAACTCGTCTAGGGAATAGAAGTAAAAAAATCTATTTATAGCCAGAAATTATTTTTAATAATAGAATGATTATCATTCACGGAGGTGTCCATGGGATGTTTTTATTAATGTTTATTGTAATCCTTAAAAAAGGTAACCTAACCATTTAGCTAAAGCATGCAAATCACAACATATGAAACTAATATAAAACGGCTTTGTTATTAAGTTGCAGGATAGCAATCCCATGAACTTGTTTCAAATCAAATTTGATTTCCTAAGAAAACTAATTTTCCCTCACCTATACTAGAGAAAATCATGAATTATCCTAAACCATGAGTGTAATGTCTAAATGAAACTAAACTAATTCTAATAATGAAATCTAACAACCTAATCAAGGCCTATTTCTCTAATCAATTTTCAATTTTATTTTTTTTGGAATTTTTATTTATTTTCTGGAGACAAGAACAAGGGTTGGGCCCTTGGATCCATTGCAATCCCACGGGTCCGGGCCATGGACAGATTATTGGGCTTATTGTATTGAGATGCTTCAAAGAAAATTTTTCGGCTCAACTCATAGAATTTAGCCCAATTTTCCCTAGAGATCAATCGAATCCAAATCTATATGAAACCGGTTCAGCCCAATCCTCATTAAACCCATTTTGAGCACGACAGCATTTAAGCCCTTCTTTCAACGCCCTTCTTCTTTTTTTTAATACCCGTTTTCATTATCTTTTTTATTTCTATTTCTTAGCCTGAACATCTGCACTTTTTGTAACACCCCTATAACCCCCTTGAGGTCGCTACGGTCATTCTTTAAATCCTTTGAATTCAACTTTGAGCTGTAAACCCTTAGGCTCTTTTTTTTTTTTTTTTTTTTTAACAAACGAATGGTCCCAGCGCACTCGACTTTTGCGGAAGTGAAAACATCTCTTTTCAATTCTCCTTTCATAAAAATTCAAGACGGGCAATGCACACACTAAAAGAAATCATAGAATAGTTAAACCGAACCTCTTTTATTTATATAACTATAAGATGGATTTTATCGGGGTAGGTACATATTAACAGAAAGCCAACTCATGCTGACATGGCTTAAACTCAAAAAAAGAGTAAACACATCTACCCCTAAAAAAAAACCCTCAAAAAGCGGCTCAATCCATCTCTCGGTCCTAGTTTGTCAAAAATATCAGTCCCGCTCTCCCGGCTCTCTCTCGGGCCCTACCTCCTCCTCCCTGGTTCGCCAGACGGTGGTGGTGGCAGCATACCTCTCATGACTCCGTCTCGCTGCACAAAGACAGAGATGAACTCCTGAAATACAGGATGATGAACTCCTGAAATACAGGGCCATCCTCAAGCCCTACCTCAAATCGTACAATCACTCGTACTCGGAAAAATATTAGTCCAGAGACGATCGGGCTGTCTATCTGGGTTATCCCCACCTCCACATCCGAAGGGATCCCGTAGAAGGTACCCAAAGAGACTGGAACGAGCGGCATAACTAGTCTAAAAGTATTTCCCCAAAAAGGGGTGAGTATATCAACTCAAAGAAAGACATAATCTCTATGGCTACTCATACAACACACAAGACAAGCCAGACAAGTCACATCATCACATAACAAAGAACATCAAACAGCATCAACGGGTAAAGTCATGCATATGCCAACCATTTAGCCATAGACACTCAATCATTCATGCACTCTTTATCCAAAGTGCTCATGCTCGTACCATGTATATAAATCATCAGCACTCGTGCATACATCTCATCATATGCACATACATATATCATCCAATGCCATGCATACATTTCACCATGTGCACATATACCATTCAATGTCCATGCATACCAAATTTTCACCAGATGCACATCACATTTTCAATTTCCACAATATCAGTGAGCTTTTAATGCATTCCCGGCACACACCATCCGGGCTTCCGGTCCCCCACATTCCGGGCATCTCGCGCCCAACCGGCATCACGAGGAATTCACGGCACACATCATCCGTGCTTCCGCATTTACACTCCCTGGCCGGGCATCTCACACCCCAACTGGCATCACGAGGAATTCACGGCACACACCATCCGTGCTTCCGGCATCCCCTACGCTCCAGGCATCTCAACTCCGAGGCCATCTAGATTTATGCACACAGGGCTACTGGGCATCCGGCATTTTCACTCCCTGGCCGGGCATCCCGACAACTCCCGGGGCATCATCGGCTCACACCATCCGATGGCCTTCTCACATGCATGGTTCATGAACATACAACATGATGCTCATCACTTATAACAAGATGCAAATGCCAACCATCTTCACTCATACAACATGAAATTCACATAAACAATTCCATCTAATAAATTTCCCATCCTTTCCTTATAAAGGCATAAAATTCAGCATGTATAATTTCAGAAAAATAATTTAATTAAATACCAAATGGCTCCCAAAAATTGTGAAACTCACACACATGATAGTCAAGACAATATAGCACACTTTTCATGAAGAAAGTATGTTCTATATGTCAACATACAAAAAGATATTATTCAGCCATTACAACACAGCAAATTCCGAGCAACACGGCTTGCACAATCGCAGAAGAAAACTAAATTGACCATCCAATTGGCCACTAAAAATCATCAAATTTCACCACATCATCATTGAGACGTTAAGGCACAACTTTCATTAAGAAACTACATTCAAAAAGTCCTCACATAAAAAGATATAAGCTCGGCAAGACAGATTTGAGTTTAGGACTTCCCAGTTTACACGGTTCTTGAATTTCATTTAATTCAATACTCAAAAGTCACTCAAAAATTATGAAATTTCACTATGTTATAGCAAAGAGTCTAAAGAACATTTCTCATGAAGAAATAATCATCAAATTCGTCCTACATAATTTACTATAAAAATCACAAGCTTCTGTCTCAATCACCTAACCGTACAGAATCAACCATCAATGAAATCTCATCAACTGAGCAACTTAACCTTCTTATTTTCCCATGATTTTTGGATATGTTCTAGTTTAGCATGTTTTCTTCAACTTTCCTTTAGAGGTCGAAGCAAGATTCTCAAGAAAAAGTCACCTTATGACCCATACAATCTGCTGACGTTCCACAGAAACAATCCAGAATTCATGTCCATAAGAAATCAAGAATTTCCCTAGGTTATACCGGTTAGATTTGTCTCAAATTTTAGTATGTTGTTCATTAGGATGTTCTCAACATTTCATATGAAGACGTCAAAGATAAATATCCAACAGAAAGTCATGTTCAGCAACCAACAATCATCAAAGGTCGACATGCAAGCCGATTTTCACTCGGTTTCTTAGAAAATCGATTTTACCCCTCAAACCTTGTTCAATTTACTTCAAATTTGGATATGTTGTAATTCCAGACATTCTCTACAACTTTCATTTAGAACTCAAAGTAAGATTCAGTCCCTAAGATCATCTACAAGCTCACACAAGTTTCGGATGCATGCAAGTTCACTCGGACAGGTTTATACCCACAGCAAAAACAGCCTCAAAACCTCAATTCCTACCCATTCAACCCACAATTTTGACCAACAAACAACACCACAACATGCATGAGCAGTTAAGAGATCAATCTTGCCTTAAGATTGAGCTGAATCGTGTGAAGAAAACGGCGACACCCACGGCACAGCTCTCAGCTCCTCCTTCTTCTTCCTTTTCTCTTTGCGTTTCTCTCTCTCTCTCACACTCCCAGCCGGTCGAAAATCCTAACATAAACTGGCCATCTCCTTTTATATTCTTAATTAGCTAATAATCATTAGTCTTGCATGTTGTTTACACTTGTCATGGCCTAAAGACATTTGGACACCCACACATTGACACCTCACGGCCACATGGACTCTCTCTCTCTCTCTCTCTCTCTCTCTCTCTTGGCCACCCTTGGCTTGCGCAAGAAGCCTTGGCCGGCCACTCTCCATGGGCTTGGCCGAAGTCCTCATGGGCTTGGCTTGGCCCAAGTCCATCCTCTTAAGTCCAATCCCATTCGGCCCAAAACAATCCCCCTAGAACCATGCCGGTTGGTCCAAATTCCTAAGGCCTAATTTCTAAATGCTAACCTAGTTTATACATTGTTAATTATGTATACTAATTTGGCCACATAACCTAACCACAGTGTCAATCAAGGATAGTCCATTTGTAACTCATTAATCCTCATAGTCTCACAATTTATCAATTCATTCTCTAGCACACATCGTGGTCATAGGTGAGCATACAAATCTATAGTTCATCAATTGCTCGGCCTTTGGCTCAATTGTAACTTATTAATCCACTGACCAAAGTCTATCAATGCTTCCACTAATCGTCCACAGCCATCAAAAGTCTTCCCTTGCCTTTTCATAGCTCAAGGATTTTCATGAAAATTTTGGGGTGCCACACTTTTTCTCTTAATGTCCGTCACCCCCGGGTTCATCTAAATTATCACGTTAAGGATTCAAACGAGACTCCATCCCAGACCACTTCTGACCGTCAACGATTAACAGCCACTTTCGGCCATCATTGAGGACAGAATCTCAATATTGCAAGCCATGCATTAAGTACATCACCAGAAAGACAACAGTCTACATATCAGTGACTCTTGCTCATTTTCCTCATAGAAGATTCCCATGAGAAAGGACCATCATTGCCAATGCAGTGCATGAAAACAGCAGGAACAGAGGCGTGGAGAATGAAAAATGAAGAGAAAAGCAAAGATCAAAGCGAAAAGTGTAAGAAATTGAAATAGAATAGGTAGAGAGGGAATTTTCTGTATTGTATTCTCTGTGTGTTTTCAATGTACAATCATTATATTGATATATTACAAAAAATATATAAGAAAAGCAACTAAATATTCCACATATTAGATCCGATTAGATTTGATACTAATTGATCTTGTTTGGTGATTGGAATCTTCTCGCGTATCTTACAACACTCCCCCTCAAGCTAGTGGCTTGTAGATGTCCAAGACGCCTAACTTATTCAAGATATACGTGTGCTGTCTTTGACACAAAGGCTTAGTGAAGACATCCGCTAGTTGCTCTTCTGTTCGAATCCCTCGTGTCTCGATTATCCCTTGCTGGATTTTTTCTCGTGAAATGACAGTCCACTTTTATGTGCTTCGTTCTTTCATGAACAATGGGATTCGAGGCAAGTTTGAGAGCCACATCGTTGTCGCAAAATAATTTGGTTGGGCCTTCAATTCGCACTCCAAGATCTTGAAGTAATCCACGTAACCACACTATCTCACATGTTGTTTTTTCCATGGCTCGATATTCTGCTTCTGCTGAGGATAATGAAACAGTCGGCTGCTTTTTTGTTTTCCATGAAAGAAGATAATCCCCTAACTTGATACAGAAACCGATTATGGATCTTCTGCTCATCGGGCAGGTCGCATAATCAAAATCACAATATGCAGTCATCTTCATATCACATTTCTTGGAGAGAAGAATCCCAAGTCCAGGACATTTCTTCAAATATTTTACCACTTTGAGTGCAGTGTTCATGTGGGACTGATTTGGACTATGCATAAACTGACTAAGGGTTTACATAGCATAAATAATATCTGGCCTGGTCATGATCAAATATATGAGCTTCCCAACAAGTTTCTGATAGTTGATTGGATCTTTCAGTATAGGATCGGCTTCTTCAAAGATTCCAGCATCATAATCTACTGTGGTTAGCTTGATATTTTGCTTAATTGGAATTGCAGCTGGCTTACACCCTGACAACCCTGCTTCTGATATGATTTCCAAGGCAAATTTCCTCTGGCTGAGAGATATTCCTTGGTCTGAACGGGCAATCTCGATTCCAAGAAAATACTTTGGTGACCCTAAATCTTTTACATGAAAAGTAGAATGCAAGTATTGCTTGAAACCTTTGATTGCTACTTCATCATTTCCCATAATCAGTATATCATCTACATATATTATCAAGTATATAGATGACGTACCTTTGGTCCAAGTGAAAACAGCATAATCAAATTTGGATTGTTAAAACCAGCAGCTATTAGGGAGTTAGAAAATTTTGCATACCATTGCCTGGAAGCTTGCTTAAGCCCATATAAGGATTTGCGAAGACAACATACTTTATCCTCCCTCTGTCTCCGTAAACCTTGTGGTACATCCATATAAATCTCTTCATTGAGATCTCCATGTAAGAAGGCATTATGAACGTCCATCTGGTGCAATTGCCAATCCTGAAAAGCTACTACAGAGAGAAATGACCGAATTGTAGCATCTTTGGCTACAGGAGAGAAAGTTTCGTGATAATCAAAACTTTCCTTCTGTGTAAAACCCTTAGCCACCAAACGGGCTTTATACTATTCAACTGAACCGTTAGCTCGATATTTGATCTTGTAGACCTATTTGCATTCAATTGCCTTCTGATGTGGAGGTAGACTAACAAATTCCCATGTCTGATTATCCACCAGTGCCTGCAGTTCTGCCTCCATAGCCTTCTACCATCGTGGATCAGCGCTGGCCCATCATAAGTTGAAGGCTCTTGTTCTTCAGAAATGTGGGCAATGCAACACTTATGCTCTTCTAATAAACGATCGAAGGAAACATAAGAAGAAATGGGGAAACGGATACCTGGTGGATTTCTTACTCCACATATGTAATCTTTTGTCCAAGTTGGGGGACGTGTGGCTCGTCCTGAAGGTATTGGCTAATTGTCCACAGGAGTTGGTGAAGTCTCCTCAGTAGTTGGTGGAGTCTCCACAGAAGTTGATTCTCGGGCAATTCCTTCACCTAGATGTTGATCCGTGTCTGCTTCTAAAGGTGTCAGTGCCCTGGTAGATGGAGGATCAATCCTTGTATCTTGTGAATATGGAAGTAGAACATATCTTGGGTTAGCAATGGATTCTTCGATATGAGGAACATTTGAATATCCCCCGCTATCTGCGGCTGACTCCTAGGTAGCAAAAGGAAAGACATTCTCCTGGAACTGAACATCTCTACTAACAAAGAATTCACCTATAGAGGAATCATATATCTGATACCCCTTTTGTAAGGTAGGATATCTCATAAATATGCCATGGCGAGCTCATGGACCCTTTTTATCTTTAGGTCCAACTATAGAAGCATAACATAGACACCCAAAAATCCTCAGATGCTTCAGATCTGGTTTCTTCCCAAACAACAGTTCAAAAGGGCTTCGACTGTTAAGAATTTTGGTCGGCATACGATTTATCAAATAAGCTAAAGTCAAAACACAATCTCCCCAAAAAATATCCGGAATAGATGCTTGAAATTTTAATGCCCTGGCAACCTCCAACAAGTGACGATGTTTCCTTTCCACTATTCCATTCTATTGTAGTGTGTATGTGCAAGAACTCTCACGTAAGATTCCTTGAGATGATAGTAGAGTTGCACACTCATAATTGAAAAATTCTTTTCCATTGTTAGTCCGAATTTTTTGGACATTTTTCCCAAATTGAGTTTTGGAGAGGGAAAAGAAGGTTCTTAACTATGACACTACTTGACTCTTAGACTACATCAGGAAAATCCATGTGGCCCTTGAATGATCATCCACAATGGTGAGAAAGAATCTAGAACCATCATGATTTAATGTGTGATATGGTCCCCAGACATCGATATGGAGTAAAGAAAAAATATCAGCGGCACGGCTTGTGCTCAATGGAAAAGGAATACGTGATTGCTTTGCAATAGGACAAATACGACATTGAGGAGATGGAAATGAAGAGCTGTGACCCAATCTGGAATGAAAAATGAAGTTTATCATTGGTAGTTAAGTTACACAATGATTGTTTATTACAAGAAAATTGACCTAGATCTTTGATTGAATTTCTCCAGAAAAATAATCCTTCAAATAAATTACCCCAGCCCATCAATTTTCCAGTCGAAAGGGTCTGAAATTGACAACTATCAGCATTGAAGAAAACTTGACATAAATTGTCCTTACAGGCTCTAGACACAAATATAAGACTGAACTGGAATTCAGGGATATAAAGGACATTTGTGAGAATAACTTGAGAACTTAGATTAACTGTCCCTGTTGTAGTAACATGAGCAACATTCCCATTTGGTAATTGCACTATAATGGGGTTATCCAGTTCTTCATTGACGATAGTAAATAACTTCTTCTCACATGCAATATGATCACTGGCTCCAGAATCAATAATCCAAGTATTTCTCGATAAATTGTTTATCAGACAATGAGAAATACCTTTAAAGTTGCTCCCCCTCTTTGAAACGTCTAACTTTTGTAAGGCCCGCATCAATTGCTAATATTCACCATGGGTGATTGGTTGATTCACCTGTCCTGTAGGTTGATATGTTGCTGCTGATATTTCCTTTCCCCTTTTTTCTCTGGGTCTGCCACGCAACTTCCAGCAATTTTCAATTGTGTTATGGGGCCTTTTGCAAAAGTCACAATACAATTTCCTTTTGTTTTTTGAATTTGGCCCATAGCTATTCGGCCCATAGCTATTTGGCCTATAGCTGCTCGGCCCACTCAACCTATAGGAATTTGGCCTGTTATTCTTCGAAAATTGGCTATTGTTGGATCCCTTAAAATCGAGTCCATCTCCACCGTCCAGATCTCTAGATATGCGCGCCCCTTTTGAGCCGTTAGATCGCTGTGAGCGATTGTGTCCATCAAATCCGGACCCTTTAAAGGGCTTCTACTTCGCAAACCCTAGGGTTTTCAAGCCCTTTTCGCTTCTTGCGGCTAGGGCTAGGGTTTCGGCAGCCCCCTTTCCCTCCATCGAGGCGAGCCTCTAGCTTTCCTCTTGCACCGCGAGCTGGAATATGCGGCCGATCGAAGGTGCAAGCTCCATAGCAAGAATCTGTGACCTGAAATGGAGGTAAGATTCATTAAGGATAAGCAAGAACCGTGTCACCTTCTCTCTGTCTTTTATCGCCTTGTATTGCTGGAGGGTGGCTTCGGGCCCATTGAGCTTCTCTTCCGCTGCTTCCAGCTCATTCCAGAGAGCTGAAAGCTTGTTGAAGCACGTCATCACAGACATGTTTCCTTGCTTTAGTTTGGCAAGGGCTTAATGCAGTGAGAAGATTCTCGCCCGGTCGAGTTTTCCATACATCTCTCTTATATTGTCCCAAAAAATTTTGGAATCCTCTATGGGAGGCAAACCGGCTACTATTTTGGGGCTAATACAATTTTCTATCCACGTTCGTACCAATTGATTGCATTTTTTCCACTGTCGCCCTAATTTTTCATCAATTGGTAATGGAATGGTTCCGTCGATAAATCCCTCTTTATCTTTTGTCACGAGGGCTCTACGAAATTCACACGCCCAATTTGCGTAATTCTCTGGTCCTATGAGAGGGTGGCTGATAAGCCGCAACTCAGGTCCGTCAGTATTGGAGACATACAGCGTGTCGCGGGTTCTGGGTAACCCATAGCGGCCGCAAAAGGAAAAGGTAAAAATCCAGTTGGAAATCCAGGATTGGAAGCCCCTGTTGCCCCTGTTGCACCCGCATTTGAATTGTCGCCTGATTCTGAATTGTTGCTTGATCCGCCTGTCTGCTTGAGGATGATGGTTAAGCTTGCCCCAGTGTTGGTTGATAGGCCTCCATCGGTCTGTATGCCCTAGTGGCCCGGCAATGATGTATTTGGATTTAATTCATGGATCCATGGTTATGGCATCCACTGGTAAGGATAGCCCGAAAAAGGCTGCCCCAGATTGAACTGAGCCGAAACAGGTCCCCATTGCATATGTTGGGTTTGACTCTGTGGTTGAATTTGCTGCTGGGGTGTAGCAACGATCATAGACGATTCATGGATCTGGGATGTTTGCAGTATCACTTCCCTTGTGGGCTGATCATCGGAGGCTGAGGTAAAAATTTGTGGGCTGGTCATGCTAGAAAAATTTCTCTCGAAAGAATCTTACAACAACACTGTTCTGAGGTATGCTTTTTTAGGCAAAAAAAAGATCTTCAAGAAGAATTCCTGCCGGATGCTGTTCTGTTTTGCAAGATCAGTGTTGCAACAACAAGAACAGAAAAGGAACGGAGGCAATTCGAAGAAGGCTGCAGAAGCTATATCAAGATCAGAATAGCTCTGATACCATGTAAGAAATTGAAATAGAATAGGTAGAGAGGGAAATTTTCTGTATTGTATTCTCTGTGTGTTTTCAATGTACAATCATTACATTGATATATTACAAAAAATGTACAAGAAAAGCAACTAAATATTTCACATGTTAGATCCGATTAGATTTGATACTAATTGATCTTGTTTGGTGATTGGAATCTTCTCTTGTATCTTCCAACAAAAAGGTTACAATTTCGGACACTTAACTCCATTCGTCCAGAAAATTCTGCTCCAACCGTGGACATCAACAGGAGCAGAGGCGTTTTTCTCTTGCTCTCTTTACTTCGCCTTCTGTGTGAGCCCCCTTTCCACAAATTCTTTTGAAAATGTGTATATACAGTAATGCCAAATTTCTGGTGCAAATCATTCCACCTCGGCGTTCTAGAAGAAATTGTGTGAAATTTATGAGGAAGAATCGATTCTCCTTCATTCTCTCTGCTTCTCACGTGCACGTGATTATGGCTATCCGATTTTGGTCTGTCTTATTATTTTTTATTATTATCTATTTTTATTTTTTTTATTTCCGTATTTTCTTCAAGAAAAGAAAAGATTGTTAATCATAATTCAGGTGTCAATAGCTCTTTTCCTCTAAAAATCGATTATTTGAGCGAAATAGGTCTCTTAAATCTGTTGTGTACTGATTTGACGGGATCTATTCTAAAAATAATCTCAGATAAAAGTAACATCGAGAGCTTGGACCTTTCTGATAACAAGTTACCTTATCCGGTTCCTCCATAGTTACCAAAGCAATACACGCTTTTGGTAAGCAACACATGAGATGGAGAATCAATTTGGAATTTTCAACAAAACAAGTTATGAAGGCAACAATTCTTCCCCGTAGATCGCACATTAATAAGTTGTAGTAGCTCAAATCATGGTCCAAGGACATTGTCAACTGTTGAGTTGACAAAGGCGGTGAGGATGAGTCCTAAAAAGATGCCTTCTTGAGTTTCGTAGGACCATACATGGTAGCATTCATTGGGGTCATTGTTTTTCTCCACTATCGTTTTTCTCTACTTAAACTCCTACTATCTCAACTTATCATTCATTTTTTGTGAAAGCATATCCCATTGTTTCCTGAGCAGAGCCCATGCTTGCACACATTGTAAGCATCTTGATTCTCCACTATGCATATTGAACCATTGGATCGTCATATTATCCATCTTTATGAGTGCCATTAGATTTTCTTTTGGTTGTGAATTGAAGGAAAGATCATTGTGGCGACAGATACAATAACCATGAAAAAGAAAAACTATGGCTATGACTTGATATCATACATTGACAAGTGCTTCTCTGATTTTCTTTGGGAATTTCTACGGTACACAGAGGCCAAAAGAAGAGCATTGTTGAATAGAGATAAGATTTCAATTTTTTTTTATGAGATAAAAACGCCATTGGTCCCTATAATTTTTCAAATTGTACAATCAGATCCCTAAACATTTTTTCTTTTACCATCCGAGCCCTTGAACATATAGGTTTTCGTTCATTTTGATCCTCCCGTCAAGAACATGGATGGAATGCTGACGTGGCAAACCATAGCAGTAACATAGCCATAATGACTGAATTAACTTACGGATACATGATAGAGATAAGACAGAAAGTACAAAATCCAAAATCATATACCCTAAAGAGGGAGGGAGACGAGAAGAGGGAGGATGGACAGTGGCACCGCTGCCTAGGCACCAAGGGGCGTCTGACATCTTTCGTGAGACTCGAAGGGGAAAGCACCGCCGCCTGTGCTCTCTCGCACATGTCATCGTGGCTCGGGCCAATACCAGAGAAAGAGAGACGGCAGGGAAGCAGGCAAAAGTCGCACCCTCTCCACCTTGCTGAAGTGAGGTCGCGACCCTCCTCGCGACCGCGTGCTTAACCCTGCAAAATGTGGCTCGCCACAAGTCGAAGGAGGGCGCATGGAGATCCTAGAACCCAAGCAACGAGTATAAACGTCCAAGGGTCTTTGGTGTTTTCAAGAAAATCGGGCCTAAGAACTCTTAAACCCAGACCTTATAATTAATTAATTAGATCGGCGTTGCTCTTTTACTTTTACTCTTGTTCTTTCTGGGTTCTTCTTTGTATTGGCACTTTCGGTGCAGGCTCACTGTTGATAATATATCTCTAATTATTATCCCGAAAAGGAAACTCTCCTAATTTAAATAGGTTTCCTAATTTGAGTGAGTTTCTACTTCAAGTGGTTTTCTAGTTTAACTAGGTAACCCGAAAAAGAGTTTTTTAATTTCGGATCTAACTCTTATCTATATATAAGAAGGGCACTGCTCATAAAGTAATCTCTCAACCTTACAAAGGAATTCACAAATATTAACATAAGATTGTCGTGACTTCAAACACTCAAGATGTAATTTACGAGCAATAGCGGCTAATTAAAGAAAATTGAGACCGCACAATTGTATAGCCAAACATATTGGGGGCTGGAAAACAATCATAGTGTTTCGAGTGTGATCGTAATATCCATTATATGACGTGATCTATAGTAGAATTATGTGTTGCTCTTTTTTTTTTTTTGGTGGTCGTAGGTCTCACCGGCTAGATCATGTATATACAATTTCTAATATATTTTCTTATTTTATTGTGCGATTTGTTGTTTTTATATCACTCACTATGGTCAAATAGAGTTTTAGGAGCCAAATTCTGTCTCAATTAAACCAACCATCAAACCACAAAAGTCCACGATTGGCACTACCACAACAGATCTGGATTCGACAAGTCCGACGTAGGCTGCGCATGACAACGCTTCTTGGCTGGGGAATAGTTTTTTTTTTTTTTAGAAATGCTTCTTTTCTATTTCTATTCCGCGGAACAATTTCTAAGTAAAAGAACCCGTTTGGTACCTATACAAAATTTATACTTTAGAGATAGAAAAAGAATATAAATGCGTTTGGTAAAAAACAGTTTCTTTTTTCGTATTTATTCGTTTTTTATTTTTGCTCATAGATCATCGCTGGATGCCGCCGCCACCGCCGCATGTCGCCGCCTGCTGACCGTTGCCAGCCGATCGTCATTGCCAATCACTGCCGCACCGGCCATTGGCCGCTGTCGACCTCTTTTTTATTTTTATTTGAAATTGAAATAGCGATTTCCTTCCTTCAATGGGTTGTGCGGTGGCGGTCAACGGTGACGGTGGACCGGCGGCAGTCGGCAAGCGGCGACGTGCAGCGGCGGCGGCGGCTGGTAGTCGACGATGGCCATGGCAAGAGAGAATAATAAAAGAAATTTCACTTATTTCTAAAAATTGTTCCCGGAACAAAAAGTAATTTTTTTTTGCTTCTCATCTCTATTCCAAAACCATTCCGGGCTAACTTTTTATTTCCAAGAACAAAAAAACAACTTAGTGTTATCAAACGGATTTTTATTTTTTTACCACCACTTTTGATACCTTAAGTTTCACTTCGCCGAGAGCTAGCTGATGGTGTGCGCCAGGATGATGGAAGTTTGGATCTCATTTGCAGGTGCTCTTGTTTAATTTTTCTTTGGTTTTTTTTTTTTTTTCAATTCAAACTTTCATTTTTGGGATTTGCAGAAAACACTTATTGTATTCTTCTAATTGAAATAGCCAACTAGGATGCCATCATGTTATGTGAGAGTGATTTAGGGCCTGTTGGTAGCGTTACCATATCTCCCAATTTCTATTCTTTTGTTCCTCGAAATAAAAAAAGAACAGAAATGTGTTTAGTAATGTCAATTAATTGTTTTTATTTCTCGGAATAGAAAAGTGACTGGGAAATAATTTTGGAATAGAAATAAAAGTAGAAAAAAGTAGCTTTTTGCTCATGGAAATAATTTCTAGAAATAAGTTATTTTTTTCTTTTTCTTTTCTTCCTCCTTGGCCCCTAGCACCGCCCGCCATTTGCTGCCGCCCATCAGCTGGTGGCGAGTGGCAGCAGTCAACGGCAACGGCAAGGAAGAATAACAAAAGGAAAAATGAAAAAATCTTAAAAAATTATTGAAAAATTAAGAGAAATTCTACGTAACAAAAAAAAATGTGTGAATCATATCAAATGCATTCTTGTTATGTTTTCACTTCAAGAATAAAATTTTTGTGTAGTTGTAAAACATGTTCTTTTACTTAGAAATTGTTCCGGGAATAACAATAGAAAAGACTATTTCTAAAAAGAAATTGTTCTCCGAAACATAAGTATTATCAAACGGACTCATAATGACCTATCAATAGTTTCTAAACAGAAGGAATAATATGGGCAAAATGGTATATAGTTCAGAGATCAATTGGCCAAAAACGTTTTAGAAATCCAATTAGATATATAGCAAAAGTTTGGGGATTAGTGTTGCCTTTATCCCCTTTTCTATACCATAGTTTTTTAGTCCTAATACAATATTATTTTCATAAAAATTTTTGTTTGTTGGATAATTTGAGTTCAGCCTCTTTAGTTTTAGAGCCGAGTTTACTATGATCATGCTATGCTTATTATAAAAATCTTCTTTAGTTTAATTTCCTCTCACCATTGAAGTGGTGAATGACATGTGTCTTGATGCTTTCCATGTAGCTTTAATTTGTGATTTTCCTCAATAAATTTTTGTCCCCGTAATTTTGTCACTCTGTGGAGACGAATTTATGTCTACTTCTTTAATGGTATTATGATGAACCTTGATGTGATTTTTCTTTAAAAATTGATTGGCTTTTCTTTATTTTTTTTTTCTATTAAGCTAGCTTAAGAAAAGAAAATAGAAGAAAATGTAGATATGCATCTTTGAAGTCAACGGGAAGAAAATTACAAAAGGTTGCTTGATTGTTTAAAAGAAGACTATTGCGGAAAGCGGGCGATTGAATAATACAATAAACATAATAAATAAAATGAATCGAACACCAGAATTACTTGGTTTGATCGTAGTGACCGACGTCCATGGATAGAACAACGATAAATTCCACCATAGATCAAGCGATATAATGGAAATTACATGCTCAAGTTACTCAAATACTCTTAATCTCCAATTACACTTAATAACTCACGCAATACTTAGCCTCAAATTCCTCGCTAAATAATTTTTCAATCTCACAAAGAAATTCACAAATCTTACCACAAGATTTCACGGCTACAAACACTAATTTGATGACTATAATTCACGAGTTTCCCTGTGCGTCTTCATCCACAAAGCACTCGTACACAAACGGCAATTCAAGAAGACCTCACGGCCACGGCAAGACTTGCTTTATATATATAATATATAGAAGCAAGGCCCACAAAAATAAACCCTTGAATTTTTGTATCACCGCCACAGAGAAGAAGTCCAATTCTGTTACGTCTTGATCAACAAAAGGAAACTAGTTGACATAGTAATGGCAATTCTTGTACAAGTTGGATTTCCAATATTAGTTCAAAAGCTTCAACAATCAGAATATAAGTTGTTGATTACATTTCCTCCTCTATTTTGCTTGGCGGATTCAAATTTGATATCAGAGAATATCTAAGTTGGACTTTACCACCGAAATAGGAAATATGTAATTTCATGACACAAATTCGTATGTCCCCAAATAACAACAAATCTCGAGTCAGGATTCATTCGCAGGCTCAAATTTGAGACATATTTTAACAAAGAGAATAAAACAAAGAAAATGAGAAGGGAAGAGGAAAATGAAGAGAATAAGGCAAATTAAAGTACTCGTGAAATGAGGAGAGTACAGAGTACCAAGTGTCAAAAAAGCATAGGTATCTCCCTTGAAGCACCAAAATACTTCAGATTATTGGATGAGATAGATGACATTATCCATTTGGATTAGATTCCATTCGATATTAGATAAGTAAATGTCTTCATGGATAGGCAAGTGAATCATAGAAAAAGAGCCTTTGTGCTTTTCTACTATTTATGAAGATCCCAATTCAAGCTTAAAATGGAAATTGAAAAGCCAGACATTAATCAAACTCACTTGCTAGATCATATATATTGCGCCATAAAAAGGAGATACAACAATAATAAAACCAACTTCGTGAGAAGAATGTTCTATTAGATTTACTGTAATTTATCCATGGACAGAAGGTGCACATCTCACACAACCTTTGAATTACACCTCAAGGTTTTGATAGATCAATAGACCTTTTCGATGGAGACGCAGTGCTGAAACTGATGATGATGCTTCCAATTGTTCCAATTCCTTCCGTTCTTTAAGTTTGATCGATTGAGTAAACCTCACACCTAATTCACGTCCATTGTCAGCAGACTCGCCCAACATTGGGCATCCATGAACAGAGGGATGACATTTATTTGGTATATCAGGCAAACCTTGCAGTGATGCACAATTAAAGAGGTGCAATGTCTGCAACCTATAGAGGTTTGATAGATCAGGTAACCTTTTTATGGAGCCACATTTCCTAATTAATAATTCCTTTAACGATTGTAGTTCTCCCAAATCTTGAATCTCAATTAGCTGCGAACAACTTCTCACTATCAGCTCTTCAAGCTTCCCTAACCTTGATAAACCTGATAGCCTCATTAGAGGTTCAGATTCAGCCACATTCAAACGAAGGAGATTCTCTAGCTGATCAAACTCGATCTCTTTCAACCAACATCTGAAGAGTGTTAACTTGGACAAATGTTTCAAATATCTCAAATTGGAAAAGAATGGCTGTTTTATTGGTGACTGGACATCTCTTAATTCCAAAAGGGAAAGACTAGTAGGGAGACGTGTGAGAGATCGAGGATCATCACAATATATGCTAAGTGCCCAAAGCTGAGGAGGCCATGTGATATTCCAATCCTCCAGTTTTGCTGACTTCTCCATCCACTTGGATGAAGTCTGTCCAGGGGTGCCAAGGACAGTCCCCGCTCCAAAACAGAGAACTTTTAGGCTTGCAGGAAGTTCTGGCAACCTTTCGAGCTTATGACAGTCTCCGAAACGAAGTTCTCGAAGGCAAGATAGCTGATTAATGGTGGTTGGCACTCTGCTCACCTTGCTGCCTGATACGTCTAGCACCTCCAACATGGAGACTTGCCCAATCTCGCTTGGGATTTCCCCATTGAGATTTTTGCAATTGCGGGATTCCAATACTTTAAGATTCTCCAACATCCCTATGACCTTCGGTAATTCTTTTATCTTACTCCCAGCCATAAATAAGCACTCAAGCCTTTTAAGATATCCCATAGAAGCAGGTAATTCTGTAATCTTTGTACACTGCAAGTTTAAGCTAAGCAATGATTTTAGTCCTCCAATGGAGCTTGGTAGCTCCCTTATCTGAGTGAATCCCAAATTAATTTCCTCCAACCTTTTGAGATCTCCAATAGAAATTGGCAACTCTTTGATTCTTGAGTACAACAAATTCAATTGGAGCAACGATTTCAATTTCCCAATGGATTCTGGAAGTATTCTGAGCCGATTACAACCCTTTAAAGACAAACATGTCAAACTTGCCATCTCTCCAATAGATGGATTAAGCTCTCTCATACACTGCCCCTCTAGCTTTAGACTTGACAGATACTTTAGACCACATATTGTAGAAGGCACTGCAAACAAGTCAAAATGATGGCCCACTAACAGCCTTGATGGTTGAACTTGGGCTGCAATTATTTCCAAGTGCTTTAGGTGCTCTAGCTTACTAATAGAGCTACCAATTTGTGGTGACTTTGGATAATGTCCATCAAGAACCAGTATCTTCAAATTCAAGCATGTTGAGAAGTCAGGAATTGTCAAGAGATAGCATCTCATGAGATGTATAACTTTCAAGTCACGATTTGCCTGGACAGCAAAATAGAATTAGAAAAGTAAGCAAGGCAAGTATCAACAAAGATATACATATGATTTGAAACCATACCAAGCAAGGGCCCCATCCATTCCAATTCTCCGGAATGTCGCTGTCTGAAAGCTTGAGCACGATTAAGTTCCATAAACATAGATTGACCGCCTGCAACTCTAAAGGGCAACGGTGCCAAGAGAGCCATTGTAGACTCAAGAGAAGATTCTTAAAGTCTCCTACCAAGTTTCCCCCCTCTAATTCCAAAATCCTTAAGCTTGGGAGCCGTGAAAACTCATCACTTGTAAAATCGTGCTCTTTGGAAAGTCCAGTTAGTTTGAGTGCTATGATGTTCTCTGTTGCCTACAACATGAAAAGGCATATGTTTGACTTTCTAAAATGAAAAGAAAACCATTCCACCGAACTATTCTGATTGATCTACTTTCAGATTGTAAATGTGAGCTTTTATCATATTTTGCTAGATATAAATCATGATATTACCTTCATTTTACTATAAGCAAATAAATTTAGTTTTCTACTATACACAACTCACAAGAAAGAACACGTCCAGAAATATACTCTAAACTATAAGCTGATGTTTTCTTGATTGAGAAGACAGCAGTTATGATTAATATATACCTTTCTAGTCTGCACTATGTCCAATGCAACCTTAGGACACCATAGTCTACTACGCTTCTCAGGAACCTTGAGATCTTCCTGTCGAACAATTTCTCTTCCAAGATCTCTAAGGAGGTCATGCATCAACAATCTATCATTGACAATCTTTACCAAAGACATACGGATGAGAACAATGATATCACTGCTTGGGAAAAAATCCAATGCTTTCCACACATAATGTGGATGGATTCTCTTTTCACCAATGAAGTAACATGCAATATCAAGAAAAATTTCTCTTTGTGCATCCTCAAGCATTTCAAAACTAATCTTTAATTTAGCAAGGACATCCTGCATGGGAACCAAATTTAATTTCTTCAACGTGTCTTTCCAATGTCGTTTGCTTTTGCAATAAAGAGAGGAACCGATGACCTCGAGAGCTAGAGGAAGTCCACCAGCTTTGCCAACGATATCATAGGAAAAATCATCATAATCATTTGTAGGGGAATCCATTCTAAAAGCATGCTTGCTAAAAAGTAGATGAGCATGGCGATGGTGCAATTCTCTCATTTGATAGATTTTGAACTCTTTGAAACGCATTAGGACATTAGTTTCTTGGTTCCCCTCTTCGATCGGCAAAAAGTTGGTGTCCCTTGTTGTAATAATAATTCTGCTCCCTAGACCAAACCAATCATGCTTTTCAGAGAGTTTTGCAAGTTGGTCCCACTTATTTAGGTCATCAAGAACAATGAGTACTTTCTTGTCGCGGAATCTCCTTTTAATTTGGTTAATCCCTGCATCAGAATCAGAAATCTCTATTGATTTGAAGTTTAGAATTTCTGACAATAGTTGTTTTTGCAATTGAACGATTTTGCCACTCTTTGAAGCTTCTCGAACATCTGAAAGAAAGCTACAGCCATGAAACCGCCAAGAAATTTGGTTGAAGACAACCTTGGCAAGAGTCGTCTTACCGATACCGCCCATACCATGGATTACTAGATAACGTACATCGGGAGAACCTTCATCTAAAAGGTGCATGACGTCTTCAACACAATAATTCATTCCAACTAAATGATCAGGCAGGTTTTTGTCTCTTCTATTCAGCTTGATCAAAACTTCAGTAACAATTAATCTAATGAGTTCACCTTGGCTGTCATATTTGATACAAGGAGCCCAGTCAGAAAGGTTGTAGATAAAATATTAATTTAGCAAGCTCAGGAATATTGTAAACTAAACACAAGGCAGCCACGAAGAGAGGGAGGCAAGGGCGGGTAACTGCCGCCCTCCCATAAGAATTTGAACATATCCGTTGCAAATATAAAGGAAGAAAATCTATTATTAATAAATCGTCCCCTTCTTCCCCAACAACAATATTAATTTCAATGACAAAGACTTCATTCATTTCTCGAAAAATGTAATATTTCTGAAAATATAATTATTTTCGATGTTCAGCTAAAAATTAAAAATGAAGTGGAAAATATTTTCTATTGTTCGGTAAGGAAAATATTTTCCTCCATAAACTATTTTTCAGTATTTTTTAAATCAATTTTTTATTTTTCTTTAAAAATTGATTTTTAAATTATTTTTTATTTCCTCTTTCTTTTTTATCTTCTTATTGGCTGACAACCGGCCGAAGGCGAGCTAGAGCCCTAGCTTCCTAGCTTGCTTGGCTTGTC
Organism: Eucalyptus erythrocorys; assembly: GCA_014182555.1. Lineage (NCBI taxonomy): Eukaryota > Viridiplantae > Streptophyta > Magnoliopsida > Myrtales > Myrtaceae > Eucalyptus > Eucalyptus erythrocorys. The sequence continues at coordinate 8,079,078 of CM024605.1, read as the reverse complement.
ATTGATCCGGCAAGCCTTGAGCTCGCCCAAGGCTAGTTGCTAACCATCGTTGTGGTCAATGATCGGCCGAGTTAGAAGTGAAAAATTAAAAATTAAAAAAATAATAATTGAAAATTTGATTTTATTAAAAATAGAAAAAAGAAAAGAAAAAGATGGAAAAATTAGCATGGGTGTGAGATAAGAGAAAGTGAGTGAGCAAAATGTTTTCCACTTCAAAATGTTTTCCTCATCTTGAAAAGTGGAAAACATTTTCCGCTAATGGAAAATGTTTTCCCCAATCAGTTCATTTTCTATTAAATGAACGTCAAAAATTCGGAAAACATTTTTCTAGAAATTGTTTTCTGCGATACGAATAGAGCCTAAAACATAATATAAATTATTTCCTTGTATGGATAGTTATTAAATATGTGTGAATTGAGTGATAAGTTGATGAAAGACAGAGCAATCAATAGTTTTAACTTTTAATGCAAGGATGAAAATCTTTCTTGATCTTTATACTTACAGCAGTTAAATATCTAATCAAAATAAAAAAAAAAAAAACTTATAACCTTACCCTCTATCTTTGAGATGCCATCCTTTGATAAGACCAACCTCTCTCAGAGCCTCTTTCCACTGCTGCACTACATGGTAGCCAAACTTCTGCTCGTGCTTGCGCAGAGCGTCATGGTACAAATCGGTTTTGAGTTTGACATCATCGGGATTCACGTCAAAGAAAACCGGCAAGATCATCGCCTTGCCATCTCTATTTCTCAAGCAATCCACCATGTATGTAAGCTCGCGAAGACACCATGCACTAGTTGCGTAATTTCTAGAGAAGATGGGCATACCAATTCTAGAGCTCTTAATCGCGTGCTCCAGTTTGCCTTCAATAGCTTCACCTTTTCTGATCTCTTCATCATCTCTGAAAACGCGAATCCCAGCACCATCCATGGAGTGATAGAGGCAGTCGGCAAAATTCAGGCGAATGTCAGACCCTCTAAAATTCAAGAACACCTCAAATTCGGCCCCCATCAATGACTTGGCATCACCTCTATCGGTCGTTGGTGTCGTTGTTCTATCCAGTGAGTCCCTTCTCTCCATCTTCGGAAGCTAAAGTATACTGCTCGAGTTTAAGAGAAGTCTCTAACCTATGTGATTCTAGAGGATATATGGACGAGCAAGAGAGTCACGGTAGACCCGTTCGTTGCATTGCGTTTTTCTCTGGGTAGAGTCGGAGAAGTTTCCTATGATCAGACATTACTATCCTAATTAATAATAGGAGCGCGTCAACTCACGAGGCATGCCTAAAATTCCCTTGTTCACACTGATTGTGTGCGAGAGTCTTACATGTGGCCCGACTTTTTCCAAGGCCAAGACCAATGTGAGCACTTGGGTCGCTTTCGATCAGCTTTCAGATAAGCGAATGATCTTCTGCATTTGATGCGAGTTTTTCTTCAATGGATTTCGCATGATTGCCGTTTGGGTGTCCGTCTAGGTGTCCAATTGAATATGGTCACTGGTGCTTGGCTGCTTGATAGTGAGTTCTGAAGTGCATAACATGTTTCTGATACCAGCATTCGACACAAGTTTCATTGCCATTTCAATGGTTTTGATGGGCGTCTATTGAGTGGCTGTAATCTGTCCACCTCAAATGCTCTTCCATCACTTTGCCATTGTTTCGTGGGTTTCAAATCACGCAACAAAATATCTTTCGTCAAATATTACTTATTGGTTTTTTTTTTTTTTTTTTTTAAAAAGGACTTGATTCTACATTAGTATTGGACAAATGCACTAATACATATAATTTTGAGTCCAATGAAATCATTCAATACAAACTTGGGATTTCGCCAAATATTACTTACTGGTTTTTTTTTTTGGTTTTTGATTTAAAAGGACCTAGATTCTACATTAGTATTGGACAAATGCACTAATACATATAATTTTGAGTCCAATGAAATCATTCAATACAAACTTGGGACTAATGATAATAGTTGTTGGAATCTAATCAACGGCTTAATTCAAATACACTTCAGTACGCTAATGAGAAAACTATGTCACACTATCGTGTTTCACTCACGAGATTGGGAATATAATCCTGACATGATAGATGATGGCCGGAAAATTAGGGAGAAGTACTGTCCTGTTGTCATGCTAGTTCTAAGAGACTTCACGATAGGCGCGCACACTCGTACAAAGTCCTACCAAAATATTTAGACATCAATTCTTCTAGCACTAGCACGACAAGAATTAAGAAATACTATTGTCAATCTTCCAACCAGCAATGGCCTTGTCATTTATGCAGTTAACCCTCGAAGAATACGAAGTGCATGTTGCCACTCTCAACTGGATGTTAAGTATGTGAGAATGCTAATACATACCGGAGATGACGAAAAATTGGACTCCCAACACGTTCGCAAGAGTATTTCCAGTCTTTGGAAACCTAGTTTCGGTTTAATTTAAGAAGAGGAGAGGCGAGAGATAACTGAATATCACCCGAATCTACTTAAAACATCATGTCAAGCATAATAAGGCATCACATTTTTAAGGGCAGAAGAACAGCCCAAGTACCAAAACTTGGCACAATGGGACATCTAAGTGTCAAAATTTGAAAAGGTACACTTAAGTGCCAAAATCAGAATAAAATGGATCACTTAAGTGCCACTTGCCAAAATCTAGCCAAATTGCCGACGTGGCAATTTTTTTTCGGCAAGATTGGTGCAAAACGGCGTCGTTTTGCACGCCGTATGGCGAGAAAATGCAAAAACGGCATCGTTTTGCTCTAACGTGTAAATAATTAATATAAAAATTAATTAAATTAAATTTATTTAAAATATTCTAAAAATTAAAAAACTTGAAAAAAAAAAAAGGGGTGGCCGAAGGGGGGCCGAGGGCCGAGCCCTTGCCGCCGCCGCCTCCCCGCCACCGTCGGGAAGGGCCGGCGACGAGGGGGAGGGTCGGCCGGGGTCGCCGGCCCTCGGCCGACCGTCGGCGAGAGCTCGTGAGCTTTTGCCGAATCGTGGTGAGGGTTGCGACCCTTACCCTAGATCCGGGCAAGGGCTCGCGAGCCCTCGCTATCGGTTGGCCGACATCGCTAGCCCTTGGGTAGGGCTCGGCGACCCCAATCGATGCTCCCCATCGTCACCGGCCCTTCCCGGCGACGACGGGGAGGCGGCGAGGGCTTGGTCGACTAGCATCGCGGCCCCCGGCCAAGGCCCAGAGACCCCGCCGATGCTCCCCCACCTGTTGTTGGCCCTTCCTAGCGACGGCGGGGAGGCGGTGAGGGTCACAATTTGATAAGGGCTCGCGAGCCCTTGCCGCGATCCCGGGGCCGAGCCGACCCTAGCCGACCCTCCCCCTTCATCGCCGGCCCTTCTTGGCGTCGGTGGCAAGGGCTTAGCCCTCGGCCTTCCCCGTCAGCCCCCTCCTTTTTTTTTTTTAAATTTTAAGTTTTTTAATATTTTAGAATATTTTAATTAATTTTTATATTAATTATTTATATGTCGAGCAAAAATGACGTCGTTTTTGTATTTTCTTGCTATATCGCATGCAAACGACGCCGTTTTGCACCAATGTCGCCGGAAAATTGCTACGTCAGCAATTTGGCCGGATTTTAACCGGAGTAGCACTTAAGTGATCCATTTTACTCTGATTTTGGCACTTAAATGTACATTTTCAAAGTTTTGGCATTTAAGTATCCCTCCGTACCAAGTTTTGACACTTCAAGTGTCCCAAACTCCATTTTTAAGGAACGCAATAGGCTCTGATTCTTCAGGCGCGAGTTGATTCGAATGCGGCACAGTTCTATCCTTCGCTGTGCACATTGCATATTATCATGATCCATCGTCTTCATGAGTTGAATGCCATGAAGCTTCATTGAAGCACTGTGGAGGACGCATCAATTAAAATTCTCAAAACAGCAAATACCCCAGAAAAGAAATTCTCAGTTTGTTTATATATGTGGAAAATGATACCATGGCAAAGAAATTTCAAACCTGCACTAGAAAAGAAATACTCAGTTTGGTTTTTGACCATTCTATTCATTGGCTGCGCCCCAAGGTCATCAGATAGATTTTCAGACAAAGCTCGTGGCCAAACCTTTTCTAAGCTTGAAGCATGCAGTCAGCTAATATAGCGAGTTCAACTATAAGAAAATCGACTTTGAAAAGTAACTAATCTCTACAAAGAACGACTTGTATTTTTCGAAAGCAATTTGTATTGACCAAGAACAACTTGCATTTGTCAAGAACGACTAGGATTTCTTGAGAGCAAGTTATATTTAACTATTTATAACTAGTTGTAAACATTACTTCTCCATAGTAAACGTTATTTTTAGTTATAATAAGGCTCATGAACTTGTAACAAACCTTTTTCATTTCTGGTGGATTCAAATGAACATTTTACTCGATAAAGTAGAGCTATCGTTAGTAATAACGCTACATTTTTATCAAAACAAATGAGAAAAATGATAAATTATAATTAGCAAGAACAAGTTAGTTTTATAAAAAGCAACCTATGTTGACTAAGAACAGCATATGCTAAAAAAGAATTCGTATTTACCAAGAACTACTTATACTTACATGAACTCCAATTTATAGCAAGAAAGATTAGGGTTCACCGAGAGCAAGTTATATCTTACCCAATAGCTAGTGGTAAATTTTAATTTATCCGTGATACAGCTCATGAACTCGTGGTGATCCATACATATCAATATTTTTTTTTTTTTTTTTTTCTCATTTAAAGTAAAATAAGTTTTTTAATCAATAAATTGTAATTATTGGTAGTTAATTTAATGGTGGATGGGCCTGCCTAAAGCATATTTGTTATGGCCTAGGCAAGGGCCTGTATTGATTAGGTCCTACCTGGCCCCGTTGGGCCCAAGCCTCACACAGCTTGCAAACTACTATGCAATTTTTTGTCAATGGGCGGGCTCGGGCCAGGCCCGACCATTGACAACCTCTAAGCAGTATTGACGCTAAATTACTTTTCTGTAGTAAACGAGAAAAACAAACTTTGTGTTTGCAAAAATAAGTTGCTTCCACTAAAACCAACTTATATTCACGAAGCAACTTGCATTTACCAAGGACGATTAGCATTTGCCCTCATGACTTTTTTACCATGAATTGGATCTTCTACTACAAAACCAATGACATTTGCTATGTGACAAACAATTTTGGAATATGCTCACTAGAAATTTTAAAATTTGTCATAAAAGTGCAATTAAATTTTAAGACTTGTAAAAAGTGCAATCAAATTATAAACTTGTCAAATTGGTTCAATCAAGTCTCTCCGTCCAATTTGACTAACGGAAAATCTTTGAAGTAATTTATTATTATTATTAATTTTATACTAATTTAACTTAAATTAATTTTTTAAAAAACTAAACTTAAAAAGAAAGAGAGAAGTTAGGCAAGGAGGACTGCAAGCCCACATTATCACCATCCCACCATTGCCGAGAGTGGTTGGTGAGGGTGGAGGACAACAAGCAAGGATCGCTAGGCCTTGGCCGGGCCGGTGACTCTTGATGGCATTAAGCCCAAAGTTGGGCAAGGGTTGCCACCCTCCCTCGGCGAGGCCAGCGACCCTTGCCAACATCGGGCCTAGATTTGGGTGAGGGTCGTGGCCCTCCTCCGATCCTCGCCTAGATTGGGCAAGGGTCACCAGCCCTCACCTAGATTTGGCCCCTCCTAGCAATGGAAGATCTTGTAGCTTTATCGACCTGACTTTATTTTCATAGCTTATTTTTTAAATTTAATTTAAATAAAATTAGTATCAAAAATTGGATTTAGACCAAAAAACAATGTCATTTAGTCTTATACTTCATGATTTAGCCATGTCATTACCACTAGGAGTGATAAAATATTAAAAAAAAAAATCATATCAACATTTTTTGTTACTAAAATTGGATGAATGGAATTAACATAAAGACTCGATTGAATCAATTTGACAAGTTTTAAGATTTAATTTCAATTTCGTGATAAATTTTAGGACTTTTAGTAAATATATTCCAATAATTTTTTTAGCAAACATGAAACTCTTAACTTTTATTCTACGTAAAAGAATAGCTGAGATAGAACCATACAGACCTTTGTTTGGTCAAAATCATTAAAATCACAATATTTTGATGTTCACGAATACTTAGAAAAAACACACGCACAAAATAAAATCACAATTTTCATCTCTAAATATGCATTTTTTTCAATAAAATTATTAAACTTTTAATCTATTATAATTAATTCTTGAAACTTATCTAAATTTTGTAATCAAGTCCATTTGATAGCTCTCAGTCTCTAGTCAATTTGAGCTGATGTGGCGATTAGAGGAAGATACGTGACTTTGACCGATTTGAGCTGATGTGCCATTGGTCTCTGACGTCAGTCATATTGAATGGTCCCTTGGAGGCATGTTCTTGTATTTATTTTTTAGCTAGAAGACGTTTTTTTATTTTTATAAAGGCTTGTACAGCTTCCACAATGGCCTTTCGTGAAGGCAAAACGTTTTTCCACTCAATACTTTGTCAGGGTCCGATGATCATGTCAACTTGATTTGGCAAGATTCGGTGCTAGTGGAACCTCTCATAATCAGTCTCCCGCAAATTTCTATCAAGACCCCATTAAAAAATCTATTCAACTTCAAAAACTTTGAAAACTACAGAACTCCGGTAATGAGAAAGAGGATTTAGCAACCAAAAAAAAAGGGTGAAGAAGAAGTGCAGTGATGCGAGACACGTTCAAGTGAGTTGGGTCTCAGGGCTTTGTGATTACAAATTTATAGAAAAATGATATCACAAACGTTATAACTTGTATAGCACTCGTAATTTCAAGAAAAATTCACTTGAATTTTACATGAAATTCATTATAAACACAAATAAAGTAGGAAGCTCTTAGGTTCTAAAAGCAATTTGTCATTTAAGGCCTCGTTTATTTATTGTAAAAATGAATTTCCAAAAGTAATAATCTATATCACTTATAAAAATAAATGAGCGAAAAATATTTTCATCATTCACCAATGTGTTTAAACATAAATTATTGACAATAATGAAATTTATTGACTGGTTATTTTAAGTAATACACATGATAAATTTTGGAAAATATTTATAAAATATTTATTTTTCGTGAAATAAAAGGAGTCTCCTCTTCTACTTTTGCATCTGTTTATTATGGGTTCTTCTTTGTTTTGGTACTTATAGTGCAAGTTCACGCCGCTCAAGGCAGAGTTTTGAGAGCGAGGTGCTTTGTCTCAATAAAAAGCCGGCGTGGAAGCAAAATTGCCCACGATCGCCAAGGCCCCATCATAATTGATTTGACAAGTTCGACTTCGAGCCTCCTTGAACATTTTCTCCACGCTTCTTCGACCACCTATGTCAGCACCTCGTCGGAGAGCTTGCTGATGGTGGGTGCTGGAATGACGGCGAAGGTTAGCTCTTATTTGCAGCTGCACTTTTTTTAAGTCTTCTTCTTTGTCTTTTCTAATTTCAAACTTTCTTTTTGGAATTTTCAAAAAGTACTTTCCTTCTAAGTTAAATAGCCAACTAGGAAGCCATCGTGGCATTTACCGGTGCTTTAACAGCCACGTCATAAGTTTTTTTAGCGAAAGGACCAATATGAACAAAATAGTATATATTTCAAGAACTCAACTGAACAAACAAAAGTTTAAAATGTAAGTTGCAAATCAAGATCTCCATAATTAATTTTTTTTTTTTGGTAACGGCCATAATTAAAATTTAGAATACAATAATAGAGAAAAAGAGATTCATGCACTTGATTTGAAATCCATTTTTTTAATGCTAAATAATGAAGATCCAAAGCTCAAATGCTTCTTATCTATTACCATCTATATCACCGGCTTAATGAAACTATCTCTCATGAATTAGTCTTGGTAACTACTCCTTCCGTAATGTTATTTGTACATCAGGGTTAGAAAGATTAGGTCTAGTGGGTTGTGAAATAAGCTTGGTGGACTAGTGACGTGTATTAAGGTCCTAGAACTTCAATTTTATGATTAAGATTTTAGATTAGTCGTACACGAAATTTACTTAGGATCCTATTAGAATTTATGAGTGACTATAATTCCTTAAATGCCAACCTTAGTATTTTCTTGCAATTCTTCTTTTATTTTTCAATCATAAGCTAATGTCAAAATATTAACGCGTTAATTATTAGTCGACATGTACCTAATAGACCCCGTAGTTTGAGGGGACCAAGATTAGTAGGGTTTGGGATGAAACTAAGTGAAAAACATTAGAAACAAGTATCACGACAAGGATTAAGACCTAACCTTAACCTTTCCACAGATGCCAAGTGCTGCGCATAAAGAAGAATTCATGCAAGAAGCCGCGTACCCCATCTCCTCAAGGTTTTCTTGAGTTCCGAGATCTTCATAGGGAACACCATCATTGCCTTCTATAGTAATTACTTTAGATTGAGATCATAACAAAATCCACACATAAACCTTCCTCTGCCTTTACGCCCCCTCATCGATCCATTTTTCTCTCTATATTCTCTCTCCCTTTTCTTTCTCCCTTAGCTTGAACAAAGCAAAACTTCATCATCCTCAGCTACTTATTCTTCTTCAAATCCAAGCTATGACGGTCGTTTCTTGGAGAGCAGCAGCACGTGAGCGACACCAAACCATCAGGTAAGGAAATGGTGAGGTGCTAAACTTGATTTATCCGTCGAATGCCCATAAAAATTGTGGACTGAGCTGGATAGAGGCGAAACTAGGCTTGACGTCTCTGTTTTGAGCGTGTAGGGGTTAGTCAAGAGGCCGGATGAGAGCTAGATGGTTAGCATGTGAGGATTAAGGTTTAAAGGATGTAGGACAGGGTGAAAGGAAGTTGTGGGTGTCGAGGTTACTGCATAGGAAGGTCGGATAGGTAGTAAGCTAAGTTGCATGTTGGTTTTGGGTGGCCAGGAGTGAATCTTGGTTCGGGTTCAGACTGTCGAGTCGTTACGGGAAAAAAATTGGTAGTTGAAACTTGTTTTGGTACTGTGATTGTGTGGTCGAGGCCCTAAACATAATCGTAGATGAATTAACTAGCTTAGATTGGCCGAGTATGGAGGATTAGACTTTGGTGTGGTCTGTTCGGGGAAGAAAAGAGTAGTAGTTGCTGGTTTATGTGTTCCTTTTAGGTTTGAACATGTTGTCATTGGAACAAACAAGTTTTCTTAAGAGTGCGTTAAAGATCTTAAGCTACAATGTACCGTTTAATCGAGTTTTCTTGTATAGGTTAGCTCGTGCGAAAGCATCTTTTCCATTAGAACAACAAACTATCTTGTGTGAATCATAAGAACTTTAGGGAGTTCTGAAATTTTCTGCACTTCTTTGGGAATAGTTAGGCCTTACTTACTTCATGAAAGTTGTAGAGCACATCCTTAGGGATAACATAATAGAATTTGAGAGCAACAATCGAGGTTTGGATTGTGAAATGACTTTTCTTCTGTGGGTAGTAATTCCAGAAATCTACTACAGATTTAAGGGTGTTCAACAAGTTGTTGCTCTTTATACAGTGAGAAATAGGCTTAGGTACTATCACGGAAAATATTTATCTATATCTCTTCTACAAAATATTAAAATTTCATAATTTTTCGATAAGGTTTACTATATTTTCGCCTCTGTGTTACTTATTGCTCAAACTAGTCCTTAATCTATCCTAGTCCAGATTTATGCATTTGATGGTAGTCCTCTTGTCTACTCTTTTGGTGAACCTTGGAAATCTCATAGGCTTTTATTCATTGCTAGTTGATGCATATACACGTCTCTTCCATATTTGAAATGAGATGACTTGTTGCAAATTGAGTCTCATGAGTACTATGAGTGAAGCATGCTGAGATAGCGTGTGTAAGCATTGAATCCTAGTTTGGAATGGCTTTGTGCATTTGAGTGGATATGCATGCTGCTGTAGTATTGTAATTGTAAGATGTGATGCATGAAATGTGTGGAATAAGTTGGATTTTAAGAGATTTCCATCGGTCTTGTGATACCGCCAATGCCCCGAAGCGAGATGCCCATGCTATGTGTTCTTGGATGTGTTTGGTTGAGTGAGATACCAGGCTACCTCGGAGTGAGATGCCCTTGCCGTGTCATTAAAGATGTCTCGATTGTGTGATACTGAGATGCCTCAAAATTAGATGCCCTTGCTGTGTCTTCATAAGATGTCCCGGTTGTGTAATACTAGGATGCCTTGGAGTGAGATACCCATGGTAGTAATATCACATAAGTCCGAATTAGGGATTTCGAAAGTGACTTGATCGAGCCGGCTTGTGATCCAGTAGGAAAACTAATCGAGGGTGGATATTGAAATACATAATGAATTAATTCCACTTGGCATGTGTATTCGTATATTGTTGCATCACATCCTAGTATTAGTCAGTGACATAAAACATGTGTGCTAATAATGGTGTACTATGCATGTGGTGGATAGGAATATGAGTTAGGGTGACGATATAGTGGACCAAGTGAAGGTTTTGCACTAGTTTGTGTATCTTGTCTGGTTATGCATCTTGCATTCTTTGGTGACTAATGGATTGTCTAATTCACAACTCTATTAATTCTTTACTGGGTGTTGCTCACACCTTTTTCTTTTTAAATTGTTAGAATGGACGTACCACCGATGGCATGATATCGTGTCATAACTTACATAGAAGCGTTCACATGATCTGTACATCCTCGATATCGAGATGACATATACGCAATATGAAGCCACACTTTGGATGGACGATAGACGAGTAGACTGGATATCGATGAGGTTCAGAGCTTGGTTCATAAATCATGAAGGGGAGTTGTTTGGCCCTCTTTGATTCAAAGATGGAGGACTTTGGAGTGGGGCGAGTGGTGCTTAGGGCACTAGGTTCATGTTGAAGCTAAAGAGGACTTCTTTTGTTTTTTGACTCGATGCGGGTTAGTTTAAGGGATAGCGAAGCTAGGGCTTCCTTTTGACCCTTTTCTAGGCACGATACTTACACTCTCGGACGTTGACTTGTAAAAATCCTTTGAATATATGCGTTAATACATGTAAATGTTCCAAGTCATTGTAAGTAAAGACTATGATGACTCTAATAGAAAGTGAAATGAAGCTCTTTCATGATTCTTCATATGTGTTTATGATTGGAATGACTGGACAAGATAGAATGATCATGTCTTAGAAAAGTTCAAGACCATGTAATATTCATGTTATACATACTAACCAATTAGGTTGGAATACTTTTGTGTGATTATTGAATAACATAGGTCCTGTCATGACATTAATCTACATAGCTTTCGCTTGTGTTTATTATGTGACGCTGCCGAGACGTTATAGCCAGGCTCGAGGGTAATCACGAGCTCGTTTTTGCTTAGCCAGTGCCAACCATGAGGATAGCCACTAAGCCCATGAGATGGGCTGCCGATCTAGTCATGCGAGGAGAGTTCAACAACGAATTCGCTCCGCTTGATGGTAATTCGGCCCTGAACCTTGATTCGGTTGGAATGGTCAGTCATGGATGAACATCAAAAGCCCTCACTTGACCCCGTTAGCAATTTCATGGCCTTATTTCCATGTTTGCTATGTTCTTAGGAGGAGAACAAAATATAAGGTTCCAAAATGCTTAACTTAATAAACAAATAAAGGCATGAAATATATGCCAAAGATCCAAGCTTCATGATCACCACATCTTAGGCATTAAATGAAGGAGAGTCACTAACTTAGATGTCCATTAGAGATTCACCTAAGATCTTGCTTGGAGAGCAAGTTGGCCAAGTTATGATGACAATGGAGTCTCATGGAAGATTCTAGAGAGAAAGACAACTTGGGGAGCAAGTTTTACTAAAGACATGTGAGGAATATTTAGCATAATAATTACACAAAAATCCAATCATTAAATGAGAGAGGCTTAGTTATTGGCTTTGGTGTTCCCACAATCATTACATGTAATTATTCCATGATGACTCAACCCCATTAAGAGGACCAATGGAAAGAGGAACAAGTGTTCTCCACAGGAATTAGTATTACCATTCATCTTTTTAGCTTGCCACCTCCCCATCCAAAGTTATCCACCTAAATGAAGATAATTGGTCCACTTGAAAAAAACTCATCATGAGGCATTTGCCTATAAATAGAGGTATCTTCCTTCATTTTCCCCATCCCTCTTTCACACGCCACTTTCTCCCTCTCTCGACCTTGCTCACCACCGCCTCCGAATGGCTCTTTCTTGGTAAAACCATTTCTAGTTCATCGAAGGTAAGTAGAACCTCTACTTATTGGCTGGAGTGATAGCCTATGTCGTCGAGTTTAATTGTATACATGGCCATGCTTAGTTTTTATGCATCACGGACGAGTCTTGCTCTACTTTAAACCGGCATTGAGACGTGTCGATTTAAGCCGTGAGTCACATTGCTTAGACTTGATTGTGCTCTCATTCGGGCTTTGTGTACATGTTGACAATCAATTTCCTCATTGTCGTAACCTAACCTCCCTTGACCCAATGAAGAGGAAAAAATGCCGGATTTAGTGATACTTAACCATGAGAATTCCCTTACGGTTTGCATCCCACACGGGCGTCATCATCTCGCCTTTCGGGAGGAAACATTTGTGAGTTCCCTCGTGCACAATCGTAAGCTCTCCCAGCTCGCACCTCGCATGATAGTGAAAGGTATTGTGATTCGCACCCACACGAGCAACACACCTCAAAGGAGGAGGTTTGGTGTGAATATCGAATTTTGGGTTATTTTTACCATGGTAGCCTCCCATTAGTACTTACTCCCCATGAATAGCATCACTTCATTCATTAGGAACTTTCCACGGTGGGTACGCTAGACCACAGTGAGCCTCAACGAGTCCCATACCCTTCACGATGGGTTTATTTATTTGATCTAGTTGTTAAAACAACCTAAAAGATAATATGTGAGTCAACACTTGCCTTGTTTTTAGGGGCTGACTAGAAAATCTAATCGAGGGTCGGGAGTTGTCCATCAATTTCTACACAACTAAATATCTAGATTCGGAGATTTAGGTTACGCTAATACTTTTATTAGCGTCCTTTCGATATTCAACGGTATATTGTGTTACCTAAGATGTCTATGCATTTCTTTCTTACTTTTTTCGGGATCGATGAACATAAACTAAGTGATCATGTGTGGGTAGTCACTTTCATGTAACTCTATCTCTTAAAAAAAAAAAAAAAAAGAAATCGCTCGAGTTGAATTTAAAAGATGAGACGGTAAGTAAACAATCAAGTAAGTAGTAAGAAAAGCAGTAAATCTTACATGCAACCCTAAACAATAAGTAAAAATAAAGTACAAGAAGTAAAACCTGCACCTCGTTGGGTGCTTAAACAAATGAAGAATCCAAACATACATTAGGAAAATAGGTACAATAATATGGTTGGAATGGACATCAGCCTTACATCATCTTCATTTTGATGCGCCACCTCCTCCAAGCGCCTTATCTAATTCTATTCCCGAGAGAACAAAAATAGGTACATATAATGGGAAAGAAACATTTATTCATGACTAAACAGTCAAAAGCATGAGAGCAATCAAGAATGACCAATCATATGCATAGGTGAATAAATAGGGCCTCGAGGTCGGCCTTTATAATTCATGTGTTGATCCCTCTAGACACCTATCCAATTCATTTTATGACTTATAGTCACTAGTGACTATTTGTAACATCTTCGATTTTGACCCCTATTTTGGTCCCGAAATCAACTTGGATAATAGACTTTTCTAGATTGCCTTTTTGAGGAAGGAAAATTTTGCCTTCTTAAAGAAGGAAAGAAAAGTAGAACAAAAAACTCTAGAATTTCTTCACGAAGCAGGGTGAGGTGTCCCTTGACTTTTCAAATGTCATGATGGTGGTCCAAAATATCTTGGATATTCTAGAAAAGTGACATACACATGGACTAATTAGAGAGCTATACACGGGCTCTAATTAATGACTAAAGATTCTACAATTTGTTGAATTGGTAACTTTGGTATTATTATTGTCAAACTTCATTAAATGCTCATTTAATGCGGGGTATAGGTGGACCAATGGAAAAGTGAAAAGCGGGTCATCATTGATGACGCCTATGAGCTTAGGTTGCTAAGTAAGGCCTTTTAGCCTTCCAGCTCATCATTTAGGCTTCATTTTTTGGACCCATAACCTTGTCACCCAAGGAATTTAGGCGGGATACTTGGAAACATTGGAATAGACCGCTTAGCATGATAATGATGGCTCCAAGGGCTATAAATATGAGGAGCTCTCTTCATTTTCCTCACTTTGATCCCATTTTCTCCACCCTCCATCTCCTTGAACGCCCTTCACCTCACATCTCTCTCTGTCTCTACCTTCAAAGTAAGCTACCCTTCCTTTGTAATTCATGTCTTAGCTCGAGGTTCATTGAAGGTAAGTAGAATCTTTAACTCTTGGTTAGGGCGATAGCCTACATCGTCGAGTTTAGTGGTGTGCTCACCCGTGTAAGCCGTGTGCAAGTTGTAATGTTCTTTTGTGTGTTTGTTCATGTTTGCATGTTTGAGTATGTTCACGTCTTGGGATGAGGTCAAGGTTCGCTCGGCTTAGAATCGACGTCAAGTCGCGATGGCCTAAGCATGCACCCAAGCCACAAACCAAGAATTGTTTCCAACATATTTTATAATATGATGTTGAGGATTATGGCACACTCACTTGAATAAGTATGCCCTCAAGCCTTGCATAAGTTGGCTAAGATAAGATATGAAAAACTGGCTTGTGTGATGCACTTGTGTGTGCACTTAAAGAGGAATAAGTGTCTGTTGCTGTATAACGTTGGCGGCGATTCCTCGTTCATTGAACAAGGATGTCCTTGTTGAGCTAGGATGCCTGGGTTTGAGCCCAGATGCCTAGGGTAAGCTAGCTCCGGGATGCTTAGGTTGAGCCCAGATGCCTTGATGAGCTAGCTTCGGGATGTCTCGGTTGAACCGAGATGCCTTAGTTGAGCTAGGATGCCTAACTTGAAGCTAGATGCCTCGGTTGAACTGGGAGAGTCTAGTTGAGCCAAGACGACAATAATTGAATTTGCATGAGTGCCGATATATGCATAAGTATCATATGTTGATATGCTCATTGACAAGCTAAAGGTGAACATGCATTGAAGCATGTTGCAATGGACATCTGCATAGTTAAGGTATAGCAATAAGTTTGCTAATGATTTGCCATCAATATTGCATTGCGAGTATTATACCTACTAGACTTTGATGATGAGATGTCTTCCTAGTAGAGAATTAGGGGTTTTACTTATTGAGTTACATTAAAACTCACCCCTCATCCTTTCATTTTTATAGGCGTAGAAGTCTTACGTTAATTTTGGGAGTTGCAATCTCGCTAGAGGAGCTAAGGCTTACCTCGACCTTTTGAAGATGTGGTAGTTGTAAATATAATAGCTCGTGATAGAAGAGCTTATAAACGTAGCTAATGTAATTGTATGTTTATAAATGGTTTTTCTCCTAGTTGCTTGTTGTCCGGTGTTGTAAATATAATAGTGGGTGTCTATTTTCCGCTAATGGAAAATGTTTTCTCAATCAGTTTATTTTCTATAAAATGAACGTCGAAAAATTCGGAAAATATTTTCCAAAAAATTGTTTTCCATATTTTCCGCAAAACGAATAGAACCTAAAACATAATATAAATTAATTCCTCGTATGGATAGTTATTAAATATGTGTGAATTGACTGATAAGTTGATGAAAGACAGAGCAATCAATAGTTTTAACTTTTGATACAAGGATGAAAATCTTTCTTGATCTTTTATACTTACAGCAGTTAAATATCTAATCAAAATAAGCAAAAAAAACTTATAACTTTACCCTCTACCTTTGAGATGCCATCCTTTGATAAGACCAACCTCTCTCAAAGCCTCTTTCCACTACTGCACTACACGGTAGCGAAACTTCTGCCCGTGCTTGTGTAGAGCGTCATGTTACAAATCGGTTTTGAGTTTGACATCAGATTCACGTCAAAGAAAACCGGCAAGATCATCACTTTGCCATCTTTATTTCTTGAGCAATCCACCACGCATGCAAGCTCGCGAAGACACCACGCACTAGACGCGTAGTTTCTAGAGAATATGGGCACAGAGACTCTGGAGCTCTTAATTGCGTGCTCCAGTTTGCCCCCAACAGCTTCGCCTTTTCTGATCTCTTCATCATCTCTGAAAACACGAATGCCAGCACCATCCATGGAGTGATAAAGGCAGTCAGCAAAATTCAGGTGAATGTCAGGCCCTCTAAAATTCAAGAACACCTCAAATTCAACTCCCAGCAATGACTCGGCATCATGTCTATTTGTTTTTGATGCCATTGTTCCATCGAATGTGTTGGGAATAATTGATTCCCTAAAACGGATCCGATACACAATCGAACCTCTAAAACGAATGCGGAAGACAAGCTCGGGAAACACATATATCACCGATCGAAAAGCACATCACCAAATCGAACGTACCTTATTAGCCACAGATTGAACATCAACGTTGATTTGAGGAAGAAAACTGATCCCGGTTTATCGAGGAGCGTGATGTTGCTATTAAGGGAAGAAAACTCTGAAAGACGTACATTCCTTTTTCTTTGAGTATTCTGTCTATCTTACGTTGTCTGGAGGGGGAGAAAAGTACGTGTCCCAAAAGGTACGTCATTTTATATATCTTTCCCTTAAGCGTCTCCTCCAAAAGACGCAACCCTTCAACGTAATATCCCTTCAAAAAGACGCAATCTCTCAACGCACCCTTTCATTCATGGGCCCTAATCTTGCAGGCCGGGTTCTTAGGCTCAATATGGGCGGACGGGCCAACTTAGGCCCATCAGAAGAACCATCAGAATGAATCCCTCTCCATCTTGAGGAGCTAAAGTATACTGCCCGAGTTTAAGAGAAGTGTCTAACCTATGTGATTCTGGAGGACATATGGACGCGCTCGAGAGTCACGCAAGACCCCTTTGTTGCATTGCGTTTTTCTCTGGGTAGAACCGGAGAAACTTCCTATGATTAGAGATTATTCTACCAACTATTCTAATTGATAACAGAAGTGCAAAACGTGTTTCTCATACCAGCCTTTGACACGATTTTCATTGCCATTTCAATGGTTTGATGGGTGTCTATTGAGTGACTTTAAAACTCAAATGCTCGTCCGTTACTTTGCCCCTTATGTATCCTGATTCCTGGGACTTCGGAAGGGTAATTTTAGTGAGTTACAGAGTATTTCATTCAGATGTGCATTTGATTAAAAGTAGACATAACCCACCATTTGAAGGAATGATTAGAGATAATTTCTTCGGACCAATCTCTCATTGACGGTCCATTATGAAAACAATGACAAGAGATACAAGAAATCCTAACACTATGCTTGGATTTGCTATATATAGTAGGTTATGTATAGATTATGCCTGCGAAAGTAATGCAACTGAAATAAACTGAACTAAATATAATGAGAAGGCTACATGACAAAGACTTGCATGCAGAGCCAACCAGCCCTCATCGGAGGCTGTAAGGTAAAAAAGAAAAAAACAGTAGATTGATTAATAGTCCAAGGCAACCGGCTGACAAAGAGTTTTCCTTATTCAATGTAAACGACCCAACCAAAGGAATCCTCTTCAAGACTGCATATTCTGGGGGCGTGTACCGAGTCAAAACTAGGCAGGCCAGTGCACCATGTGGATGGATGGATGGATCATGGACCGGGTCAAGACGTGCTGTTCGGTTGTAAAAGCACGGCGTATGGAACGCTATTGATTAGGAAGATCATTTTGTTGGGTGGCCTTGAGTTTTCTCACCCCAAACGTTAGTCTTGAAGGATGGAATTTTTCATCAAATTAATAAACTGACCATATGTATGCTCCTTCTAATCTCTTTCTCACACATTGAGATTAGGTCAAAGATGAATCCTAATAATCTCTCTCACCCATTGGGCTTAGATCAAAACTGAGTCTTATTGGCAACCTGGCTCTGATATTATTATTGGGTAGTATTGGATTTATGTCGCTTCAAAAGCAACCTCAAAGGATGAGATTTTTCCCTATACTTATAAATTGACTACCTTCCTCTTCCACAACGTATGTGGGACAACTCCAACACATGTTTGGTCAATATCTATCCATCAATGAATTCCAAGACATTTTAGGAAGAGGTTAAGAAAGAGAGAATATGATAGTGAGGGCATGCGTGATAACCATTTTGTTTCTCTACCATCCATTGCCGCCTATCAACTACCCGGGAGGGAGAAATCCTACGTCATTATCTAGCGAATTTTTATTCGGAAATAGAAGTTTTATATTATCATCAAACACGTATTTTTATTCAGAAACTTGATTTCATAAGCAAAATGATTATCATTCACACTGTAAATATACTCAAATCTATGGTCCTTGATCAAGGCAAGGGATGAAGATTAATCGCCTTCCTCGTCTTCGTATCATCATTTGACTACGGCGAAGGCACGCTGTCTAATGTTCAAGATGTTAGCGCGTGGCTTCTTCCTTGACTACGGTGATCTGTGGTCCCCTCTTTGCACTTGGAAATTATTTTCAAAACTTTTATGTGACTCGGGAAAAAAAACAAGATCATCTACTTTGGTTTTTCCCATCTGTTCAGGTTAAATTATGCTTTATTTGTTTGATTGGTTTCCATTATCAAATTCTCTAATTGATCAATAAGATGCATATGTTTTATTTCTGAATATGGTCAAAATAATGCTTCACTTCATAATAATCTAATAGAGTATAACTGTCTCGTCATTTAAGGTCACCGGCAATGATATTGTACTTGATTGCATCTTTATCAAAACATTTAGGATTCAATTGGCTAAAATAAGATGATTATGCCTCAACTAATCAACTGTCAAAACATTAGACTTCTCTTAGACTTATTATCACACAACTAGCGTGATTAACTAAAAGAAGAAAAGTAAATCTGCACATGCACCATGTGTAATCAGTTCTATTGCAATTCCCTTTGTTACTTTTGCTTGTACTCTATTAGATAAATTTAATAAGAACACATAAATTGAGCTAACAAAAATTATAGTTTCAATTTCAATTTTGAATTCAATATAAACTTAACAGAAACATGTAAATTGAGTATTTTTATGGATCATTTCATCTATCATTTTAATAATGAATGGAAATCTCATTTGACCAAAATAATAATAATCATACGATCGGATCTATAGATTCATCTATCATTGTATAAACATATTCACGTGTAACGATACCGACTCTGTAAAACTATGTCACACTATCGTGTTTCACTAGCGAGATTGGGAATATAATCCTTACATGATAGATGATGGCCCAAAAATTAGGGAGAAGTAATATCCTGTTGTCATGCTAGTGCTAAGAGACTTCACAATAGGCGCGCACACTAGTACAAAGTCCTACCAAAATATTTAGACATCAATTCTTCTAGCACTAGCACGACCAGAATTAAGAAATACTATTGTCAATCTTCCAACCAGTAATGGCCTTGTATTGAGCAGTTAACCCTCGAAGAATACGAAGTGCATATTGCCACTCTCAACAGGATGTTAAGTATGTGAGAATGCTGATACATACTAGAGACGACAAAAAATTGACTCCCAACATGTTCGCAAGAGTATTTCCAGTCTTTGGAAACCTAGTTGCGGTTTAATTCAAGAAGAGGAGAAAGGCGAGAAATAACTGAATAACACCCGAATCTGCTTAAAACATAATGTCAAGCATAATAGGGCATCACATTTTTAAGGAACGCAATAGGCTCCGATTCTTCAGGCGCGAGTTGATTTGAATGCGGCACAGTTCTATCCTTCGCTGTGCACATTGCATATATTATCATGATCCATCGTCTTCATGAGTTGAATGCCATGAAGCTTCATTTAAGCACTGTGGAGGACGCATCGATTAAAATTTTCAAAACAACAAATACCCAAGAAAAGAAATTCTTAATTTGTTTATATATGTGGACAATGATACCATGGCAAAGAAATTTCAAACCTGCACTAGAAAAGAAATACTCAGTTTGGTTTTTGACCAATCTATTCGTTGGCTGCACCCCAAGGTCATCAGATAGATTTTTCAGACAAAGCTTGTGGCCAAACCTTTTTCTGAGCTTGAAGCATGCAGTCAGCTAATATAGCGAGTTCAACTATAAGAAAATCAAAATCAACTTTGAAAAATTTATACTTATCAAGAACAAGTTAATAGCAAAAGTAACTAATCTCTACAAAGAATGACTTGTATTTTCGAAAGCAATTTGTATTTGCCAAGAACAACTTGCATTTATCAAGAACAACTAGGATTTCTCAAGAGCAAGTTATTTTTAACCAATCATAAC
>CM024605.1:7101739-7393934 GCA_014182555.1 Eucalyptus erythrocorys | reverse complement strand
TGAAAGTTTTTAATCTTCTAAGGCTATGTAACCATTATATATATATTGTGTAAAAGAAACCTTCATGTTTTTTTAAGAAAAATATCTCTATTAGGTTTTGTGTGTTGAGTTCAAGCTCAATTTGAGAAACATAAGGAAAGAGGAGATTTCCCAATCTTGAGATATGTTTATCGGTTTAAGGTGAGTAGACTCAAAAAAGATACCCTATCATAGTCAATTTCCGATATTTGGAACTAAGATTTGAACCACTTTCCTTACGAAAAGCTCGGGACCAAAAAGGCTTAATTTTAAGTAATATAACTATAATTATAGGAGAATATTATGAAAAATATGTGGCATAATGGTTAGGCATTGATAGATTGTCTAAGCTTCCTATGTTCAAAACCCATCTCCAACATATATATTTGTTTTCGAAAAGAAAAGAAGAAAAAGAAGCTAAAACCAGGTCTCGATTAGAATTGATGGTTCTAGGTATAAAATAGGGAGCTGAACCGGTCAAAACTGGTTTCCAAAATTTTCTCCCAATAACCTTATGTCCCCATGTAAACCAATCTAGAGTCAATCGGGTAAGCGCAATTTGAGTTGTTAATTGTTTTGAGTGTTTCAGCCCTAAATTGCACACATTGATCTCTTAGAATCTGAACTCTCGCAGATTATCTTTCACAAAACTACTCAAACTCTCATAGAAGCACTCAACTTGACATCTCTATAATGTAGCTTCTCTTGTGCCTCAAAAAGCTTGCTCGGTCCCATATCTAATCCCACTCAATTGACAAAATTTCTTAGGGGCCAGAGCACAAGAGGGTCATCCATTTAGGCATAGCCCGGTCCCTATGTAATGTTGATAAACAATGAACTTTCGTACTTAAAAAAGATGCCTTGACTTATCCATGCTTTGTCACTCCTCAATAGATTTGGTGAATCATAGTATGATAAAATGTAGTGTATATTTTACATATAACCCTTACCGCATTATATAAATGTTAAGCAATTACACAAACTCAAATACAAAGTTTTATGTTATTCTACACCATTTATTTTGGGTCAATCATGAATATTCGGGGCAATAAATGATATAACATTTCCCTCCTAATTTCTTACTTACAAGTTGTGTAAATTATTTATATATTTACACTAAAACAGATGAATTTTCGACTCTGGATGTGATCATTTAAATAATAGAAATCAAAAGTACTTTTTCTTCGATCTAAACTAGGACTAAAAAACAAAAGTGGTAGGAAGATGACCAATGTCTTTGAGCTGTTCAGAAAACTTTGTCACCCTTTCTTGATTCCTACCTACTTATTGGGTCCCTCTTATCATTGAGAAATTTGAGAATCCTTTCTACGTCATTGCTTTTGACATCTATAAATCGGTCAACTCTCTCTCTCTCTCTCTCTCTCTCTCTCTCTCTCTCTCACCCCTCTGAGTTTTTAGGGCTCTATAAGTCTAGAACACAAAGAAAGTTTAATGTTCTCTGTGCTAAAGGGCAATGTCAAGTAAAGATCACCATCACATGAAAATGGAGTTTTGGGAGGAGCCGCACACATACACTTCGTCCAGAGAAACAGAGTGGTTAGATGTGTTGCAGGTGGAAGATTCAGGTGGAACCTTGATCTTAACTTATATTGCAGATAATAAAAAGCTTAATTAGTGATAATAATTCCACATAAAATAGGCCAGAAATTTGAAAAAGCAGACATGTGATGGGAAAAAACCCGGTTTCCTATGTGTGAACACATGAATTGGATTCATCTTCTTCTTGGATTCTTCTAATCTTCTCTTATCTATCGAGCTGCAACCTACCCGTAGTGTATGTCACGATCTGTTCTATTTACTACATGTGTGCGGGGTTCTAATGAGGGAATATAGATATCGCAATTATTTTCCATACAATGAAGAATGAGAATGGGCACCAAGTGATATCATATTAATTTCGCGTTTACCTTTGATATTTTCACCTTGGTTTCATGATCATCCCGAAATTAGTTTCTCAGTCCGGCGATTCAAGATCAACAAAACCCGCATACGAGGGGCAATTTCATTAAACTATGTCAAGATGGCATAAAACATATTACACTGCATGCAAAACGTCAACGACTAGTTAATTTCTGATCCGAGATCGCTCAGTCCTTTTAAAGAAAATTCAAAAAGTCGCCATCAATTTGCGTTGCATCAGCATGGCTCATGGAAACACATTTTTCTTAGTATAATACGCTGTAGTATACTTAATCAGGATGTAAAACACTGAACTAAGACATTTATCATACAAACACGTAACATGTCTCTAAAGAGCTAACTAAGCAATCTCACGAAAATTGAAATCGTCAAGGAGGTGGTCCGGCCAGATGGAAGAGACAGCCCCGCTGTCGCCGTTGAAAGTGTTGGTGAAAGAAGTCTCAGCAGGAGGAGACGGTGTTGAAGAAGAAGGAAGCCAAGGAGAATTTGATGAGTTCTCTCCTTGGCTGAAAATCGTGAACTCGCTAGCTTGGACCATAGTGTTATTGTTGTTGTTATCATGATCCTTGCTCAAGTTTGTCTGGAAGCTGCATGGGTTTTGTAGCTCAGGCAAGTGGGCAAAAGGGTAACTATCATGGACAGGACTAACTGGGGCATTCCCAAATAGTGAGTGAGCGGTTGCTTCTAGCTGAGAAGGTGATGGTGATGATGATAAGGTCATCATTTGGTTCTCTTTGATTGAGGCAAAAGCATTCAAGAGCTTCATGGTCTCCACATCATCTGTGACGATATTGTTTGAGGTGGTGGGAGTGAGAGAGACCGGTGCTGTGGGTGGCTGAAGAAGGTATTGCAGGTACTGGAACTTGCTGATGGCCTCGGCTTGGAGCCTCGCCTGCTCCTCGAGTGAGTGGTTGTCGATGAGCTCCTTCAAGTTGACCAGGGCAAGGAGGTGAGGGAGGCTCGAGAATATGTCGGTTCGGGGCCGGTGGGTCATCGGGTCGAAGCCCATCTGGATCAGCTTCTTTTTGAGATGGGTGTTCCAGAAGTTCTTTATTTCGTTATCCGTCCGACCTGGTAGGTGACCCGCAATAGCTGACCACCTTCTCAAGTTGAAGAAAGAAACAGAATTAGGAATTTATCCAAATTGAACTGTAAAATGATATAGGAGATATAACCTTTAAAAAAAAAAAAAAAACCAAAACTGTCACGGGAATCAGTAGATTATTACTTGTTGCCGAGGATAGAGTGGAGATTGAGGATGGTTTGCTCTTCTTCAGGGGAAAATTTGCCTCTCTTGATGTCAGGCCTCAGATAGTTTGTCCATCTCAGTCTGCAACTCTTCCCACATCTGTTGAGACCTGCCAAGAAAAATATAAACCCCTGACCCTTCAATATGAATTCTGATGGCTTGAAACTTAACAAAATTGAAGGGACAGACTAATAGAGACTCATCCATTCTCTTATTTTAACCTCCAAGAATGCATCTTATATATCAGATGCATCAATTATACAAGATTGGGGAGAGAGAGAGGCTTTCAGAACCAAACTTCCATTGAGAGAGAGAGAGAGAGAGAGAGAGTACCAGCAAGCTTGGGGAGAGCTCTCCAGCTGCCATGGCCATGCTTCTGGATGTGCTTGATGAGCTTCTGATCTTCCTCAGGAGTCCAGGGACCTTTCTTAAGGCCACTCTCATCACAGCAAGGAGACCTCCCCATCACTTTCTGCTCTATTTCTCTTTGCTGTTTCTTCTTCCTTCTATGGATTTTGTGCTCTTGGGTCTTTCTCTACTAGATTTGGCCCCCCTGCTATCTAACCTTAACTGCAGCTTCCCTATTTATATACACAACCAGACCAATTAGCAGTGTGCCCCCCTCGACCAAAGTAGAAGACGGCAGCCACCTTGGCGTCCCCTCATTGGTTGCGTTGAACATGTCCTGCCCCATCGATGGCTTCAAGCCCCTTCCTCATTTCTTCAATGGTTGCCCATTAAAAAAAATTCAAAATATAAAAATATTTCTTCGCTAGTCAATTGTACCCCAGCCAAATTTATTGTTTCTATGACTACATGGTCTATACGTTATTAGTTAGGGCTTATTTTGTAATTATATTATGAGCTCGCCTTGATTCATTCCGAACTAAATACATTTGCACCGTTGATTATAATCAATCCCGCGTTAAATTTGGTGGGACCCGTTTGTTTTAGAAATAAAAATTAATTGAGTGTATGCCATATTATTGAGGAAAAATATACGGTGTCTATCAGGTTAGTTCTCGATGCTTTAAAAAAGAGTCGTGTATAACTAACAACGTCTTTCTTTTCATGTGTACTTAAACCATACAAATCTTGATTGAATCTTTGTCATGAGATGACAACTTCAAATTGATGTCTTCTTAGCGTAAGAGTAGTCATTATTGTCCTTTGATTGAAAATGAACCAAAGAAGCGTGAGGAAGGACATGGCAATTATGATCCTCTGAGAATTTATTGGATAACACAAACGAAATTTCCGAAACTAATGAGGGTAATCAATGAACCTTTGCAATGAAATTAGATAATGCAATATAAAAATCATAGTTCCCTATTGCTACATATAATATAGGTACACGTTTTGGGGGTTGTCTCACCCCAAACCTACCAAAAAGATGATGACATAACGAAGGAAACTTTAAAAATGCCAAGATCGAATGGCTAATAAATTCATATTATTTAATCAATAGTTAAATTCTCTAACAGTAGTTAATGTCATTTATGTGACTAATGCACGAGTGGAAATTCCTAAGATAGACCTAAGATTATTTAACAAACCGATTTTTTTTTCTTTTGGTCAGTATTTAACAAACCGATTACAAAGCAGAAAAGTGCGATATTAGATCTTCAATTTTCTTTCAAATCAAGCTTTTGA
The DNA here is from genome assembly GCA_014182555.1 of Eucalyptus erythrocorys. NCBI lineage: Eukaryota > Viridiplantae > Streptophyta > Magnoliopsida > Myrtales > Myrtaceae > Eucalyptus > Eucalyptus erythrocorys. Next base: position 7,389,073 of record CM024605.1, on the reverse strand, counting down.
TTGGTGCATTATGAACATAAAACATCACCCCAGTACAAGCTATTAACTAGTAAATATAAGTGATGTCCATGTTCACAACCTACCAAAGATTTATTAGAGGAAATTTTTCTCTAACCATGGCTAAAGAACAATATGCCCCAAATTGTCTAATTAGTCGTATAGTTACATGGCATACATGAAAAACCCCCTGAACAAAGAAAACAAAGGACATCGCTGGATTATGATACATTCAAATGTCTAAATTATGATTGCTTAAGATTTGGATTGGTTGATCATTAGTTTGCATTATTCAAAATCATATATATTCCGAAGAGAAAAATAACACTACATTTTAGAACTCTGATCCAATCTTAGCCTAAAAATGCTCTAATCCCAGAGATGTTGGGCATATGGCCAAATGTCATCTACGAATATATATGTCGGACCTATATTCAAATCTTATCCAATGCCTATGGATTATATATGTTTACGCACATCCATAAAGACTATGGGAAAAAAAATCTTAGTTTATATATGCAATAATCGAGTTTAAGGCTCCATTTATTTTATGGAAGATGAACGATTTAAAAAATATTTTCTAAAAAAATCACTTGTGTCGCTTACAAAAAAAATGAATAAAATTTACTTTCATTATTCACATAATTTCAAGTCATTTCTTTTTAAAAATATTTTTCGAATCATTTATTTTGACGAAACAAACGGGTATAATAGTCAAATGAAGTTCTATGACTCCAATATATAGCAAATGGGCAGAGGAGGGGCAAAAGAGGGACGTGATGCATGTGCAGTTATATAATAATTATCTGCCGAGAGAGAAAAATGAGACTGAAAGGTCAACATCCATGAAACAGATGGCACGTCCTCCATGGTAAGAGGACCGCCCGCCATGCACGCAACATAAAAGTTTTTCTTTCGTCATTCGCTGCATGGACTTTATAGGCTCAAGTTGTTGTTGTTGTTATTATCATTATTATTATTAGTAATAACATTAATATTATTGTTGTTTGTTGTTATTTAATGCCTCCTTTTATAAAATGATTACCAGCTTTTGATTCACTTAGCAAGTTGGGAAGTAGGTTTATGCGAAATTTATTTTTGCATCGACAATTTAAAAAAAAAAAAAAAAAAAAAACTAATGGACGGGTAAATTTTTTTTTTTTTGTAAAAGATAAGATTATATTGACTTTAAATCAAAGAGCTATATATAGTTATACAGCAAGAACTTGGCACCAAAAACTTACACTCACAAAAACAAAAGTCATAGCTAGTGGAATGGTGTTAAGGTTAAAAAACACCAAAGGCAAAGTCAAAACAGCGGCAAAAGCACCCAAAGAGACTGCTAACAAGCAAAATAAACAGCACGAAGGCAACCGTTACAAAAAAACAAGAGCAGGAAAGGATCCCAGCTCAAAGATTCTCCACGTCTTTGTGAAGAAAATGCTAGGCCAATTTATTAGTGAACTAATTAATTAAGGTGCGTGCATTGACAAAGGAAAAAAAAAACTCCACAAGAGTTGTAATTTCTCGTATAGCTTTCAATTCAGTGCTATAACTTTTTAATCGATTACTTGAGTTTCATTATATTTTAGAAACATTCATCAGAAATGCTAGAAGTCCGATGTAGCATGGTACTTGCGGCGATGTATTTTTAAAACTGTAATACTAAAGAGATTAACTGAAAAATTATTATACTCGAGTGAACATTATTTAAAAGCATAATACTCAAGTGATCAATTATAAAATTATGATATTTAAGTGAGTGCCGTAAGAATGTAATGGCACTCCATCATGAATATAATAGTGAACTAAAAATCTAAATTTGATCCATAAAGAAAATTGACCTAAATTTTGAAATAATGTAGTGGGTAAATATAAATGAAAGATATAGTTATTGTGAAAGATAATTAAAGTAAGCTCCTTATTAATCGTGCATACAATCAAAGTTGGCCTTTGTAAGATACGTACGGATAACAATTTACACGACATGATAATGATATGAGAATTGCTTATGTTCACATAGAAATTTGAGAATTTGTGTTGATGTTCACCATATATAGTTACTTCTATATATCAAGAATTCGGGATGCGAGAAGTATGATTACATCCCAATTATGTATTATGAGTTTTCTTTTTCTTTTTTTTTTGCGCTAAGTAAGCGATTGTCTTTTCTAAGACAACTGAAAGGAGGGCGCTATCACCGCTACGGACCAACAATTTACAAAGGTCCAATCCAATTCAAGCTTCCATATATAGATAAACGCGTAATGCATATGCTCTTTGCGAATTATCTTGTACCAATGATGATTTCCTCTTTATCCAAGGTGATAATCAGTTTCTCCTCTACTATTTTCCTCATTTTTTCTTTTACTTGTTTATTGGAATATTTGCTAGTTCACTAGCTATTTATAATAATGGAGGTTCTTCCTTTTGCATGGCCTAATATATTTTTGTGGCCGCCTATACGTTTGGTCCCTTTGTAAGCGTAGACAAAAGCAGAGTCTCTTTCCACGTGTGTTGGATTCCAACAGAACTTTATCGGCGGCCATCCTCCTACCTGACCTTCCGGAGGCCTTTGTTTTTGCTTTACAAGAGCCCTAGTGCTCTCAACTATCAGTTTAGCAGATGAAATTCATCAATAATAAATGGGGTTGGTTCAATGGTTGAAGAGCAGACTTATCTATATGAATTAGATGCATGACACGGGTCTAATTTCTCACGCTATCATTGCAAGAAATTTTTATACGAGTCACCTATCCGGGTTTTAGCTTGTGTCTTATATGGTCCATGACATTAGTGGAGTATTTTATGATCTGGGTTTTACCTAGCCATGGTGAGTTTTCTAGAAAAAAGAGAAATCGTAAACAAAAAAATCTTGACTTTTGCTCTTTGTTGGAAGATACATTAAGCCTGTTAAAGTCTTACCTCCATTGAATCCTACAGTCAATGAGCCCCTGAAAATCTGATCGCATACGTGAAAGATCAAAGATCAAGTGATGAGAGGACTCTTAATAACGTGGAGAGCAGCATCCCATTCGACAAGAAAAGATTGCTTCGATAATCAACGATGGGGACCCGTGAGGACGTGACCCGTTTGACCATGGAGGGAGATTGTTAGGGCAAAAGTTGGTGCAGGGCAAGTCTCTCTGATCACCCTCCCTCCCTTCCTCCTTTGAAACGCAATCTCTCTCTCTCTCTCTCTCTCTCTCTCTCTCTCTCACACACATGCTTATCCGAGGACAAGAGGAAAAGGACGATGAAAACCACCAGGACAGACGCGTTGAGTGCGAGGGTTGAGAGCAAGAGAGAGACAGAGAGAGGGGTTTTTCAGAAAAGTCACTGGCAAGAGAAATAATTTACAAGCAATGCGCAGGTTGAAGGTGGCATCCATAAACTCTGTGAACGATTGTGTCTAAACTCGTTTCTTCTTTTTGTCTTGCAATGAAACACGAGCCAAAAAATCAAGAAAAGGTTCTCTTCCAAACATCAAAACCTAGAAACCAAGAACCAGACAAAGCTAGGCTTACATATCACCACGCCCACTAAAAATCTGCATGAAAGACACGAGAGCCTTCTTCGCAGTAACGATCAGGTCATTAGAAATTGAAAAAAGAGAACACCGTTAGAGCAGCTCAACCAAAAGGGAGTACACGCAAAGACACCGAGCTCTTCCAAAACATCCACCAGTTGATAAGGTACAGAAGCTTGAAGTACAGATACTTCCCGACCCAAATGGCTTCGTTGGTATGAACAGCTCTCTTTAGTGCAAAGTTATTATCAATGTTGCGTAAATATCCCAAGACAAAACATCATACAGACTCATGCTGTAAAAGCATGATGTGGTAAGACAGAATCACAATCAGTACACAGTATAATTTGAGACATGAGTATGTATAATCTTCTCTTTTTTGAATTGGATTTAGTTTGATTAGGTTCATTAAGCACATATAATATCGACAAATGTTAAATGCAGAATGTCTATAATATAACTATGTCATAAGTGTGATATGGATTGAGCTCACTTATGAAATATTCCTTTTCTCCGAAAAACATACAAGAAGGGTACTTTCGAAAATTTAAATTGTGTAGAACTGTTGTATTTAGATGGATACATCCAGTTTTAGCGTGCAAAATGCAATATCTTTATACTATTTTTTATGTATAATTGGCCAACTTTAATAAAATGAGTCTAGATATTATTGCGTTTGCGCGAGTTTCTTGAGTCGTTTAGTGCGCACTTAATTGTCATCATCATGGCCAATTTCGCAGAAAGAAGGATTCATAAGCAAGCTTTGCTTCTTCTTTTCTAACCTAAACTCCAAACAAAAGCATCACAACAAAGGCCCACCATAGAGTCAACCTAGCGAAGAAAACTCAAATGGAAACCCCACCATTTCTGCATAATTAATAACATTGTTCTTCTTTTCCTGTCGGCATGAATTTTGCAACCAAAAGCAAACCCTACATCGTTCCTCTCATGCTTTAGGTTAAGGGTTAGGGTTAAATGAATATCTTAAGTACCTTCATTACGAAATCCCCATCGAAAGTTTTACAGACAAGAACCCACAGAGAGAGAGAGAGAGAGAGAGAGAGAGAAAGACAGAGAGAGAGTGATGGGTCCATAGCTAGCTTCTTCTCCTTAGGTTCCTTGTCGGATGGACCACATTTTCACATCAAAAGTAGAAGGATTCAATCAAAAATAATCAAGGGGTCAAGTGATGTCACCTTAAAACTCTTAGCAAATTAAAGAAAGACATTAATGATTGTTTAATTGATTTGCTTGCTGCATCAAGTAATTACCCAACACACATCTAAACTCGGACTTTGCGTGCTTCCCGGTGCCACGTATACGATGTTTTTGTCCCTTCCCTTCCCCCATGCAAATAGAAAACTCCCCGAGCCCTTCGTACTCAATACATAAATGATTGCTTTTTTACTATTTGAATATAACCCTTATTATATGCTGGTGCGTGATGAATATGTATTGACTCTTGGAAAGATCGAGATCATGGGAAGGGGAGTGAGTGCGTTGCTTGAGAAACGCTTCCTCCCTCTTTTTCAAATAGTTTAGTTATTTTCTTCTTGTTCACTCCATGTAATTCGATAACCAAACTAGGGCTGACTGTTGCACGGCTTTTGTCCGGACCTCCTTGTTACTTGTATTTTGGCTAATTTAGTAAACTTCTATGATACTCCTTGAAAAATTCAACCGAAAAGAAACTTAATGCTGGCGAAGTTTCATCTTGAAAAAAATCAACCGAAAAGAAACTTAATGCTGATGAAGTTTCATCGAACAACTACCGATTGTCCTAAAAGCTCAAATTATTACATGAATTAGCCTTTCGACATTTAAATGATGTAAAACGTTGACTAGTCAAATGTCGTCACCTTTTAACAGGGGCCCCGCTTATTGGGGAAGTCCGATCGAACTAAGCTTCCACACAAATCTTCTTATATTTATTATTGGGTAAAGAAGAAATAACAAAAATTAGAGTATTCCCACGATTGTCTTCTGTATGCGTTGGACGTGCATGTACTGATAAAGAAATTAGATCGTGGCGTTGCCATGGAGTGGCGAGTTTGTCTTTCTGCATCAAGGACAGTGACAGTCGCCCTGAACATCGTTAAGCCGATGGATTAAACAAACTGAGAGAAGCTATAGAAAAGAAAAGACGAATCGGAAAGCTTGTATTACGTCGGTTACACGTGAATAGTATTTGTGAGAACACCCATCAAACACCTACTTCTCCTTATTCAACTGGTCACTGCCCTAACAACCCTAATTGAAGGCCCTCTCTATAAAAGATGATAATAATAATAATGAAAGGAGGATCTTTCATAAAAAAAAAATGAAAAAAGTGGGGTCTTGAAAATCAATGCTAATTTCATCATATCTTTATCGTTTCAAAATGAAAGTAACGTATGGAAAGGTTCACTTCCTCTCGTGGCATCACTTGAAGATTTTGAGGTGTAATCCATACTCTTCATCAACAAGAAGACACAGAGACTTCACTTATTATGGTTGTGGAGATGCCAATTATAATAGAATTCTCTATTGAATGTAACTCTAATTTTAAAGTGAATCAAGATAAATCTTGTGTTTCTATTTCGTTGTGTTTGTGCATCGAATCTTAATAAAGGATGCATGCGGTCGAGAACTAAATTAGGGAAGGCTTTATTCCAATAGTATAAATTTTTAGAATAAGGGTTTCTTCTTAGACGAGACCATGAACGATGTCGTGAGGATAAAAACATTAATCAAAGGGACAGACGAATCTTCTTCATGAATCCCCGTTCGCAATTCTTGGGGCAGGTCTGCGTTTTTCTCAACCGTTATGACCGGGCGAGCGGATAAGAATATGAAGTGGGGATTGAATTCCATGCAAGCTCGTGATATTATATTGAGTGATTCCGTGCCTATTTGCTTCCAAACCTACGTACTTAGATTTTTTTTTTATATGCGATCAAATCGTCCTCTTCGAAATCATTTCTTTTAAGATCAACTACTACGTCTGGTTTGTCCCGTTTTTCACTATTCTATAGGAGGGTGACATCAGAGTAACAGCTAAGAGACATTGAAAGGTCGCGATATGGACAGTTGATTATTCTATGCTTTTTTTTTTTCCTTTGCTAATTTAAGCAGATTATTTTATCTGGTCTGTCTCGTCTAGTCGCAGGAACAGCTCCGGATCCCTTGGCTTGTTGCCTTCGATGCCAGGACAAAATCTTAGTAGGCCACCACCACACCGTTCGAGAACACTACATATCCAGACACGGACACGTAGCTATGCAAAAGTGTCCGTTTTGTACATGAGTTACTGTAGAATACGCCGCTCGTGTAAACAGAGTTTTGCGTAGGCGGCCTTACACGTCATTGACCTGAGCAACGGAGTAGATATAACCCTCAAATCAAGAACGGATAAAATCGCTTGTATAAAACTTTCTCTACATTGACAGCGTGTGGTCATTTCTTCATTTGTACTCTAAAAGGATATGGCTATTTCTGTCAAGACTTCACAAATTTCCTCGTTCATTTAATGCGAACATTGATAGGTAATATTTGATGTAGATCCACTATTTGTCGTCTGTATACACACATGCGCTTGTCTTTTGCGAAATTCAAAGTTGGTAATTTTATTGACTCAGAAGTTCAAAACATATAACCTACAACTCAAGGGGGGTTATGTATTTTGAAAGAAGATGGGGATTTAGATCCCAGTCTATAGGACACATCTTCTGTCTTTGCTATCCAATGGGCACGCTTGTTAACATTCGCCTGAAGCAAGGGATAAATCAACCCTTCCAAAAGAAGTGGTCTGCTGCTTTATGCTCTCAAAAACCGAAGCAGTGTTCCAGTTCAGGCTTCCCTCATCACCCTGACGAGGTCTTGGTATATAAGATCAATGAGTCCATTTCCGTGCAGAGCTTGCTCCGTGCTCTCTCTTTTGCTAGTTGCGCAGCATTCCACACTGCCAAATCTTCCACCACCGTAGGGGATTGTGCGCTAACTCGCACTCTATTCCCTACTACCGATTCACTATCACAAATTCACAATCACATTTTGTTTCCCTATCCCCTTCTGTGCCTGACAAGCTCGCGAAGTGAAGGCAGTCTTTATCTGCATCAACCACTAAAATTGCTCAGGCTTCATCCCATTGAAGACCATACTGTTCCTTCCCTTCTAGATGTATCAACAACAGAATGCAATCCTCATCATCAGATTTTTCTGAACAGTAACTGGCACATGTTTAAACCACCTGCAAAAAGTGGGGATCTACTCACTCCCGACTGTCATCCATGCCCCACCAGGCCAAACGCCTCTGCACCATTCCTCGTGCCTCCTAACTAACGTTGTCAAATCACGACTCTGTTTACCACACATTGGCTTTTAGGTCGTTTCCCCAAATTGTCATGTGGCATTGATTGATCACTACCAATAAATTTTTTAGGTGTATAGTTTTGGACAAGTTAAGTGACACTGGGATCATTCGAGTTAAGAGATAATACTACTAAAAATCTAAAATCGATGCTTTTATGACACATTTTCTTTCGTTCCACTAGAAAATCTTTAACTAGTAAGATAACAAATTTATCGCCGTAAACTTCCACCCAATATCTCTATTAAATTGCTAATATGAAAACACACGTGGCAAACGATTCTTTTGACGTGAAAAGTCAATATAAATGGCTTTATAAATGACATTGTTGTGGGAAATCAAATCTGAAGAAAATAAATTGAGATTGCGAATTATGGCAAAATTGAATATGCTTCTTCTCTCTCTCCCAAATCACCAAAATTTTAGAGAAAAATTCGGAATTTCAGCAGATTTCTGAAACGTATGGGAGCTCTTGCTTGGAACAAAGCTACTAGAGATGGCAAGAATGTAGAGCAGTTGTTCTCCACGACCATCAAAAGGGTCTTTGACGGAGATAAGATCAGGGAAAATCTACGAGACTACATAGATTCTTTAATTCTTTGCTCGAAAATTTAGTATCCTCTGAAGTTGGCACTTTGCATGGCAAAGCTTGCAAAAGATACTTCGCCATCAATCCGAATGCTGGCCCTAAGATGGCTGAAGTTTCATGACTCTTTCTAAGATCTTCTATTCTTGAAAAATTGGGATCCATCAAATGAGCTTCAATTTCTGAGATGACATTATTTTTAAGAGGCATTTATGCTGAATTTTCATGTTGGATTCTCTTAGACAAATTACTTGCAACATGTGTTTCCATGTCAGTAATTTATGAAGGATATTTGATAGAAACTAACGAAGGATAAATATATTTTTTGGTATACTAATTTAGGATTTTTGTGACATGAAAATTAATTACTCTACCAATTTGGGATTAGTTGTGGTATGATATTGATTTGCGATAAATGTATTACAGATATACCACTTTGAGTTTTTTGGTGGTATTGTCCCTCTAAATTTATATTGTTCATCCATACACATTTTGACAACTGCCAACTTATTTAATCGTTGTCCATAAATCAAATTGTATAACTGCGGCATCCACAGCCCCATTGCACATAGCACAGTCGCCCATGCAAGCCATGTTGCCGGCCACGACAAGCCAAGATCCAAGGATCGGGTTGATTCGATCTCATAAAGAGGTTGATCCAAGGTCTAGGACTTGAATCAATCTCAATTCGAGGTCGACATCAACTATTGTTGACCTTTTTGGGGTTAATTGCCATCGTTGAGCCCCCAATATATATAGAAAGGGGCCGCGGGTTGGGGGAGAGGGGGGAGCAGGGGGTACATGGGGTTATAAGATATTTTGGATCTCAGTACATATGAATGAACAGAAAAATACTTGTCTGCTCTGGATTCATATGTGAGCCTAGCTTACATGCCTAATTGGATGAGATCGGACCAACGTTAGCCCCACGTCATGTAGGGATAGTTGTATAATTCGGCTCACTAAACTAGAGACATGTTCCCACCCAAAAAAAAGGGGGGGAGACAGGTAAGTATGGTTTGAATGAAAGAAGGTTTGAATCCGCATAAAAAAGGCGGATATAAATTTGGTTAAAGGGAAGTGTTAGCAAACAAAGTTGAGATCTCCACCTTCATATCGTGTAGAAGTCGGAAATCACTATGAAAATTATCTTAAAGAATTAAAGTGGCTAAATGAAAGTGTCACTCAATGTCTCCTACATATACGTAGGATGTTTGAGATTTTGTCCAAGACTAAGAACGTGAAAGTCAGTCATGATTGGAGAGGCAGATTAGAGATCGACAAAGAGGCTCAAACACACTTGATCTCTCTTTTACTCAAATCACATGCCCATATGCGGAAGCACAGATTGGTGTTTATGTAGCCAACTCATTACATATTTATAAAGAGAAGATCCAAAATTTGAAGAGCGTTAATTTAGAACGTATAAGTGATTGTTGTCTCTCTCATTTCTATTAAATTTCAAAAACTTATCAGATGGAAACATATACCTTTCTCCCTGAACCGTATAGCTTTTCTAAACCCTTTAGTTAATTCTAGAGGTGAATTATTAGTTGTCATTTTCAATTCGGTCAAATTCAAATTTTTGTTTGAGATAAACATCTAATTTTATTAGAGCTTTCTTTTTTGTTATTAAAAAATATATATATTGGCCTGGAAAACGTTTAGAAGACTACTAGAATAGATAAGGAAACTCAAGTTTATTCATGAATATCTATATATGTTCATTAATACTTAATAAACAACTCGAGAGGGTCAATCATCGACTTGATGATTAAAGTGCCAAGAATATGTTAAGGTCTCACAATATAATACAATTACAAGAAGCCACAATTATTGTAGTTAGTCACGCAAGGCTGCCACCAATTACAACTAAATGCCAGATGAATCTTTCATGCGTACCTTATAGTCGACTCGTGCACTAATCCTATAGTTATCCATAGAAGTAGGTCGACTGTCCTTTTTAATTGATACACCAATTGGGATTGCGGTATGGATTTTTTTTTCTGATTATTTAACAAGCATATTGCATCCAGTGGATGTCTCAAGGAGGTACATTGACCACGAATATATCAATGAAACCCTAATTAATCATTGGATATGCTCAACTATCAGACCAGTTGTTAACGTTTCTTGAGTGGAATCCAGATATTTATTTAGATGTGATTGTTCTTCACCTATTCTTATCTTAATGCTACCCTTGCTTATTAATTATAGCACAATGAGCTTCAATTATGGTACCTGCTTGCAAATTATTCCAAAAGTACCACAAACTCGAGAGAATACTTTGGTCAACAGAACTACTTTGACCGTGGGTGACAGGATTCCAAATCATGCAATTAAATATACGTTAAGTGACGGGTGCCACATGTGTTAAATTAAATATTCGTGTAAATTAATAGCACAGAACATGACAATACACGTTGTGGTAGTTTCCATGAAGTTTCATCTCAATTCAATCCATGTAACCATAGGAAAACTACCCAATGTAATAATTGTCATCTCATAAAGTAATACGAATTTAATGGACTTATTATAATGTTTAGCATTTTCTTGAATGTCAATGTCTCTGGCAAAATAAAAGTATCCTTTAATTTTATTAATTTATTGCCATTTTTTGTCAATCTTTTCTATAGAAAAAAAAATAAAGATTTGTGATATTTTGAATCCCTGAAAACTAATGGAATCAAAAAGATAGCTGGATTGATCAGAAGATCCTTCCAATTAAATAGAACACATTTCTTGAATGAAATAGTCAACATACCTCATGTATTTTAGCTAGAAAACCTTGAATTAAGCACAATCTGCACTATGTATCTTCTCACAATATTGTCTTCAAGTCCTCCTTCATGGACACAAACCTTTTCCATTTGATAGAAATGAAACTACGATTAGCCACCAAAACTTGGGCTACCATATGATCTAACACATAGGATAGATGTCAAGATTAAGGTCGGAACGTGTAGCTGTGTTAATTATAGTGGTGATTATCTACTATGTTAACTGCTAGTATTATTCTAAAGGCTTCAATTTGAATTGATAGTTGAGATGCACATCATCACGAGCAGTTTCATGTAAACATGGGACCTTAGACATTTGAGAATTTGAGATTAATGGGCCTATTGCTTTTGGGGCTTGAGGAAAATCTGAGGTAATGGGTCTAATCCAAGTAGACGAAGACTGAGAGCTAAATTGAGAGGCCAGCAGATCTTTTGGTTCAATGGGAATTTGAACTTAACAAAGGAAGGTGGGATCTTGAAAGGAGGAGGCAATTTGGTTTTTACTTTGGTTGCATGGAAGAAATTGGTTAAGCGAAACTATGAAATGGAAAAGTAAGCAGGTCATTCTGTAAAATAGCTATGTGTCTTAGGTGCATAACGCGGGCTTGATTTCCACACACCATGAATTTTGGCTTGTCTATCACCTGACCCATGAAGTAAGAGAGAAAAGGAAAACCAAATTGCCTAAAATGGTTACCTAAAATGGTTTCTCTTTCATCGAGAAAAGGAAATTCAAAGGGAAAGTTTATATCTGATTCGAAAGACGGTTTGCAGAATTTGTTTTCACGGAAAATTCTTTGGAAAGACTATGTTTTCAATTTGTTACTGATGTATTTCTTTGGATAAGTGACAAATTTCATTTAAACGAAATTATCAAATGCGGGCTAACCCAACCACAAAGCATGCATCTACATATTATAAATAATCTTAAGAACAATTTCAAAAAATACATATATCTAAGTACTGTAATTTGGATACTAACAAATTTTATTCCATAGTGTCTCAGGGGTTCGATGCAGGTAGGTCTGGGTCTCTGGTTCGATCACTAAGGAAAGCGAGAGTAAAATAAAACGAATAAAAATCAAAACTGTAATTTGCCTAAAACTTCGGAGAATAAAAGTTTTTTTTTTTTTTTTTTTTTTACACAAAGAAATCCCAATCGAAACCATCAATAGTGTGGAATGTAGCCCATTATAGGTCCAGATTGACTGGATTCAGCAAAAGCACAAAAGTTCAGGGCCAGGTTGCAAGAAGTCAGGCCCACAAAGCAGAGAGGGTTTCATCTTGAGAACTGACTTGAAACAAGCCCAAGCCCGCATATAACGATGTAGGGATTGGACTTGTCTTATTTGCCTTCCTATTTGTAGCTTATACCCCAACTTATGTTTTGTCTAAGATGATGTCTTTGCATTTATATTACTTAAAAATTGAATTAATGTAAAAAAATTTCATCGCCCACAAAAAGAGTTAGGCATAGATTGTTATCGATAATAAAAAAAAATTGTTAACTAATTTTTTAAATGATATAGTAATTTTTTAAGAAAATATTCTCCAAATCACTCAATTTTCATGAAACAAATGCACCCTTAAGCTTCCCTTTGCTACCACCACCCTCTAGGCTAACTTGGCATTGGAGAGTTGATTCAGATCTAACACTCGGTCAGGGGCCTCCTTTTTATATCTAGGATTCCTACCTGATTTCATGATTGGCATCCCTTGGGGCATTAGTTAGAGAAATTTTCCTAAAGACTAGTCAAGGTGAATAATTTTAGGGTGAGTAGCTTTCAAACCAAGAATTTTGAACTTATCCTATCACAGTTGAGTCCCTTGGGAACCAACTTGGCACCGAACATGTTGATTCTAGGCCGATTCTAGAGTCGACCCAAGAGCAAGCATAACTTTTAATGACATAACTACCATTTTGTTTAAAAAAACATTAATTAATTTTCTGGACATTCTAAATTGGAAGCCTATCTCCAACATATTTATCTAATCTTAAAGAAGGTCAAAGGGTAAAAAAAAAAAAAAAAAAGCTAAATCCTGGTTCACAAACCAGTCAAGGCCCGTCCCCTTTTTTTGAACTGGCCCAACTGCTGGCCCTCAAAGGTTAGTGCTCAATTCGGGGTCTTTATCTATCAGCTAAAGTTTCTAAAGTTATTGAAAAGGTAGTTGCTGTTCGCCTACGGCTAGATTTGAGGCATTAGTGCACATTCAATCAAAGCATTATAGAACTAGGGTTCCTAGTTAATTGGTGGACGATCAAGGTAACACGATGCTTATCGAAGTACGGTTGGTATATTCTCCCTCGGCGGTTCTTAGAGCAACATTAGGAGCATCGGACAGAAAGATGCATTAAGGAAATTAACATGGTTTTCACTTGACATTTTTTATTTGCGGTTATAAATCAAGTCACTCAAAAGAATCACACAGGGAGCAAATGAAGTGTCTAATCTGTCTGATCTAAAGCGGTGAGTATGTAATATAGCTAATTGTGCTCCGGGGCTGTGAAAGTTGACTAGAGACGCTCGGAAAGTCTTCCATCGAGCACAAAGAGCTATGTGAAAGTGATGTTGTCTCTAATCTATCATCCACCTTAAATGCACCTACCACTCAAAAACTGTCGCGTAAAATTTTCTTGTTTCGTCGATGTTGCGTGTTAACAGGACATAGCCGGTGAAGTCTTCATTTGGAAGTTCCGGAACATATGACATGAAGCGGGGGAGGGGGAGAGGAGGAGGAGAGGAGGAGGAGAGAGAGAGAGAGAGAGAGAGAGAGAGAGAGAGAGAGAGAGAGCAATGTTCATCGAGAAAGGAATGGAGGAGGGAACAATCCGTACCTCTTGGTAATGCTGATGGAGGGGTGTGACTGCACTTGCATGTATCACACATGCTGCAGATTGGGAAACATAAAACCTCACGACGGAGAGGAGGTTAAGGATGAGAGAGAGAGAGAGAGAGAGAGAGAGAGACCCTTGTTGCTCTTCAGATCTCAGTTAAGAGCCCAGATATGTAGGAATTCACATGGAGAGAAAAGAGAACGGAATCGCCAGCCTATTCAGTCTTTCCTTCTGTTCAAAGAAACCGGCCCCACGTGGACCAAGAAACCTCAAAGAAAATCAACAGCATCGAGCCTCCGTTTCACATGGCGTTAGTTGATGTGAAACTGACAAAAGGAGATCAACCCCTGATTAATATAATCCATAACTAATCCCCAAATTAGAATCCCATGATTGACCAAGTATGTGAGCGAGCATTGCTATGAAGAGATCCTTCTTTTCCACTTGCTAGCCCCACCCCCCAAGCAGGCAATCAGTCCCAACTTCCACGTGCATGTTGCGGTATCTGAGCCAGTCCTTGTATGTACCTTTATGGGAACACACCGTTCCATATGGAGGAATTAGCCCGTAATAATGCCAAATAAGTTGTTGCATCTCAACTAACCATATGATTAAGGCAGTATTTTCCTTAGGTACCTCAGTCGACCCGCCAATCAGCATCATAACGATTGACACCATAGCCGAGAAATATGTAGGCCTCGGTCTTCGTCGAAGGTTAGCGTTAGGTTTTCTAATTGATCTAGAAGACTCGGTACAGAACTAGACTAGAGAGGGCATGGATGGAGAAGCGACCAATCGGAAAAAGAGCTTCAAATGCTAGTTGACAGATGTACGCCTGATCGACTCCGATTGCTCAGGGGAAAGATGCTCTAATGATTATTGATCAGTCCAAGGATCTTTAGTCAAATGATTCAACAGGAGCAGAGATATGCATGGTGAAACAAGAACATTACTAACCCAATAAAGTCTTACGGAACATGGCAATAAGCCACCAGCAATCTCAAGTTATTTTCACGTGATTCAGACTCCTGGCTAACTGGTTGATCAATTTACAGTCAATAGGTTAAAGCTGATTATTAAAGTCTCACCTCATGCATTCTACGAGTCGATGTATTAGTTGAAATTCGAATTTTCGAATTTGCAATTTGTTGACTACACAAGTCCGCAAGTAAGGAAAAGTCTTTTGAGGGCTTATTAGCCGTCCCATCCCCACATACTGAATGAGATTGAAGAGGCATAGGTTTAAGAAGTTGAACATTGTAGCTCCTTTCTACGAGCTAGAGACCTCCTTTCAGGATCAAGTCACGAATGTATTCATGCAGCACATGCCCGCTATGAAGGTTCAAAGTGAAGTACGAATTCACACAACAACATATCAATCATCAGATGAACAGAATCTTTGATTTTACCATCCTTAAAAAGCCACAATTAGGCAACTAATTGAGGGCACCTACCTTAGTTCTAGCGTACATTAAGGTGTTTGAAGTTCATAATCATGGTGAAGTTGGCAAGATTCTCACCCACCAAGCACAAGACTAAACGTCATAAACAACATAATCATAGCCATTGTCAACAGTCAACCCATTAGGAATCGATTTTCCTATGGAAGGTAAAAAGAGACCACCAATTCTCGGTTATGACCAACCACCCGTTTTTTTAATAGAATTCATGCTAAAGACATGAGGTTCTCAATCACTCACAGAAGTATCCTCCTCACATAGCAAAAATAAGAAACCAGAATATCATCTGGGTAAACCAGTGCAATTTTTATGAACTATATTGAACTCCTAATGAAGAAGAGAACATCCTATTCCAACTATGAAATGCATCATGGATGATAAGTAAATTAGTAAACTCATAGCATCAAAATCCTGTCTCTTGTATGGATGTTACCACAAGATGCAATCTGGTAAAGGATATTACATACTTCGATTGTAAGGTCTGAAAGTGCTTCGTGAGAGGCAGGCAGGTGGACAAAACATTCCCATATGCAGAGCAAACTTTTACAAGTCCACTTAGACTGACATTATGGACCTAAGTAAATACGTAAACTACTTCTTTTGAACATTGGGACCTAAAACATAGGAGGTATTCCCTCCTAGGAGGAGAAGAAAAATGTACATATAGGAAACCTGGGGATCCTTAGGGGGAGGTAGACTCCTGTCCTTTTCTTCGAAAAGGACTAGCCACCCGCACCTAGGACAAACTCGCAGGGGTTCCTGCTGGATTGAAATGTGCTTCCGCACAAAGTCTTTCAACCAACTTGTCAACCCAGTACACCCGGTTGAAAGACTTTGTGGGAAACTTTTAGAAGCCCATTTAGATTGACATTATAGCAAAATGCAGGCATGTTGATCCACATATCAACTCATTCCTCTGACCCTAATGCATCACAACTCAACATGGGAATGTCAACGTTGTTAAACACATTTCAAGTTTTGCGATGAGTCAAGTTTTCCCCTGAAAGGGAAACCACATGTCAATTTAAGAAATAACCAGCATTTACAGAGAGAATATGTGGACAAAATTATTCAGAATAATAAATTAAGCATCTGTTAAATAACCTTCTCTTGAACACAAATTCCTACATTGATGGAGAAAAAAATATCTAGATTGGCTCAAGCAGACTTCTCTGCTGCTTCTGCAGCTGCCTCTTCCTCCTGCAACTTCTTTAGAGACGGAGGTGGTCTGACAATAATGCTTCTTTTCCATTGACGGTCAAGCTTTCTTGATAACCTCTTCTTAATTCCTTCCTCAATTTCTCTTTCTCGTTTCACGGTTAACAACCGAGCAATCTGCCATTTACAACATAATCATCATCAGAATGCTAAAATAAAGCCCAAATTGTAGTTTTCTATAGCAATTAAACTTGGTTCTGGAAGGAGTGGAACATAACTGTTCGGTAACCATAAATGTCATTATCATGCATGCATGTATCTCTTTGGGGAAGTTTTACATCAAAAGGTGAACCCAGATGAAGTTTTAGAATCAAATTGCACAAGGAATATGGAACATATAAAGAGGACAAGCTGTAAGAAATTATATCTATCACTGTCCGAGGTAGCATGTAATATAAAAGCAAAAAGAAACATATCATTAGACATCACATGTAAACAGACACACCTAGTACATTGAAACAGCTTAACTACCTCCGAGGAGGCCCTACACAGAAACTAGGGAAC
Organism: Eucalyptus erythrocorys; assembly: GCA_014182555.1. Lineage (NCBI taxonomy): Eukaryota > Viridiplantae > Streptophyta > Magnoliopsida > Myrtales > Myrtaceae > Eucalyptus > Eucalyptus erythrocorys. The sequence goes on along the minus strand of CM024605.1, from coordinate 7,371,815 downwards.
CCAACTAACAGTTCTTCTGCAAATGAATAAATAATTTGCGGTGCCAGGATAATGACTTATACCAGGTCACTCCCATCCCAAAACTCTTCCTATAAAGTCAAAAAGAGATTAGTAATTCAGGATTTTCCACTTCTTCAGGTCCAACTAATGGTTTGGACAGTCGGACAATGTATAACATGAGAGGAGAAGGCTTTCTTTCAACACGTGAGAGAGTGAGAAACGTCATAAGAGGCAAAGGCAGGTCGTGTAGAGGATTTGAGCAGCAAGTCCCTGAACCCTGGAATCAGGACATAGGGCAATGTCTCTATACCAGCAGGACGTCGAAGGGCACCCTAAAATTTCATTCATCCAAAGGACATTTTGTGTAACCTAGTGACACTAAAGACTCAGGTTGTTTGCAATATATGAAGGCATATAACTGGATCGTGGTCCCCATTGATACTAGCTGACACTATTCAGTAAGAGATGTTTGCTGTTCAATTTATTGAATCTCAAGAGTTGCAAATGCAAGTCATACAGGACAAGGGTTTGAAACTGTATGCTCTCTCTGATATTGATGAATGAATTAGCTGAGAACAGGTGAGGCAAATTACAACCATATACAAATAAAACAATGTAAAGACCAACTTAACTGTGCGTGCATCCCTAAATCCTTCTGATCTAAATCACAAGATAAATTCAATGAAAGCAAGAAGCATTGAAAGCAATCCAACGGAAATTAAAGAAAGCTAGAGTGTAGAGTGTGCTCAGAAATCAATTGATTTTCCATTGATAGTGGAAATTACCCCTTTTAAGATATGTCTATCACTCTTCAGGCTGACATTGAAGACATAGCCCTAATTCTCTGGTGAATATAGGGTACGAGGAATGATAAGGCATCTGTCTCCTTGCAAGGAAGAGATTTTCTTGCCTATGAGATGAGTGGAAAAGCGGCTTTCGATTGAGGAAATAACTATTGTTATAACATTTTCTTTATCGATGCTTTGAACAGTAAGGAAGTGAGCAGGAACAAGGGTAGTGTTTGCCTATTAGGCAGTTGCAGTAATTGATGCTGGAGATCAAGAACATGGCAAAGACCGGGTGTTTAGGTTTGAGATTGGTCTGCAGAAGTGGGCACAGGAAGAGCTGCAAAAACTAGATCTGCAGGACCTGGCCTCGGCAATTCGAGTAATAGGATCCTGGGGGAATTAAGAAAGAGGCACGTGACTGCTTGACTAAAGCAGATAGATGAAGGACAGTTGATGGGATACGGATGTTGGCCAAGCATGACCAGCCAAAGAAGCTCCCTAAGGTAGTGTCACTGGTTCCACTGTGCTAAACCAGAATTTGAGACTGAGCACAAACCCTCCGGCTTCAAACTCGAGTGACTTTTCGGTCCTCCAAATAGCTATATCGGGCAAGCCCGGGGTTCCATTGTAGGTGCGTTTAAGCACAATTAAAAGTACTTTACACAAGAACAAACCTTTAAATCCACAGCACATGCCCTCTTCCCTAGGTGGTGCAGAAGGGGGAGGAGAAAGCTCTTCTAAAAAAGATTTAGTAAAAGGTTTTCCAACTAGTGGAAACTATCACATCATTAAGTAGTTCTTAAGAAAACATAAACATCACCTCCTGCATTGCCAATATAAACCTCTCTATTTATCCCTTCTGGCTTACGAATCTATTCCAACAACCAATGAAAAGTGGAGTTCCCAGTAGCCAACAGGTGAGAAACGCATAAATAGTTCTATTGTATATAATGTACTTCATCAATCTAATTGATACTTTTTATGATTATAATGTCTTTATACCAGCAAATATCCTCCACTGCTGAAAAGAAATGCTTCTATAGCCCACTTTACCATTTCGCTAGACATTCCATATTCATGCTTACTGATGCAGTCACCAAAACAAGGGTTGAAACCTATTGTTCTTCAAAGCAAGAATAGCTCAGGTACATCAACTGATTTTGCAGATATGAAGCCTCTGGATGAAGAAATCACCTACAGCTAATACTCTTTTGTATTTCTTTAAACCCAAAGCTCCAAATTACATGACATCTTCAAGTTATTAAAGTATAACTGTAACGACTGCTATTTAAGTAGACAACAATGAAGAAGAGGTTAGAGGAACAGGCAATGCTGCTAAGATCCACAGAAAATTTGCTCTTGGGGATAGTGAAGAAAGAAGCAGCCTTAATAAGATGAAATTGGAAATGAATTCCCAAAAGTCCAGGACTGCCCTTCTGCTACAACAGACGGAACTGTCATGACTACCTTGAAAACTGTACATGAGGACACATCAAGAAGCGATTCACAAAAGATTCAAAGAGGGAGAAAAAGGAAGCCGAAAAAGGAAGATCTCAAGGTACCAAAGAGAAAAACCATTTTCAGTTCGGATCCATCTTGAGTTCAAAGAGCCCTTTTACTAGTCAAGCATAATAAATTGAAAAGGAGAAGCTGATACAGCAGTTAAATGTTAAAAGGAAAGTGAAGCTGACTAATTCCTTTCTCACTCAAGGACAGCCTCCATTCCACATAATACGCAATTAGTCCAATCCATCACATAAGTCCAAGTCTTCCACCACAAAATACGATGAAAAGCATTTCTTCTCAGAAGCAAAAATCTCATTGTGTTCTGGGGGAGATGTCAAATCCATTTCAAATTACACTAGACTCGAAAAGAAATGATTCACCCCTTACATTGACATTCTCAAATCAAAATCCCATTCAAATTATACCGCACTTTGCCATATCAAATCAAAATCCCATTCAAATTATACTGCACTTTGCCATAGAAAAGGCGTGCTCTCCCTACCAACATAACCTCCCGCGTACCATTTCCATACAACAAAAGAAAAACAGAAAAGACTGCGCAGCTACAACATTGCAAGATGAAAGAATTAAACTTCACCGTACAGAGTGACAAAAACACAGCGAATCAGAGTGAGGATAGTCTCATCAACGTGAAAAACCTTCTAAAGAAACATCAGATAATAAAAATTCCGGCAAAAGCGAGAGTACCCTCTTGCGCATGCGGCGAAACTCGCTGGACTTGAACTCGTTCCGGGCCGATTTCTGCAGCCTGAGCATCAAGAGCTCCCCCTTCAAGTCCACGACCTCGTCGTTGATCTCCTCGATGGTCTTGGCCCTTATCTCCGTCAGCTCCTCCTGCCTCTTCGCCATCATCACGACGCTCGGAGCTCGGCTCCGAGGGGGAGGACGACGACGCCGGCGCCGCCGCAAGATGGACGCCCAGAGGAGGGCCCTTGTGTTGAATTTGAATGCCGCTGAAGGACGACAATGACGACGACCGCCACCTCGGCGCCGCGGGGAGAGAAGGTTTCGCGGGGAAGACGGCGGCGGCGGCGGCGGCGGCCGGCCGGCGAGGCGGCGGCGAGGCTCAGCATCGTCGGTTTCCGGCGAGGTCGTTTGGCTTTGCTTGGAGCGACGCTTGGGTTTTGGATTCTGAGCGTGGGAATGGATTGAAGATAAGGCTCGGTTCCGCGTTTTCGCTCTTTTGCTTATTTCTACACTGAGGTCCCGAACTTTGCGACAATTGCATTTGCCTCTTTAATTTCTTGCCCCATTTTCAATTTCATCCTCCTACTTGACTTTTGCTTATTTATAATTTAGACCAAAAACTTTGCGAAAATTACATTTCCCACTCTTGGTCGTTGCCTCATTTTCAATATCATCCTCCTACTTGACTTTTGTATTGTGAAGACCGAATGTCTCTCGATTTTGTGCAAATCTAAGGTCTCTCCTCGTTTATTATATCTATGACAATTAGAAATGTTGAGATCCCTTGGATGACATAGCCAAAAAGTTGGAGCAAAGAGAGTAGAGTTGACAAATGGCCAAGCACTAAACAAAATCTAAACTATTATATTTGATAGGGCTCATCTGAATTCTATCAAATTTGATGGTCCAGATTTAGTTTAATATAAATATCTATATTAGGTTCGTGGAATACTTATTTGTTAATTAGGGATGTAAGATGGCATAATCATACAATTAATTTAACAATGATAAAATATAAAAAGCATTTTGAAGTTTGCATCAATAGCAAGTTCTATACATATAAGACAATCTTTATGAAGAGGATCATCCAAATTACAATGAGCATGACTTAGAATTACACTAAAAAATGTATTACAAGGGTCAATGCAACTCTAGCGAGAAGAGTCACAAGTTCATTGACGTAGGCCATTTTAATTTTAGTAGGGATGTCATTAAGAGTTTTTATGCTTTAGCGAGAGTCAAAATCAACTCTCTAAATTTATTTTATTCAAAAAATCTCTTTATTTTAATAGTGTCGTCAGCCATTCCTAAATTATTCTGAATGTGAAATTTGTTGACATTGATTTGACGCCATCAAACATTTATCCATGTGGACATTTTTATAAATGAATAAATAAAACATCTGACTCGTCAAGCTCAAGTTTACTGTATCCATGGCCATGTAAAGCTTGAGCGTGCGACATCCATGGCTGCAGGAGCTCAAGCTTCGCATCCATGGCTGCCAAGCCACTCGAGCTTGAGCACGAGGCCATGGCCACCGCAACTACGGTCTTGTTGGAGGAGAAGATTGGTCGAAACCCCATCTAACGTTTACAGAAGAAAATGCTACCAATTTTCAATGGAATTTTCACCTTGGAGTTGCACAAATTTAAAACCCTAATCGTTTTTTCCCTTCTTTTTTTTTTCTTGTTTGGAGAAACCCAAATCTCTTTGTTTTAAATATTTTCAATTTCTTTATTTTTATAGGTTAAAGTAATTAAAAAAAACTCTAAATTATGTCTATTGTGACACATTTATCCCAAAATTTTTTTTGTGACTCCAGTAGCATCAAACATATATTCGTGTGACATATTTACTCTAAATTTGTATCAATATACACATTTATTCACACTTTTTTATGACACAAAAGTTCTAAAAATTTGTATTCATATGAGACATTTATCTTAAAATTCTTTTTTATGTCATTAAAAAATTCCAAAATTAGACCCCCGCGACATATTCACCCCCATAAAAACTATTTTTCTCTTTTTCCTTCCTCCTTCGTCTTCACCACTGCCATCGCTCTTACAATCTCCACTGCCACTCCTCTTACAATCGCCAAACCAAGGAAGAAAATGAAAGAGGAAGTTAAAAGGAAAAAAAGGAGAAAGAAGGCAAGGAAAAATACAATGAATTGACATATTTTTGCCAAATGGATGCCACGTAAGATTTTCAATGATGTTAGCTAATGTAATATTAACGAAAGATAAATGTATCACGCAGAAATAAATTTAGGATAAATGTGTCGCATTAGTATGAATTGTGAATTTTTGATGTCACAAAAAAATTTAGAGTAAATATATCACACAATTATAAATTTTGGACTTTTGACATCACAAAAATTATTTTGATAAATATCTCATAATTAATATAATTAGCATTTTTTGTGACTTATTCGCATTTTTATATTTGTTTTTTCATCTGACATAAAATAATTTTAAAAGAGCCGTTGTCCATTTCAATATCTTGGCTATCAACCTCAGCGTTTCGATGGTCCATATTAGCAAAAACCAACCGGCAAAAAAAAAAAAAAAAAAGTACAACAAGAAGTTTAGAATGTGCTTGGCAACTATTCTATTCCGGAGATTAATTTTTGTATAGAAATGATTCTCTCTCTTTTTTTTTTTTTTGGACGAATTTTTGAGCATTTGAAGGTGTTTAATAATTATCCAAAATTTATATTTCCATAATAAAAATACATTTAATATGACTCTTAAATTTTTTTTTTTTGTGAATTAAATTTGTTTTAATTTTTTTAATATTTTTATTATTTTTTCTCTCTCTTTTTAAAAAAATTTTTTTTCCTTTTTCTTGTCTCTTCTTCTTCCCCCAACCACTCATCCGCCACAATGGCCGATGACTACCTTGGCGAGACTTGGCCTCACCAGATCTAGGCAAGGTCAAGCATCCTCTGTAGCTGGGCAAGGCTCACCTGGCCACTAGTGAGAATCAATCTCGCTCCGTTGGCTCAAGTTTAACCTCGAGCTAGCATGGCAAGGCTTAGTCTCGCGATGGCTAGGTGAGGCTCTAGCGAGCTTGCTAGATCTCGCCCAATTGTGGGCGACCAACTAGGAGGAGAAAGAAGAGAAAATGAAAGATAAGGAAAAGAAGAAAAGAAAAGGGGAAAAAAAGAAAAATGTTTGGCTTGATTCTGAAATTGTTTTTGAGAACGAAAAAACTCCTTTTTTTTTTTTCTTGATTCTATTCCAAATCTATTCATGTGGACAAATTTATTCATGGGAACAAAAAAGTTATCAAATAGATTTCTATTTTTTTTTTTCAGGGAACAAAAGAGTAGAATCAAACACTATTTAGCATGTTACCGAATGAGTCCTTAATGTGAAATATTTTAAAAACTAGAGGAATGCTTTCAACAAAACAAAATAAAGGGGGTTTTAGTTTTCGCACAAAAGCACAAGAAAAACCCACTAGTTTGACCTTTGTTTTACTTCTATCCAATCCTACAAAATTTATAATCGGTACGTTACATTTTATCAAGTTTGCTTACCATTAAGGATAAAGTAAGATGGAAAAAGCATGTTGGACGAGGAAGCGAGTAAAGCTAGTCCCTCTAAACCAAGGAAATTGTTATGGAAAAGTCAATAAGTAATCTCTCTTTATGGAACAATTTCTCGTGCAGGTTCTCAGCTTCAATTTTAGAAATCGAAGCTGAGAACCTGCTTTGCTTTGATTTTCTTTTTCTAGCCTAGATTTTCTTTTTCTTTTTTTTCTCTTCTGATCTAATCTGGGAGTCTTCTTCCACCTCGTTTGGTGTCTTCTTTCACTCGTTGTTACTTTTCTTCACTCGTCAAAGTGAATAAATAAATCTATTTGTAACTGCAAATTTTTGAGAATGCCGTCATCAGTCCAATCAGGAAGATGCCCAAGACGTGGTTCTATAACTCCTTCAAAATTTGGCGGAAGCTCTCCTCTTTTGATGTAGTGTAAATCTAGATTTGGAAGCTTTTTTATATCTCAATCTAAATCTAGATTTGGGAGTTTCTTATAAGTATTCAATCTGTGGTGATTCAACATGTTATTATTGTTGTCATCTTTGTATGATGACACCACAAGCTGTAGTTTCTAGAGGAAAAGATCTTGGTGTATGTCAATTACTATGGCACTAGTGATAGGCCGCCCCTTTTTATGTTGAGCCTTAGAATTTGAGCGGACTGTTCCCACCTTAGAATTGGAATAGCCCACTAAGGATCAGTTTCAAAAAATTGGAATTAGGAATTGTCCATTGGTTCATGGATCCACGCAAGAACCAAACCGCTAGTCCAATTTGATTCTCGGGTGGATTCACGGAACCAATCCCATCAAGCTTCACACAATCAGTGCAACATTTTCTAACAAGCCAAAGGAAAAGAAAAAACAAAGAACTTCTCCATTCTTAATTGCAAGATTAGTAAAACTATTGAACTCATATTGAAAATAAAGAGTTGACACCGAGAGTCAATGGGCATTGCTTTTGAGAGTTGAGATCGTGAGTGAGAGATAGAGAAATGACTCAAACGAGGTGAAAATGAGATAACACGAACACTCAATTAATGGCATTGAGCTTCATATTAGAGATTTTAGGGTTTTAATTTTTCTTAAATTTTTTTTGTTGGAAAATTTTCTTAAAAGTTATATATATGTATATATATTACCGATCCAATCCAAGCTAGTGGGTGGGCCTAGAAATGAGAACCAAACTGGTACCTACCGTTTCCAATACATTGGAATCGAGAACTGGACCGGTTCTCTTTAGAACTATTGGTTTCGATTTGGCTTCGAGTGATTTGGGTGATGCCCGACTCTTTTGCACACCCCAATTATCATGTGTCGGTCATGAGGATTGATAGAAGTCGAGTGAAATCACATATGTGCATCATTGGGATATTAGTATATGATTAGCTAGCGACGAGCCAAAGGACAATGACTCAATGATCGATAGCGAGGCAAGAAGCTTCTACGTGATCAATTGTTGAATTATAACGACATATACTAAATGATTACCCGAATAATTCTGGCGGCAAGTTTTGGATGAAAGCATTTGAAATATTCAACGAAACACCAAAAGAGGGCGCGGTTGAAGAGCGATTAACACCCAAGCACCCAGTTATGAAATCGGTGTCGATAAAATAGGAAACATTAGGGCACGATTAAAGACGGTCATGAAGGAAATGGGCAGGTTAGTTACGAAGAGAAAAGAATGTGTCTAGGGTTAGAAGTAGTTACCATAAGATGAATAACTGCTCAACGGTTACCAAATTTCCCTATAAATACCACCATTGTCCAATAAGGAGACCCCTGAACAACACATCAAATGTTTTTTTCTTATAGTATTTTAGTTTTTCCTAGCTGTAGCTTTCAAAGTCCCATTGTCGATTAGATTTTAGCAAGTGTCTATATTCTGCTATGATGCCGTTAATTAAATTCTAACATTGTATCTATAGTTGAGCGTTATCAATTAGATTTCGATGTTATGTTTTCTATTCAGGTGCATGATCATCGATTAAATTCGAGCATTGTGTCAAATTATCCATGTCATTAATTAGATTCCAACATAGTTCAAATTGGGTCTTAGGTTCGTAAGTCAATTATCAAGGTTGTATAGTGCTGATTGAAATTGGAAATTCAATCTTTACATTGCATTTGATATTCTCTATCTAGAATTAGCACGGAACCTCCGTCCCTTTAAATAAAAGCTGAGAATAATACTCAGTGAAAGATATTTCATAGTAGGATCAAATTCGATGAAAGAGATGCTATAATAGATATGGTATTTTGGGATGAGAATGTGTTGCCATGCTCTTTGTTTTTTGGGTTTTCTTTTGTTTTGCAACTGATTTAGGATTTGTTTTGCTTGAAAGCTTTCTACGTTCCTCTAATGTTTAATTATGATAAATAAATGAAATTTTCTTCTTTAAAAAAAAAAAAAAAAAACTCTCTTTATGGGATCTTCGTGACTCTAGGACTCATGTGATGTTAGTTAACGTGAGCAGGGAATATACATAAAATATTTTCTCGTTTAAAGAATCCGCATTGCTAGGGATGTATAGGGATGTATTTTTATCCTATGATCTATATCCAATACTATCATCCTTTTTTTTTTAAACCTAAGAATGCACATCATATAAAACATTTCATCCTATTCTTATCCTATATCAATGTATGTTAATTTTGAAAAAGTCTTTCGACAATCAAACACAAGAGATGTTTCATTGGACAAATCCACTCATGGAATTTTTAGGAACAATTATTTGGCATCTTATTCAAGAAGACAAATAACACCTCTTTGTAAATAGAACATATATTAAGGTGACTGCATGCAAATAACAAGTTTGGCAGCAAAGCATGAGCACCTATACCTAACAAGATTAAGTGAATACCCAAAATTGTGGTCATTTTATTTCTATCTTTCCACACATAACCGAAGAATGGAAAAGATTCTTTAAGAGTCTCATGGCCAGAAGTGTATGATAAAATACCGCCAAAGCCTAATATTGCAGAAATTAAGTGAAGTACTCCGTAGGAAATATGTCTAGACATCACATTTTCATGATCAACAAAAACTGCATTCTTAAATTCCAAAAAAAAAAAAAAAAAATTCTTGACACTTCTTAAGAATGCAATCAATTTTCTTAATCTATCTTGACAATTGCCGTGATAGTCCATTTAGATTGGACTTGGGACTCTAATGTCCAAATTGGTTATTGTGTTTCATGAATCTAGACTCGGGATCTCGGGATTCAAGCACCCTAATCTAGGATCTTGAGGGCAAACCCCTGAACCTGATGTTCAGTCTTGGGATCGCAAACATCATAAGTGAGAAGGTTGAACTCAAGACCCAGGGGACTAAATAAGGATCTTGAATGGATTGACTTATCTCGACCAATTGATCTCTCCCCCAAAATCAAGAATTTGCCCATAGGTCTTAAGACTCTAGTGGCGAGGTTCAATCCCTTAGACTGTGTTTGGTAGTCGAGATAAAATTTGGGATAAGATATGATTTATCTTAATCTAATTTGGTGCTCTCGCTCAGGATAGGATAAAGTCGGATATAGGAGGGATATAAATGTGATAAAATTATCCTATGAGGGAGATGGGATAAAGGTGGATAGGATTTCTAATGTCCATAATAGGAAAATTATTTTTCTGGAATAACAAACTTATTAAATTAACAAAATTAAAATTATATTTTAATATAAATAATATTTGAATTCTAATTGAAGAAATTAAAAATAAAAAGAAATTTATTTTTATTAATCTTATTTTAATTTATATATTCAACTTTAATTCTATCTTATAATAAACATTCAATCTATAAATTAAATATTTATATTTATTATATATTTTAGGTATTTATGTATTTTAGGTATATTAGTACAATTTACTATTTGATAAAATTTTATTAAAGAATGATGAAGGCGAAAAAAGAAATAATAAAGAAAATAATATAAATAAGAGGAAAAATAAATAAAAATAAATTAAGGAATAGTGTTATGAGAGACTTTTACCATCTCCATTTATGAATATTTAGGTTCATTTATAATGACATGTCATTTATATCAAAAAAATGTACATAATATGATGTGAATATATTTGACTTTAACACTGCGATTCATTAAACATTGGACATGATATAAAAAAAATTTCAGGATTTAATATATTGTCCTATCCAATCCTATGTCGATTAGAAATCCGGACAATTAAACGTAGCCTTATGGTCGAAAATGAAACCTCAGCACCTAGACACTGGTCCCTAGGGACTTGACTTGGGACGGAATTAGGGGGTTGGATCTCTAGTCAGGCTCCTAGATCCTTGGTCCAAGTGCTAGGGTTCCATGTTTGACCCCAGGGTCCCAAGTCTCGACCTTAGTGTCCAAGTCTCGGTGGTTGGGTCCGAGCCTTCCCTTGGGTTCTCGAGTCAAGTTGGTGACATCTTGGACCCAGCTTTCAGGGTCGCAAGCTCCGGTGCAGAGTCTTGATGCCACACCTTTGGTCTTGAGTTCCAAGGGCAAGTCCTAAGTCCAAGTCCATGGTTTCGAGTTTGAAGTCCAGGGTTTGTGTGCTGCACTAATGTTAAGTCAGAATGAAAATGTGCTTTGACATTCCCCAATGATAAGCCTCTTAAGAAAAATTAGTTGATTTGAAAATTCCAATCGAACTCAGGAAGAGTTAAACCATTTTCTTGACGATATGCAGAGTATTTTTTCCGACGCTATCCAATTTTTACAAAACAAACTAGACATCTGACTTTTCTTTTCTACTCTTTCCCTTTGAAGCTAGAATAGTGGATTCTCATTCACCTACCACGAAGACAATCATCTGAACTTTACACATTCTCATGGATGGACTATCTTTATTTTACACGCAATTGGTCTTGTTTGGTTCCGAATCATATGTACTTTTCCAAGCTCCCTATCTTAACAGGACTCGTGAGCTGATAGCAAAAGCTCACTGAGTTTTAAACGTATTGTCTTTCTAAAGTTATGTTAAAAGTATCCTTAATATTTTCGGTGGAAAAAGTACTCTTAATAACAGCACTTATCGAAAAAATATTTGATTTATAATACCATGTAAAGTGATCACGTACTCCTACTTTTTAAGGATCTCAAATCTTTCTCTTTTCATTTCTCAAGTGTTTTCTAACACTTTTTTTTTTCCAAATATTGTACTCATGAGTAAATGTATAAATTAATAATTCCATATCATTTCTTACATAGTATCGGTATCAAAATCTGAATCTTTTTCCTCACACGACAATCATCCCACGAAAAATACAAATCGCAAAATGTATATCTTTTTTCATACTTCCACAATTGACTTTTTCAACACCACATAAATTAAACCTTTTTTTTTTTTTCCTTCTACTTACTAGCACAAATAGAAATCTTTATCAATTCAATCAAAATTTTCCAATGCCACTCTTTCAAGGTAGGGGTTCGAATTTCCACCTTATCGCAGAAATTAGAATATGGATGATTTAGTTTTAAGTATAGATTTCGATTCTCACATTCTATAAGGAGATAGATCAAACGTAATTTGAATAAAGTAAGGTTGATAAAAAAATTAAAATTTCAAAAAAAAAAAAAAACCGAATATGATTTTTCTCTATTACTCCAGTTTTTGGAGGAGGGTGTCTTTCCTTCGTCGCTCGCTCGTCTCTCCCGTCTCTCTCTTCCTCTTTCATCCTCTTCTCCTCCTCCTCACGACAGAGACGTAAACCCCCAAATCCAGACAGGCAGGCAAGCCGAGGAAAGAACGGACGGCAACGAATCCGCGGCCATGGAAGCCAAGCTTCGATTTTGATTCGCGGGTTCGATTCGATTCGATCCTATCAAGAAAACCCACCAAGGTTTGCTTGTCTCCTTGGCGCTGCTCCCCGTGTCGCGGCGAGGCGGGATTCGTGGAGGGATTCGGCTTATTTTGCTGGGGGCGGGGAATCGAGGGACGACACCCTGGCGGCTCATCCTCTCTCCCACCTCCGCCTGCTCTCGATTCGGGGTCTGAGGGTCATGGGTGCGGCGGGGTCCAAGCTCGAGAAGGCCCTCGGCGACCAGTTCCCCGAGGGCGAGCGCTACTTCGGCCTCGAGAACTTCGGCAACACCTGTTACTGCAACAGCGTCTTGCAGGTCTGGTTGTTTTTTCCCTCCTCTCTTTTTTTGGCCCTCAATCTGATGATGGCCGCCGCCGCCGCCTGGGCGGATGATGATGATGATGATGATGCCGGAATTGGGTTGTTTCGGGTCGATTATGAAATGGGTTTTGTTTGGTTTTTGTTGATTTGGGTCTGGTTTGACTTTCTTTGTTCGGGAAGTCGATTGCTTGCGGGGAGGTTCTTGTTATGTTGTGGAGATGTGAAGGGTGGTCGTAGAGTTGATTGCTGGTTAGGATGGATTGGTGGTATTACATAATCCGCCCGATCATGTGGCTCTTCTGATGGTTGGATGATCACCCTTTGGGAATTTTTCAGGACACAGCCACGTGTTGTTCTGTTTGGTGGTTTGATATGCATTCCACAAGTTATCTGTCGTGGGGAAGTAGATTTTGGGGGGGTGTCTATTAGATTACAGCAGACTTTTGTTATGGAGTTTGATCATTAGATTTTCTAAATTTGCGTTTACAGTGATTTTGCTCATCGTTGTTTCTCCGATTCCTGGGCAGGCCCTCTATTTTTGCGTGCCCTTTCGAGACCAACTGCTTGATTACTATGCAAATAACAAAAGCGTTGGAGATGAAGATAACCTGTTAGCGTGCCTTGCAGACCTATTTACGCAGGTGTGGAAGTCTCCTAGCTTTATTTTCTTACCTGCTGCGTTGCTGTAGTTTTATTAGGGTAATCGTCTGTTCTGCTATTGGTGTACATTTGAAACTTCTGTGTTGCTATTGGTGCTCAGACAGTGATCGATTGTGTATGTGCTAATCACTTATGGATATAGTTTTACTTTGTGGCATGTGTTATCATAGATGGTACTTGATGATTCTCTTAAAATCTTTGTTAATTCCATTGTGGTCGTATGAACTATGAAGAAGTGACTTTTAAATTGTCAACAGATGTTTTCAAGTTCATTTTCCCCTCGTGATTTTCTGCTTTTTTTTCTTTTTTTTTTAAATCTTCTGTGTTTGTCTTTCTAATTCTCCATTAAATTATCGTTATTCCTAATATTGAGACATTATATACTATATCTTTTATTCTTTTGTTCCACTTATGTAGGGCTTTGCGTGATGTTTCTTTTGCATGCTATTCTCCCCGAGTATGGCTCCCATTGTTCTAATACCTGTTCTAACTCTAGCTTCTAAGCTTATGGTGATTACTTCTGATATGCAGATAAGTTCACAAAAGAAGAAAACCGGTGTCATTGCTCCGAAACGTTTTGTACAAAGATTAAAGAAACAAAATGAGCTGTTCCGAAGCTACATGCACCAGGTTGCTGTGATTTCTTATGTGTTCTTTGTGGTCCAAACATGTTCTTTGGGGAAAACTGCATTCGTTAAAGTTCCACCTTGTTAGGAATTTCAGAGCTAAATGTTCAATCTTTTCCATTCTTGATCTACAGTGGACACATCGGTGTAGAAGGCAAAATAGTAGACATTGGTTGTGATTTCTGATATGGGAAACAAGAGAGCATTGAGGATTATATTATGATAAATTTTAGCTAAACTAAGTTTTCTTGCTACTTACTTGATAGATGGCAATTGTCAAGCTCCTTAGAGATTGCTCTGTTTTGATAAATCTTTATCTAACCTGGTGGGTCCTTGGCTTAATGATCCAGACATCTGAACAATTCACATTCTAATAGGGAAGGGCTATAGTTCTCAATGGATTGTTTTTCAATAAAAGAAATTACTGTGTAGATATTCTTTGATTAGAGATCTAAGGTGGCCAGGTGGGTGAGACTTAATCCGGGATTTGGGAGTTAGAATTGAATTTGTTTTGCCTTTTACACGAGCTTCAGGGTCAGGAGTGGGAATGGAACCCATTGAATGGAATGATTGTGTTGGTAATTGATCGGACAAGTTCCATGAAATAGCTGGCTTATTAGATTTGTTGACAGAATGGTTAGATATAAGAATAGCTAATCCAATGTTGTTGTTCTTTATTCGGAAGGGATTTTAGGTGAGTGATTGTTTGGCAAAGATGGGTGATTATTTGAAAGTACCTTCTGTTTGAGAATTGATTGGTGTAGCTTTAGAAAACATTATATTTATTCTTATCTGGATTGCCCATCTCTTATTGGCAAAGCTGCTGACTTCATTGGTATTTTAGCTACTTTCTGTGCAACTACTTGAGGATAACTAAAGAACTAGCATTGGTCTCTCTCTCTCTCTCTCTCTCTCTCTATATATATATATATATATATATATATATATATATAAGGAATTTAGTATGCATTTAGAGCCAACTGTTAGGGAAGAATAATTTTTAGGAAGCATGGGCTATAGTGGGGTTTCTACACTGCGGATGGAGAAACTGTCTTGGCCGAGGCCATTAAAGGAATTTTGCTATGCCTTTAGATTTTCCTACTAGTACCTGTAAACAATATCCTATGTAGAATGAAACAGAAAGTTATTAGGTTCCCACTATTACTCAAATTATGATAGATAAAGAGTACTAATCCGACTAAGAGTAGAATCATAATCTGATTTGAGACTCTTGTATGAGCTAGGGGTCAATGTACAGTGCTCATTTATGAAAAATAGGTATGATCATCAGTATTTGAGATGAATGTGTACTAGTTTGAACTGGTAGGCTGCATCCCTTTTTGGTTTTTGGTGGTAGCTAAAAGATACACTACTGTAGGGCACCAGAGAAGTGTTTTTTTTTTTTTTTTTTTTGGGGGGGGAGGGGGTGCAAGAAAAGAGCTCAAAACCACAAGAGCACAGTTACAGGACAAAATATTTATTTCATCAAACGAACAAGATCTAATGTGATCAACTGTATCTTGGAGCCATACCTTTCTCATTGGCCCTCAAAAGAAGAAAGCAAGAAAAGACCATAAAGAAAGGGATCTTATACAGTTTCATGGGATGGAGAATGTTTACAATTTCTAAATTTGATGATGGGTTCTCAGTAGAATCTTTTCAGTTGTATTGGGAAGGAGCTGTACGTGTGGAACAAACTTCATGTATGCTCAGGAAAAAGAAGACATTTAATAATAATTCTTTTGCTGCCTTTTCATTCTTGTGGACAGGCAAGATAGTGGAGCTTTACACACCGATGGTTATATCTCCTCTCAAGAGTAAATATTTCTGGTGTTTCTGTTTGGTTATGGGAAAAATCTGGGAGAAGAGTATGGTGTCTGATAATTCCTCAACCATTTCATATTAGTGGAGTTCCAGGTGTCCTCTCCAAAATACCCATTATTATAACCATTGCTGGAAGAAGCTTAATATATGCAATTCATCATAGCATTAGAATTTGTGTTGGAGATGATGTATATTCATTTCCTCATCGTGCTGTGAACGTAGTGCAAGTATTTGGCCAATTAGCATTCCTGTTGATTAAGTGCATGCCGATTTGTTATCAGTAATGCTGAAGATAGTCATGAGTCAGCAATGCCCTTTTCCTTTTTATGTTGCTACTCCTTGTAACTATCTCATTATTCTCTTGGAAATGTGTTCATCTGAAATGCCAAAGTCACTGTTTTTGGCAGGATGCACATGAGTTTTTGAACTTTCTGCTCAATGAAATTGTGGACACTTTGGAGAAAGAGGCCCAAGCTGCAAAAAATGATCAAGAATCATCTCCTGCTGAGAAGACTGCAAATGGGCCTAAGAATGCCCATGCTAACGGTGGCCCAAAGGAGCAATTAGATACTTGGGTGCACAAGAATTTTCAGGTGCTTTCGGCCGGTTTCATTTATTTGCTTTTAGATTTTTTATTTTACATTAAATTCTATGAGGATGATCTAGACTTCAGAAAGTGACTGCTTTGTTCTCTGTAATAACTTGTTTGGTCATCCTCGTATAATTGTTGATGGCTGAGGCTCATGATCATGCCTATACTTTTATTTATTATTCTGTGAAACTCATACATTTTGCTTTTACTTGTGTTTGTCAAATAGGGAATACTTACAAATGAGACAAGGTGTCTGCGGTGCGAGACAGTAACTGCAAGAGATGAAACTTTCTTTGACTTGAGTCTTGATATTGAACAGAATAGTTCAATAACAAGCTGTTTAAAAAACTTTAGCTCAACGGAAACATTAAATGCTGAGGACAAGTTTTTCTGTGACAAATGCTGCAGGTTCGTATTCTGTACTGGCTCATACCAGTTCTTTTAGTACTTGACCATCATTATTATACTTCTAGCAGGATTGTAACTTTTTTATTGTTAATTGAGGGGCAATGGAGTCGCTATTCCTTGTTTCTGGCATTATGGCCTGCCTTGGCCTTTCAAGTTTCTTTATGCTTTCCTTATTGCTTTGCCATGCGTTGCAATTCAAGCAATCTGCTAATTCTGGTGTTTAAGTCCATATGAAATGTGTAGATTTCAATGTACTGAAAGCTTGATTTTGTTTGTAGTCTCTTGGCTAGTAACATGATCAGTGGCCAATTAAGAAGATCATTCTTTTTTTTTCTCCCCAATATCGTGCAGTTCTGAGATGTTAAGATTTGCCTTGCTAAACTAGGAAAAATGAAAGGACATGTCAATTAGATCGATATAGATTGAGTCATATCTCACATCACACTGTGTAGTTTAGGGAAGATGTAACACGAACATTGTCTCCTGAAACTCATACAACTTGCGTCATTTTCTGTTTGGCTTCCTCAGGAAGATAATGTGCTGAATTTGTTATTATACTTTGTATAGCAAGTGACTAGCAATGTATGGTTGTTGATAGTCAAATCTAGTGGCAAAGAATGAGTTAATGTGAATTATGTCGGAGTTTTTTGGTGTGAGGACCACGTCAGGTCTATGTACTTCTAGATGACATGTGTCTAAGGATATTATGTCTATGCTTGCTTTTAGTTCTATTTTTCAACTCTTTTCATTTGTTAAATGCTCGCATTAAGTTTTCTTTCCATTTTGGGATTTAGTTATTTCATTAAGATGGTGCTTAGTTGCTGTTAACTGCAATTGGTACTCACAATGGTTCTCTGGTGCTTTGCTTTAAGCATGTCATTTATATAAAATTTGTCTATTTTGATGTGTTGTTTCTTCTTTTAACCTCCCTGTGTACATTTTCTTTGTACACAAAGTTACTATTCTTTTTCTTTGGGAAGTGTTATTTATATAAGAAGAGGTTACGTTCTGTTGCTTCCGTGAGTTATCTTGTGTGGGGAATCACTTGATATAATATGGTAAATGTTAAAAGATTCTTAGGTTGGAGAAAGATGTCATAGATTTGTGGCTTCTCACTCTTAAATTTGAGGCTTTGAGAATTCTCCAAATTTCTGCTATGATGTATACTTCAGTCTCTCTTCCTGCTTGCTTATTGTCTAGTTCTTCACAAAAATGAGAATACTCTCATGAATGTTTGGTGCCCTTTAATATTTATATGCGATTTCCTTCCAAATGAACCAGAATTAGTAAGATGATGTGAGTTTTCTCCTTTTTATGTTGCTTGACTAGAAGCAAGGTTCCTGGTTAGCTGTCTTCTCCAGTGTGGCTTTCAGTTACAATGAGATATAATTATTTATAAACCGGACCTTATATGTTTTACCAACCAGCTGTCCAGAGAATTCACTTTTTTTTTTTTTTTTTTTTTTCGAGAGATCATGTGCATTTTTTTCCTGCTATTCATTCTTGCAAACTCCATATAGCTTCAAAATTATGTAAATTACTTATCACCAGCATCATTAGTACTTTTGTCTGCCATAGCTACCAATCTGGGCTGACTGCCTTCTCTGCCACCACAGTTATGTTGGCTGGCGATCACCAGTTGAGTCAGTGCCAATAACTGCTCTTTCCACCTCTAACTAGGCACGGGCATTTTTATGATAGCGTGGTACAACTTCATCATTTGTTTCGCGTGGAAAACATTGAAATCATTATTGAAGTTGCTTTTGGTTGAAAATTATTTCCAGGGAAAATCTCTTCTAACTGGAAAGCAACTTACATGAAATGAAGGTGACTTTACAGTTAGAAACTGAATGAGCAATTATTTTTCAGCCATTAGTTTGGTTTATATATTATTTTTCTATTGATATTATGTTCATTGGTTGTCTAGTACGCTTCTTCTCAAATTTCCGAAGTTTCTTTTAAACTTCTGTGGCACATCAGTTCTATGCATGGCTAACTGAAATAAGTATTCATGCAGATTTCAGAAAAAAAGGAAATGTATCCTTGTGAAGATATGTTGTGTTTCTCTGACAGCAGTTGCACCTGGGTCTAATAAGTTCGAATTTTGGGGATTCAAACTTTAATTCATTGATCCTATAGATAGATCATGAGAGCTCTCAAAGGTGGCTGCAGAATATGGTTTACGGCATTTGAGATCTCTGTGCTATTTTGATAGTAGCTAATTGCGGTATCAGTTTAAACGCAAATTTCTGTGACATGGAAGCTGATGAAGGCACTTGTTAGGTAGAGGGAAACTGTCTGCTAGCTTGACATACTGTGCATTCTAGATTGAGTTTTCTAATATGTGAGACCATAGAGGACATGGCTGTCTTTTTATCTTTTTTTTTTGCTTAATGTAGAATTTCAGTGGGTGATAACATGTATTTTCTTAGCAAGATTTTCCCCTTACACCTGGCAAATTTGCTTAGTTGCAGTTGCATTCTAATTTAAATGCGCATGGGTGATGCTGAAAATGCTGTGTTTCTCTCTGATCGCTATCCCCTTCTTAGAGGCTTCTTGGTTGTCTGAACCCTTAAACAAATTGCTTGCAGCTTGCAAGAAGCTCAGAAGAGGATGAAGATAAAAAAGCCACCTCAAATCCTTGTCATCCATCTGAAGAGGTTTAAGTACATTGAGCAGCTCGGTCGGTACAAGAAGTTATCTTATCGTGTTGTGTTTCCACTGGAGCTGAAGCTAAGTAACACTGTAGAAGATGCAGATTCTGAATATTCCTTGTTTGCTGTGGTTGTCCATGTTGGAAGTGGGCCGAACCATGGCCACTATGTTAGCCTGGTGAAGAGCCACAACCACTGGTTATTTTTTGATGACGAAAATGTAGAGATGATTGACGAGTCCGCAGTGCAGACATTCTTTGGATCGGCACAGGAATATTCGAGTAATACAGATCATGGTTACATCTTGTTCTACGAGAGACTTGGCAACGGGCATATGAGTTGAGAAGAGGGAATTAGTATCCCTAATTAGGTAATTTAACCACTCTGGCCTGTTTTGTTGTTCTATGTCCTATTTTATTGGTCTTTGCCCTCCTTTACAACCTCTCAGGGAATCGGTTCGCCAGCTATCATTGAGATAAAAGATGGGTCCTGGAAAGTGTATACTTTGATGGTCCGTGTACAGCTTATGGTGGAAGCACACCGTCCCTTTTTTCTTACTAATAAGAGGGGGAAACAGCACTGTATATGTTGGCTTTGAAAGAATTTTACCCAGGTGGTAATTTGCTGTTGATTTTGCCATCATTTTAGAGTAAAATGTAGTACATGGTCATTCAGATTCTGGGTTTTCTCTTGAGCTTTTGGGCGTTGTACTTTATGAGCTGCAAAATGTTTATTGACATCTTCTGGTGGGTGGTGCAAGATTAATGCCATTTGTTGAGTAGGTGTTGAAAAAGCTCAAGTGATTAGTTGTAGCAATAAACCTGGGCTTCCTTAGTCTTTTATTTTTACAGCCAAATTAAGGTTGTTTTGGCTAACTCCACAGTGCAAGACATGTATTGCACTTGTTGCATCTTCCATCTTTATGGCTCAAGTGTTAGAAGAGATTTTCTGCGTGGGAGTGTTTAACTAGAGGCACTAGTACTAGGTTAACGTACCAAAACCTCTATGTTTTTCCTATGTTGCTAGTCTTCAAGAATCGAGTTAGATTTGGTGACGTTTAAAGATTAGAGGGTTAAGTCCAAATTAGATTATCAAATTTATGTTCTGTTCATCTGATATCTTTCTGGTATTCTATACACACCAAAATCAAATTCAGTCTGCTTTGTTCTTCACGGAAATCTTTGCGTTGGATGTCGTTTCATTCAAGAGAATTAAATATGTCACGCATGTATGTTGCAGGTGGATTCTAATGGGTACGTATCTCCATCGGCACTAGAGCAAGTTTAAAATTAATTCTAGTAATGGAATTACATATTGAATAACAGTAGCAATGAATTGATGTCTCAAATTCTTGAAAGTTTGACATTACTATTATGGAAATGGGTGAAAAGATCCATAAATAAAACTGATTTTAGGGTTAACTCGGTTTGGTTAGACTATTTGGTTCTTGATTTGGTCTTTAGTTTTATATTTCCTGATCTGATTCAATTCGATTTGGTTCTTACCCAAGAATTGGTCCAATTTGATTTGGTTTGGTTCTTACCAAGGAGTCCAGAATTTGGGAACTGGACTGATTTTCAGGTCGGTCCAGCTTGGTTTTTAGTTTTCTGTTCTATTTGGGATCCATACTGACCACTAGAATGGGCTAATTGAGAAAATATATGTGTCGGATGATATTGCATATATTTTTTTGCCCAGGAAAGCCCAGGACAGATATTCCAAGATGTGGCTTGGCCTTGGTTGACCAATTTTACCAACAACGGATTTTATAAAAAGCACAAATTAGTATACTCAACTCATTTCTGAGCATTTTGGGAGGGGTCTTACTCATGATCAATTCACAAGTCCCCTCACACTGATGATAAATGCTTCAATCAAATACGATCATCGGCTAATATGCCAGACTGATCAGCAACTCAACCCTATGAAATAAATATACAATCTAAACAAGTGACATAAAAATCAATTTAAACAAGGGAAAAATCAAAGAACAAATTATGATACACATATCCATTTGAAAGTTCTCATTGCTGTTATTGCAAAGAACGTGAACAACTAACATGGAGCTGATGTGCCAGGTGAGGCCCAAGCTGCTCTCATGATTCACGGCCCTCAAAACACTGTCTTTTCTGGATATTTTCAACATGATAATGAGAAAGCAACTAGGTTTCTTCAGGGGCTGAGTTAAGTCTACATCGATCAATTACCAAAATGTGAAATCCTATTTCTATACTTTAAATTATTTAATAATGAGATTACAATAATTCTTTTTACCAATATTTTTTTGACACTCATCAACTATTAGAAAATTTAAACATTAAATCATGATTTTGTCTAATAGCATAAGTTCTTAGAATAATTGATAGAAATTTCATAAAATCTGACACGGTTTTAAAATAGGAGTTCTTAAGTTCAATTTTGCGCTCCTTGTCTGTCTCCCTAAATTTACGTTAACAACATGCTGGTATAGGAAACATTCTCTCTCTCATTTTTTTTTTTTTTTTTAAAGTAGATCCATCCGGCAAAGAATCACACAAAAAGATTGTGTTAAACTATAATTTAAATTGGATATTTATACATCACCGATGATTAAGAAAGCGAATGAAGTCTGAGATCTAAATCACAAAATCCATCAAGCTTCAAGTAATGTTACAGCTAGTAATTAGATAATTTTGAAGTTGAACTCAAATTGAATTTATTTACCTATACGTTCCTATACGTTCCATCTTGTCAAACTTTGACTACATCAACCTGATAATATCATGAATGTCACTCCTAATTGGTGTAGCATGTCACTCTAGAACATGTTCTTAGAGTGAATTGAGCATTTGTTCCCTGCAAGGACATAACGACGTTGTCACCATCCGTTTGTTTTATTTCCGGAGTTTTAACTTCAAATGCCTTTCCATGAAATTTATAGACCAATATCTCATAAGAAATTTCTTGTTCACGCTATCAATAGATCCGATTCATGTGGATCTCATCAATCGCTCATTAGGTCAATCCGGCTAGGGTCAACCCCATGATCCAGTGCACATGGCAACGATCGAGAGGAAAGAACGATGAGATTAGGACTGATGAGCGATTCTTTGGAAAGGACCAGCCATCACTTATATGTATGTAGCATTTCTCATGATTAGTAAGAACGATTGAATTCCTGCTACCTGTGGGGACTTCAACTGTCCAAGATTTTCTCAAAGAATTATTCAGGATTCAGAGAGACCAATTAATGAATTCAGAGTCTGGGTAAGTAAACAAGCATTTCATTTATGTAAGTGTATTTTTTTCTTTCTTCAAATTTTCTAATGGAAATGCCAAAATCGTTACTCAAATTTCACCTATTAACCACTCATGTTCCTCTTCTTATGAAAATGCTAAATACATGCATGAGTTTTGCCTTTAGTGAGAGTACTTTGCACTTTCACGTTAATTATCCTCATACCCCTATTTAGGAAACGGTGTTTTCTTTCCAAAAATATCCCTTCCCAAATCCATAGTTCCCTCACCCATGCAAAACAACCAAAAACCACACCACACAAATCTTGAGCAAGATGCTAAATGAGTTTGTAAGTGATTGTTTGGTTAAAAGTGAAGTGTATTTTGGTATTTTCCCGATTTCCCATTATCGGAAGAATGAAAAACTTTAACAAGTTTGGCATATATATCGGAGTGAGTTATTCTAAACCATCTAATTTAAAAACTACAAGTGATACAATCAAGGTTCTTATATATTTGTCAACATTTAGATCATGCCCAAGTCGAGCGATTCTTTTTATTATGGAATTGTTAAAAGAAGGCATAAACATGATAGGAATTGAAACTTAGGCCAATGCTGACTTGATGTAAAAGCAAGGTATCGATCTTTGTGAGAACTTCAGGAACTGGTATCATGAATGGTTGTATAGTGTGTGCTTGCAAAATCCAAACTGGGAGAGTATACAGCACTCGGAGAGTAATCAGATGTTTAGACGCCTCAGTAAAATGCTGTCGATTTGCATGTATCATGGAAACTGCATATAACTACACATTCTCAATGGATTCATCACCTGCACCTAGCCATGCGCTGAAGTATCCCTTGAAAGATGGTTTCGATAATGAAACCTGCGCAATAGAGTGTTCTTTCTCCAAATAGCAAAACCTCCAAAACTAATTCTCATTTTTCCTTTCCTTTTCAACATTTCATGTTAACATAAGCCATCCACAACTTTGATAGAGCTTCTTGTGCTGACTTCCCATGCACCTGTGGCCCAAGAAAGATAGGTGCCTTCAAAGAAGAAGAGAAGGCCTAACATGAAAAGGAAGAGCATGTTAGATAAGCCAGGATGACCTGTCTCGTCACCTTGCAATCATAAGCATCAACGTCGACCCTAATTGAAGCACTCTTGCAAGAAGCAGGCAAATCATCCTTGGCTAACAAAGAAGACTCATCATATCGTGTAAGGCCTCTCTTCCTCACAACAACATTCCAATGCCTATCAGTGTGAGGTGTGATGAATAAGAAGAACCGACAAATTCTTCTTCTAGGATTAGTTGCCTTCAAAAGAAAGAAGAAGCCTAACATAAAAGATAAGAGACTTTCTGATTAGCCAAGGAGACTGCCTGAAACCAACACAAACTACTCAAACACTTAGTTCAGGTCGAATAGATCGAGTTCAGAGCAGGCAAGTCATCCTTGGCTACCAAATGAGACTCTTGTCTTCATGTCAGTCTCTCTTCTTCTCCTACTCAAGTCCAATGCTTCGATTTTTCCCTTGCATTCATGTCTGCATTTATAGGGTATGGAAACGAAAATGGGATCAGATTCCAAAGCCCACCTTTACTTTAGAAAGCATTCCATAAGTCAATATGCACCATCCAAATTTTCCCATTTTAATGCGTCCTTTTTCCATAAGCATGTAATGATTCTTAACACTCATATGTGGTTAAGCTCCCCATATTAGGATATATTCTTTCTATAAGCGCAAGGCTTACAAGTATGCAATGTTCACTGAACTGAGCAAAAATGCCTGTCGAAAACCTAGGAAAAGATATGATGTATGGCTCTCAATCTGGCATTTATCAGCATCATCAGGAGACATTTTCCTTGAGGCAACTAGGGTTGAAATCAATATTCCTGGGCTTTAGTTGCATTTCACAAAAAAGTGAGCCTTGTGCAATTTTCAAATTGCAACGCATTTCATGGAGCAAAAACCAGCTTGGCAATGAACTATATCATATTATTTCTTGGCTTAAAATCCCGAATAAAATAATTAAATGAGGTCTTTTATAACCAGACTTTGCACCAAGTATTTACTTCTTTGCCAAAACCGCTTGAATGAGCCGATGCCAGATATGAGTGGTGAAAAAAAACATAATTGACGAATCTTGCAAAATAATGGTACTATTTGGGTCCAGATGGCCAAGCTAGCCATACAGGTTTAAGCTTGAATTCAGAGATAATTTAATTTCCTACACGCACAAATTTTATCCTCAAGAATGGGTTTATGGGCGTCTCTGTTCCAGACCCTCATGATATCCCCACTTGGAATGATTCTGACCTTTCTTTATCAGAAGCAGCACAATATCTGATACCAAAGGCTCTTGTTTTGAATTTGGATTCTTGACTAGCGTTGAGTTGAATTTTATTTTATGCTTCCTTCTTTTAGTGAGAGAATTCTTGGCAAGCAGACTAATCAGTCCTCTTAATCCTTTGATTCTTTGTTTTCTTTTAGTATGAACGTACGGATCTCGATGCTTTACCAAAAAAAAACGCACGGATCTCGATGCCATGGAAGTCATCAACTTGTGAAAGATGCCCTCCAGAGAAAGAGTCAATGACTCTGCCGCCAAACATAGGGTTCTTTCTTTTTTCTTTTTTCTTTTTAAATAATCCTTGGGTGCTATTGACTTTGTTCACTTGGCTTCAATCTGCACCTTTTCTTTGAAATTGATATTCCATTTGTTTTTTATAGTCCCTCCCAAAAATACCTGGATGGGGACCAGTTAAATTACATGGCGTGGAACGATAATAAGATCTCAATCAGAGTGAGAATATCACCGAAAGGAAAAGAATTCAATGCTTTCTCCGGTTGTGACTCTCATTTCCTTCAAAATTCTCATTTCGGGTAAGATTTTGAATTCTATTTGCCAGACATGTGTATATAGCTTAAGAAAGAGAGAGATGCTTGAAGTGGGCCAGTTCAGGATCGTGATTTGAGAGTGTGCATCAATACTGAATTAGACCTCCATTTTCTCCGATTGAAAAGCACTGGTGCAGAAATGGTTGTCAAAGCAAAGAGGCTTTAGTTCTGTTATGGTAGCAGCAAGAGAGATGTGAATGTTTAGAGTAAGTTGGAACCCATGACTGTGGCTGAGAGAAGGGCAATCAAAAACCATTTCACGATAGGCTTTTAGCTGGTTCGTCGCCCAGTGAAAAGATTTGTTTCCATGACTGTCACCTGAACAGTACAATCTTTACGTCTTATGGAATTTCTTTTTAATATGGGCCTAAGTTGGCCTGATGGGCCCAAAGGCCCGGCCCATGGGTTCAGGGCCCATGGAGAAGAGTATTATAAATAGAAAAATCAGAGTGACGGTTAAGCAGAAGAAAAAGTGAAAAGTTACGACTACGGATTACGCTCTTAGTTTTTACGCGACGCCGTCTTCTCCCCTTTTGAAGAACAGTGACCGGCCTCCTCTTCGAATAGTAACACCGCGTGTTTAGTCTGTGGAAACAAGGTGCATTCGTCCATGTGATGTGCTTTAGATCGGTGATTCATGGTTGGGTGTTAGGGCTCGCTTCCGCTACATCACTTTTTCTTTTTGGGTTCGTTTTTGTTTCGGAACCACTATTTGGGAATCCTGTTTCCCGAATTTCAATCCTTCATTGGTATTAGAGCCATCTTAATCATGTTTCCCTTTCTTATTTACGTTTATAAACGAGTTTTTCATGTTTGTTGTTTGTTAAACACCATTATTGATCAATTAAGAGATGTTGAATCCCGTTGCGGTTCTGTTCTCCCCATTTTTTTGTTTTTCCGTAGATTGAATTGGGTTTCTAATTGCTTAGGATTGTAGTACTCGTCAATACGAGAATTTCGACTGGTCGCACGTCACCGGAAGCCGCCGGACGCGTCGCCACGCGCAGCCAATGCGTTCGGCTACGTCGGCGCGTGCAACGCACGCGTCGAGACGGTTCTTAGGCTCGTGCGTGCGGAGGAAACCGCAGGCGCGTGCAACGCATCTGCGCGCGCCAACCGCCCACGCGTGCAAGGCACGCGCCGGCTGACGTCACCATGACGTCGGCCGGTGGTTGCCCACGCACGTGCGGGGCACATG
This sequence comes from Eucalyptus erythrocorys, assembly GCA_014182555.1. Classification (NCBI taxonomy): domain Eukaryota; kingdom Viridiplantae; phylum Streptophyta; class Magnoliopsida; order Myrtales; family Myrtaceae; genus Eucalyptus; species Eucalyptus erythrocorys. The sequence continues at coordinate 7,345,065 of CM024605.1, read as the reverse complement.
CCGGTCGATTCATTCGACTGGGCCGACTAGCCCGACCCGGTTTGACCGGTTCGACCCGGCCCGTTGACTTGACGCGACCATTGAGTGCGACCGTTGACCGTTGACCACCGTTGACCGTTGACCATCGTTGACCGTTGACAAAAAAAAAAAAGAATGTGTTTCTTTTTCAATTATGCCTACGTGGGTTATAAATAATCCATTTTTATTCTGCATTTGTTGCATGAATCATGGAAAATTATGTATTTTCCCTTATGTTCATTATGGATCATAAGTGATCCATTTTCAAGTTCTGCATTTATTGTAGGAACTATGATGCGTTATGCACGGATACCTACATTCCCGAGAACGGACAAAGGACGTGCAAGACTTAAAAGGCTGATGACAGAGTTAGCTAATTATTGGTGGCATGACGGTGATTTAGTATCACATGTGGTCAGGGTCAATCAGATGATACAGGAAATCATCTGGAATAGTTATCTTATGCCGGATTTTGAGAAGGTGTCAACCTTCAAAAACACTCTTCCACCTGAATGGCAAGCAGTGTTAGATCGGCTATGGGAGGTTAATGTGATCTCGGGTTATAGGAGGCTGGTGGAAGCTTTTGTGAGAGAGTACTATAGGATTGAGCTAAACAAAACTTCAACCCTTAGTATGAGTGCTACATGGCGCAAAGTGAATATGCCTTGGAGGAGACATGAGAGCTCTCCAAAAGTTTTTCCATGGTTGGCAAATGTGCCTTTAGATTTCTTGGATTTTTTGATTGATAGATTAGCAGGGACTTTCTCTATTTATTTCTTAGATTAGTTTGAGATGTTTTGGGCATATATATCTCTTTCTATATTGATATTTTCCTCTGTATATATTACTTAGTGCAATGAATATGCTGTATTTTGTGAAAGCATTATTATTTTATTGGATGTCAGATATTATTTGCTTTCTGTTACTGTTGATTGCTGTGGGTTGTTCATTGAAGTTTTTGTAATTTCATAGAATTTAGTTTGCATAAGACAATTATATTAATGACAGTTTTAAGTTAGGATTTTTGGAGGATGATTGGAAACATAGTGACATTTTGATTCTGAAACCTTACTTGAAATTGTTCATTAATATGATGGGTCTGTGCAAAGTGGATGCATAAATGATAGGCATTAATTATTCGTGTATATATGTCTGATGTGTTTAGATCGATGGTTTCAGTAACTAAGAAAGTAATTGCTGATTTGAACGGCAACAATTGTGAAATATTGAATATGAAGATTCAGTATGTGCTGGAAAAGCCAGAAGCACTAGAAGCTCTTGACCATATTATGGAAGATCTTGAGGATCTTTGTGCGCCTCCTTGAGCTAGTAGAGGACCACCTAACGGCATTTGAGCCGAAAGTAGATATTTGCAATGCTGGTTCTAGCTCAGAAAGGGCTTTGAGCTCTAAGCGCAAGCGTATTGATTCGTTCAATATGTGGTCATGCAAAGGATCAAGTCCTCCTTGCAAGAAACCAAGAGTTAACCAACACAAGAGAGGAAAACGTCCTCAAGTGAAGAAAATGTCAAGGGTGAGGTGTTACAATTGTGACAAGAAGGGTCACTATGCTCGCAACTGTTGTGAGCCGAAAAAGGTAAACACCTCTTGTACATTTGAGAACTTTGCTTATGTGTCAAGATCTGTATTATTGGCTGAATCCAATCCTTTGTGGACTGTAGATTTAGGAGCAACAGACCATATAGCAAATGATAGAGGATCCTTTGTAGAATTCCGATGAGTACCAATTGGAACTAAGTGGATCTATGTGAGAAACAACTCCGAGCTGAAGTAAAAGGAATTGGCACCTCGCCAACCGAACATGCGTGATGGACGCACTTTGATCCTACATGATGTATTGTATGCTCCGGAGATTCGTTGGAATCTAGTGTCTGTTTTAGTGTTGGTCAAACTAGGTTTTAATATGAACTTCCATAATAGAGGTGTGGATTTGTTTTTGGAAACAAATTTCTATGGTTGTGATTATTTTCTGGATGGTTTCATTGTATTAGATGTTGACTATGTTAATGTCAATGTTTGTTATTCCCTTCTCACGTCTCTTAATTCATATGATAATGATGTGAATCTGTGGCATGCTAGACTTGGTCATATTGGCCAACAACGTATGAATAGACTAGCCAAAGAGGGCTTGTTGGGCAATATTAAAAAAGTCGATTTGCCCATATGTGAGCATTGCCTAGTAGGGAAAACGACAAAGAAACCATTTGGAAAAGGTAAAAGAGCTGAATTTCCTCTGCATTTAATCCATTCTGACATCTGTGGTCCAATGAATGTAAGAGGAAGGCATGGGGCTGTTTATTTCATCACTTTTATAGATGATTATACTCGATTTGGATATGTCTATTTGATTTCTCATAAATCTGAAGCATTTAGTTGTTTCAAAAGGTTTATGGCCTTGGTAGAGAATCAATTAGACAAGAAAATAAAAGCATTGAGATCCGATCGAGGTTGAGAATATTTATCTGATGAGTTCAGAAAATTATGTGATGAAAAAGGAATAGAGAGACAGCTGTCTATTCCATATACTCCTCAACAAAATGGTGTTGCGGAAAGAAAAAACAGAACCCTACTGGAAATGGTTAGGTCCATGATGGCGCATGCTAACTTACCTATCACTTTTTGGAGTGATGCCTTGTTAAACTCCTGCCTATATACTTAACCGGGTGCCTTCCAAATCAGTTACTTCCACTCCATATGAGTTATGGACAGGTAGAAAACCGGACTTAGGTTTTCTTAAGCCATGGGGTTGCGTTGCCTATACCCATGAGCCCTCTCACAAATTTGGGAAATTGGGTCCCAGAGGAAAGAAGAATATTTTCATAAGATACTCTGAACACTCGAAAGGATATGTGTTCATAGGTGAGCAGGAAAGTGTGAGTGTAACTGAATTTGAATCATGGGATGTCACATTATTAGAGGATGAGTTTCCTAAGAAGGGCAAAATAGGTAGAGATTACTCCCTATTTGAAAACTCGGATCAAGATAATGTTATTAGTGCAGCTCGTCCAAGTGGGAGTAATATGGGACGTGATGAATTAAATTCAACTCATATTGAATTACAACCACATGATGAGACGGCATCATCATTATCTAATCCTAGTGGGAGCATAATGGGAAATGATGTGCTAAGTGTACAATCTCCCATATGGCGAATAAGTCGCAAAAGTATTCCCCGTCGACGTTTTGACATTGAAGGGGAAACTTTTATGATTGCCTCACAAGATGAGGATGAGCCAATAAATATACATGAGGCTCTAAATTGCCCTAGTAAAAAAAAAATGGATGCATGCAATGGGAGAGGAAATGGAGTTAATGAAGTCAAACCATGTTTGGGAACTGGTTGATCTTCCAAAATGACGCAAAGCTATTGGGAACAAGTGGGTTCTCAAAATAAAGCGTATAGTTGATGGCTCGATAGAAAGATATAAAGCTCACCTTGTGGCGAAGGGGTATAATCAACAGGAAGGAGTTAATTATGAGGAAACATTTTTCCCCTGTTGTGAGATTTACCTCAATTCGCATCATTCTGGCAATAGTGGCAAGTATGAATCTTGAATTACATCAAATGGATGTAAAGACTGCTTTTCTCAATGGAGAATTAGATGAAGAACTATATATGGAACAACCTATTGTTTTCATTACGAAAGGCCAAGAAGAAAAGGTATGTCGACTTTTGAAATCGATATATGGCCTTAAGTAGTCGTCAAGACAGTGGTATATACGTTTTCATAATGCTATGATGGCATATAATTTTACAATGATTGATGAGGATCATTGTGTATATATCAAAAGATCCAAAGATCAATTTGTGATCATATCATTATATGTTGATGATATACTAATTGCCAGAAGCAATATGGAGTTAGTTAATACCATCAAAAGTTGGTTATCTTCCAATTTTGATATGAAAGATATGGGTGAGGCTGCATACATACTTGGAGTTGAGATTTCAAGAGATCGTTCGAAGAGATCATTATCTCTTTCGTAAGAAATATATATAAATAAAGTTCTTGAACGATTTCGTATGCAAGATTGTAAACCCATAGATACTCCTATTGCAAAAGGTGAAGGATTGAGCCATAGACGTGTCCAAGGACTCCACAAGAGAAGGAACAAATGAAGCATGTTCCTTATGCTAGTGCTGTTGGGAGCTTGATGTACGTTATGATGTGTACAACACCTGACATATGCTTTGCAGTTGGAATGGTAAGTAGATACCAATCCAATCCAGGTCAAGCACATTGGAAAGCCGTTAAGAGAATACTGAGGTATTTGAAGGGAACTGCTGATTATATACTGAGTTATCAAGGAAAGGATCTGTGACTTGAAGGCTATTCAAATGTTGACTGGGGAGGAGATTTAGATGAAAGAAAATCTACCTCTGTTTTTGTTCTTCCTACTGGATAATGGCGTCATGTGTTGGTGCAGTAAGAAACAAACATGTATAGCCTTGTCCACGATGGAAGTTGAGCTCGTGGCATTATCAGCAGCGGTACAAGAAGGAGTTTGGCATAAGAGATTTTTGGATCATTTAGGTGTTATTGAGAAAGCTGCAAATCCATTATTGGTTAACTGTGATAGCCAAGCAGCTATAGCGTACACCAAAGATCCAAAGTATCATGGCAAGACCAAACATATAGATAACAAGTATAACTTTGTCAAAGATATGGTTGCACGAAAGGATGTGAACTTACAGTACATACCTATGCATAGAATGGTAGCGGATCCTATGACAAAGCCAATACCTAGAGATGTGTTTTGTGGTCATGTAAAATCTCTAGGATTGCGTAGAGTTTAATATACTGGATATTGTAATTTCCCTGAGTTGTTCACATTTATGAACTTGTGTTTTTTCATCATTAATGCTTATGAATCTTTGTTTGATCTTTATGCATCTTAATGCTTAGTGCATTATATTGAGTTGAGAAAGTATGTCGGACAGATAAGAGATTAGCACTCACACGGGTAATCGCCTCTATTTACTGTGTGATAAATAGAGATGAGACAGTTTTTTAAGTTTATTATCTAGGTGATAATCGAGAGCTCAAGCTTAAAATAAATATGTCAATTTAACTAAGTGTTAAGATGAGGACATGATAAGTACTATGTCCGAAAGTAAAAAACCCACATATTTTACTTTATTTGTCTAAGATGCCAGATGTGAGTTCTGATGAATTATGTGAATGAGTAGATACATGAACTCAAGTTAGACATTGGGTATGTCTGAACTATCATCTGTACGGTATTGAAGGAATAGACATACGCTCCATAGGAAAGGAGTTAATACCGTAATACGTATTTCATACTACGTATGCATGAGACGACCAATAAGAGTGGCAAAAGTTTGATCTTAACTTTTATGCCGTGTGAGACTTTGAGGAAAATGAGTTCCTCAATTTTAGTGCCCTCAGGACTCTTACTTATTCTCAAGATTTCTATTTAGTGTTTGCTATCTTATAATGTTGCCAATGGTCATGAGTTGATTCAATCTAATGGGACATTTCTAGAAAAGCAAACTAAACTGAAATTGAGAGTTTGAAAGAAAGAGGAAGATCGGATTTAGAGAATCACATTGTAGTTTTGTATTCACTAGTCGACCAATTATGACTGTCTTTGGGATAATCATAATTGTGAATGTAATGCATATCGTTGTTGAAAAGAGACCAAGAGAGATATAAATGTGATCGATCGATCTAGGGTACTGCATACTAAATCTACTCAAAGCGTGTTGCCCATTATAAGCTGCTATATATTCCTAATAGATGTATGGCAATGAGCTCTCAAAATATGTTGGTCGCATGGACTATTCACTAGTATGAATGTTGCAGTGAGAAAAAGGGGACTCCGTTCGGTCCACCATGCCGAGTGGGAGATGCCTATGATGGATTCTTCTTTGATGAGCCTAAGTAAGGCCTGTCCGCCCATGTTGGTTTTGGACCACCATGTGCGAGTGGGAGATGATGGAATTTTCTTTTTAATATGGGCCTAAGTTGGCCTGATGGGCCCAAAGGCCCGGCCTATGAGTTCAGGGCCCATGGAGAAGAGTATTATAAATAGAAAAATCAGAGTGACGGTTAAGCAGAAGAAAAAGTGAAAAGTTATGACTACGGATTACGCTCTCCGTTTTTACGCGACGCCATCTTCTCCCCTTTTGAAGAACAGTGACCGACCTCCTCTTCAAATAGCAACACCGGGTGTTTAGTCTGTGGAAATAAGGTGCGTTCATCCATGTGATGTACCTTAGATCGGTGATTCATGATTGGGTGTTAGGGCTCGCTTTCGCTACGTCACTTTTTCTTTTTGGGTTTGTTTTTGTTTCGAAACCACTTTTTGGGAATCCCGTTTCCCGAATTTCAATCCTTCAATGTCAATGATTGATCAGATCGATTTATCCTCGCCATTTGTAGATGAAGTACAGATAGATATGTGATGATTTTTTAGAACCCGTTCTAAAAGTATTTTTTCAGTGAATTTCGACTGAATATAGCTTCTTTGAATTGCAAGTGCCATACTTGAACCGTTTAATTGTCTGGTGTGAGTACACGAGTTACTACTTACCCGCGTAGAAGAATGAATAGCAACATCTGATATTCTTCCTCGCTATTCTTAAAGAGCACTAATGAATATGAGGGAGCGGATCTCTATCTTATTGTTAATATTGGATGTACCCACAAAATCGATTTTGATATATAAATCTTATAGATTGGTTTTACGTGCATTAAGATCAAATGATTCAGTAGTCCTAGAAAGGAGAATATTTAAATGATGGTTTTGATGACCTCTATTTGAGAAGTTTGTAAAACCATGAAATATACTTGACAATTTTTATAGATTACATGAGAGTTGACTTACACAAATTTTAAGCGGATGAATTGATGATCTTCGACTGTAAGGGAATCTTGGAGGACTAATCGATGGCTAATGACAATTTGAGGAATTACACTTATGCTTTAGTTGATGTTACGATATCAAATTTTGTGGATATCTCAAGATTTGTATTAAGTGTCGGAAAACAAGAAAGAACTTGATGGTGCTTGACAAAATTGTCTTGAGGTTATTATGTTGACTGATAATACTTTGGAGATAGTAGAGAGCATTTAAGAATTGATTTTTAGAGCTGACAGAACATAGATCGCTTGAATAGTTAATTGCTATAGTACTTTCATTTTAGGCCATGACGAACAGATCGCTTAAAATTCAAAGGATGTTGGATCCCCAAACTTGATTAAGCGATATGCCTAAAGGGCATACTATCCACCTTAAGTTGGATTAGCAGTGACATTCTTTGATAATCATATCGTTTTTTTCAATCTAAAATTTATCTTCAATCTTATTGGAGAAATGAAAGGAAATCTAGTGGGAAAATTGTTCAAAAAGTCCTAAACTTATTGCACTTTTGCTAATTCAGTCCTAAACCTTTTAATTTTACCAATTCAATCCTAAACCTTTTAATTTTGCCGATTCAGTCCTAAATCTTTTCACTTCTTGCCGATTTAATCCATCCAGCTAATTTTGGCTGGAAAATGATGACATGGACGCCGGCGGTGCCACATAAGACTGCCGACATTGACGTGTACAATTTTTAATAATATTTTAATATTTTTTTGAATTTTTTGAATTGTTATTATTTTTTCTGCTTTTTCCTTTTCTTGTTGCCTTTTTTTCTTTGCATTTTTCTGGTAGCTGACCATCGGCCACAAGCGACAGGCCGGCCATTGGCCACGGCCGGTCGGCTCGCCACGGGCGAGGCCTAGTCGGGCGAGGAGGAGCCACGGCGAGGGGAGCCCTTGGCTAGGCGCGGCTCGGCAAGGGTCTCCTAGGTGAGACCGATCCTCACCCGAGCCGGGGTGGCCTCATTGGGCATCGGGCCGGGTGATGGCGACACCGGGCGAGGTCGCCTTGGCACAGGCGGCCTTGCCCGGCTAATGCCCGGCAAGGTCGCCCGGCTTGGGGGAGGCTTGGCCTCGCCCAAGCGACCCTTGTTGGGCTGCGCCTAGGCAAGGGCTCCCCTCACTGGGGCTCCTCCTCGCTCGGCCGGGCCTCGCCTGTGGCGGGCGAGGCCAGCCGGCTGGCTATGATCGGTGGCCGGCCATCGCACCGTGGCTGGTGGCCGGCCACTGGAAAAGGCCAAGAAAGCTAAAAAAAAAAAGAAAGAAAAGAAAAAAAGGGAAAAAAAAAAAAGAAAAAGAAAAATTCAAAAAAATATTAAAATATTATTAAAAATTGTCTTCGTCAGCGCCGCGTAGTCCTACGTGGCACCGCCAGCGTCCACGTCAGCATTTTCCGGCCTAAATTGGCCTAATGGATTGAATCAGCAAAAAGTGAAAATGTTTAGAACTGAATTGGTAAAGTTAAAAGGTTTGGGATTGAATTGGCAAAAGTGCAATATGTTTAGGACTTTTTGGACAATTTTCCTGAATGTGACTTGATGATGATGCAAAAATTTTTCAACTAAATCGAATGATGCATGAAAATCGATTATAAATTACGATCATGTTGCATGAGGGGAATATTAAGACATTAAACCTAAAATGTGTGACTCACTAACTAATGTGCGACATATGGCATGCATATTATGAAATCTATATGACCTAAAGAATATTTTTTTTTCAATTTTTTTATTGAAGGAAAATTATTCTAATTCCATATGAATTTTAAAAATCAACATGTGTTGCTTTAAACATGAAATATTTATGGACCTAAGTTCTAGATATGACATATGATGCATGATACGCGATGTGTATGTAATGATTAAATATCAAATGATGCATCAAAACATATGTCCTATTGATAATTCACCAGGACAATTTAATGACATATTATCTTAACGCAAATCAGTTACGCATTAGAAACCATAAATTTTCCATGGAAAATCGAAATAATTAAAAATCTGATCCAACGTTTCGTGGTTTAATATTCTTGATTATTGTGATTTAACGAGACAAGCTTCCTAATCGGATAATGTCAAATGTATCAAAGCAAATCAAGTTAGAATTGATATATATCACAAACTAGGAAATCGAATACTTGAACTGAATTTAGTCTAAGGAGATTACCTAATTCAGGTCACAGCTTTTACGAGGGCGGCAACACGAATGGGGTGTATGACAAAGCCTTCACTGATGCTTGATGAGTACTCGGTGATCGAAAGTTGGTAATCTAGCAATGATTACACCACCTTGGGGTCTAGCCAATGCACCAAGAACCTACCCATAAGAGAATCAACACACCATGTTGACTGGATGTTGGCTGAAACGTGTTGGAGGCTTCACTGGGGATGCGATCGCTACTGGAATGTCTCCTGGAGTTGACCCTTCAATACTGGACTTGCTGGACATATTCTGATGAAAGACAGTGATGCTTGACTAAGAACTCGGCGGGAAGCAGCAAGTGTCTTGGAGGAAAACTACTGGCGTCAATGGGATTGGGTTATTACAAGGAGCAGCAAAATTCATCGCCGGGATTCCGAAAGGGATGTCTTGCTCGTCATGATGTTGATGGTGTAGGAGTTCGTTGGAGGACTGAAACCGAATAGCAACAAGGGACGTCGAGCGCTAGTATCCCTCCATGTGGGAAACGATTTCGAAATAGCGTGCGATCGTAACACAGACGCAATGACAATCATAGAGTGCGCTGGCTATTGACAGCAAGTCATAGAAGAAAAGAAAATTTCTCCATGACTTCTCTCTCACAAGTACACTCTCAAGAAACTTTCCCTATAATTTTTCTCTGCCTTCTCTCTTTCCTCCCTCCATGTCACTCATGAGCACTTTGCCAATTTCTATCACCTTTTTCTCTTTCAACTCTTAAATGGAACCTCAAGAACTCTTGCCCCTTTCCCCCTCGACACGAAGCTTTGCACTCTCTATTTATTGAGAAAAAAAAAGTTTATTTTGTAAGTAAAGATTTTCTAAGATAATTGCATATATATACTCAACCGCCAACGATCATTTTCTGAAAAAAAGGGGATACGTTCAATAAGAAAAAAGGCTCCATTAATTACAATCTAAAATCTTTTATGAAGATTTTCCAAGATAATTCACTTAATTGTTGACGATCATCCTCCAAATAGAGGGGATATGTTCAACAAGAAAAAGACTCCATTATTCAAAATCTATAATCTTTCAAAATCTCCCTTCACAACCGATTTTTTTTTTTTTTTGCTATTCTCTCTTTTCTATTTTCTACTTTTTTAGAACAATTTTTTTTTCTAAAGATAAGTTTGGTCCTAAATATTATTGTTACCTAAATGCAGTGTTATGAAATGCTTAATGTAATTTTGATATCTTTATATGATAAACAAGTAAGTAAAATAGTCAAAAGTTATGTGTCGACAAAGTCCGATACTTTCATCAGAGGAGATCGCCAAGTAATAGCTCGAGTTTAAGCTCAGCAAAATATCTTATTAGACCCACATTCACTCATAACTTATTGGCTGAAATTTTTGAGTGCAAGCAAGTCTAATTAAATATATTGATGGATTAGGACTTCAGCTCAAGGTGAAGATATCAAGCTTCCATTGCGCGCTTCCCTAATCCAATAACGAAAGTTTCATTAGGGGACTGGAGCATGCTATCTTGAGACAAAAGATCTCCAAAGGTAACATTTATTGATTATGATTAGTAAAAAAGTATGAATTCCTGCCATTTGTGGGGATTTTGACTGTCCAAGCTTTTCCCAAGGAATTACTCAACACTTGGAGAGACCAATTAATGAATGCAGATTCTGGGTGATAAACCACTTATATACCTCTACTTATGAAAATACTAAATACATACGTCAATCTTACCTTAGGTGGAATTTTTTTTTATCACTTTTACGTAAATTGTCTTCTATCCCTATTCATGAAAGTGGCATCTACCTTCCAGAGATATCCATCCCCAAATTTTGAAGTCTTACCCTCGTACAAAACACTAAAAAATAACCAAAATCCATATCGCGAAAATCTTGAGCAAGATGCTAAAATGAGTTTGTGACTTATCATTGAATTAAAAAAAAAATAATATTTTGTTAATTTCCCAATTTTCTATTATTATAAGTTTAAAAAACTTTAGCAATTCTAGCGTATATATCGGAGTTAGGCCCCTTTACCATTTAGGCCCCTTTACCATTCTATTTGAATAGGTTATTCTAAACAACCTTATTTGAAAACTACACGAGATACAATAAGGGTTCTTATATATTTGTCAACATTTGGATTATGCCCAAGTTGGAAGTCCCTTCTTACTATGGAATTATTTAAAAAAAGTGTAGACATGATAGGAGGTGAAACCTAGGCCAACGTTGATATTATGCAAAAGCAAGGTATCGATCTTGGTGAGAACCTCAAGAACTGGTATTATGAATGGTTGTCTACTCTAATTTAAAATTGATGGTTTTAATTAATTAATGTGATGGGCCTAAGTTGGCCTATCTGCCCATGTTGGGCCTAAAAGTCTGGCCCACAAGATTAGGGCCCATGGATGGAGAGATATGATGAAGGGTTGTAACTTTTGGGGGAGCGTCTTTGCTGAAGGGACATGTCTTTTGGAAAAGACGTATTTAAGGGAGAAACAAAGAGGGAGGAACGTACCCTTTGACAGTACGTACGTTCCTCCTCCCTCTCCCCCTTCCAAACTCTCCAAAAGGAAACGTAAGAGAAAGAGACGACACTCTTCCCTACAAGGCTAATTGGCGTCATTGGATCGAAAGGGATCGGTTTCTCTTCCTCCTATCGGCGTCGGTGTTTAATTTGTGGCTAATAAGGTACGTTCGATTCTGTGATGTGCCTTCGGATCGGTGATGCATGTGATTTTCTTGGGCTCGTCTTCTGCACAAGTTTTAGGGGTTTGATTTAGTGTCGAATCTGGTTTTTGAGAATCCGACAATCCCGACATTGGTATCAAAGCGAGAGTTCATGTTTCTCAATCCTTATTCATGTTTTTCCTAACCCCTTTCATGTCTATGAATGATTTTTATTGATTTTTCGTGAAAAAAATTCGGCTGACACCAATCGGGGCGGAAAAATCCCGACACCCGAGCACTGTTCATCATTTTTTTTTTAATTTTTTTTTCGATTTTCTGTAAGTCGAAATCGATTTCTGATGGCATAGGGTCGAAGGCCTCGTCGAGATGAGCACGACGAGTGGCGGAACATCGCCAAAGGCCATCGGATGTGCCCCCATGCGCAGTCAGAGCGAAACGGCGCCTTCACACGTTGATTCGGAGATGCAGGTGCGTGCGCGCACGCGCGCGCGCTGCCGATGCGTGCATGTGCGACGCAGGTGCGCGGGGGCCGTCGATGGTGCGTGCGTGGCACATGCCAGCTGACGTTATTGTGACGTTAGCTGCACGCGCATCACACGTGCCGGGTTGGTCCGTCCGACCCGGCGACCTGACCTGGCTGACCTCGATCGGCTGGTCGTTGACCGCTGACCGTTGACGACCGTTGACTGTTGACCGTTGACGACCGTTGACCATTGACTTTGATCGTTGACCGAAAGAAAAAAAGGGAAAAGAATGTGTTTCTTTTTGGGAAAAAACCACGAAAAACCCCAAACTTTGCCCCGAGTGACACATTTACCCCAAACTTTTTTTTTTTTTTTGTATCGTGAAAAACCCCAAACTTTCCAAACTCGTGACACATTTACCCCAAACTTTTTTTGCGACACCAAAAACCCTGAACTTTCCAAATGTGACACATTTACCCCAAAATTGAAGGGCATTTTGGTCTTTTCATTTTTAAAAAATTTTTTCTTCTTCTTCTTCCCTCCGCTGGCCATGGTGGAGTCGGCGGAGGGAAGTCGGTGTCGGCGAGGGTCGCCCTCGCCGGCATGGGGCGAGGGCGGGCCTCGCCGGCGTCGGCGAGGGCGGCCCTCGCCCGATGCGGCGCGAGGGCCGCCGGACGCCCGATCCGCGAGGGTGCCCCCCTCGCCGGCGACGCGAGGGCGGCCCTCGCCTTTGTCGGGCGAGGGGTGCCCTTGCGGCGTTGGGCGAGGGCCTCCCTCGCCGATCTGCGGCGTCGGGCGGCCCTCGCCCAACGCCGGCTTCCCTCTGCCGGCGCCGCCATGGCCGGCGGAGGGAAGAAGAAGAAAAAAAAAGAAAAAAAAAGAAACTAAAAAGACAAAAATGCCCTTATGGGGTAAATGTGTCACGGTTTGGAAAGTTTGGGTTTTTTCACGGTACAAAAAAAAGTTTGGGGTAAATGTGTCACTCAAGGCAAAGTTTGGGGTTTTTGGTGGTTTTTTCCCTTTCTTTTTCAATTATGTCTATGTGGGCTATAAGTAATCCATTTTTGTTCTGCATTTGTTGTATGAATTATGGAAAATTATGTATTTTTCCTTATGTTCATTGTGGATTATAAGTAATCCATTTTTTAGTTCTGCATTTGTTGCAGGAACTATGATGCGTTATGCACGGATACCTATATTCCCGAAAACGGACGAAGGACGTGAAAGACTTAAAAGACTAATGACAGAGTTAGCTAATTATCGATGGTACGCCGGTGATTTAGTATTACATGTGGTCAAAGTCAATTAGATGATACAAAAAATCATCCGGAATGGTTATCTTATGCCGGATTTTGAGAAGGTGCTGACCTTTAAGAACATTCTTCTGCCTTAATGACAAGTAGTGTTAGATCGCCTATGGGAGGTCAACGTGGTCCCGGGTTATAGGAGGCTGGTAGTAGCTTTTGTAAGAGAGTACTATAGGATTGAGTTAACCAAAACTTCAACCCTTAGTATGAGTGCCACATGGCGCAAAGTGAATGCGCCTTGGAGATGACATGAGAGCTCTCCAAAAGTTTTTCCATGGTTGGCAAATGTGCCTTCAGATTTCTTGGATATTTTGACTGATAGATTAGTAGGGACTTTCCCTACTTATTTCTTAGATTAGTTTGAGATGTTTTGGGTGTAAATATCTCTTTTTATGTTGATTTTTTCTCTGTATATATTACTTCGTGTAATGGATATATTGTATTATGTGAAAGCATTATTATTCTATTGGATGTCAAATATTATTTGCTTATTGTTGATTGCTGTGGGTAGTTCATAGAAATTTTTGTAGCTTCATAGAATTTATTTTGCATAAGACAATTATATTAATGATAGTTTTAAGTTAGGATTTTTGGAGGATGATTGGAAACATAGTGACCTTTTAATTTTGAAACCTTACTTAAAATTGTTCATTAATATGATGGGTCTGTGCAAAATGGATGCATAAATGATAGGCATTAATTATTCGTGCATATATGTCTGATGTGTTCAGATCAATGGTTTTAGCAACTAAGAACGTAATTGTTGATTTGAACGGCAACGATTGTGAAATATTGAATATGAAGATTCAATATGTGCTGGAAAAGCAAGAAACACTAGAAGCTCTTGGCCATGTTATGGAGGATCTTGAGGATGTCGTGCGCCACCTTGAGCTAGTAGAGGACCGCCTAACAGCATTTGAGCCAAAAATAGATATTTGTAATGATGGTTCTAGCTCAAAAAGGGCTTTGAGCTCTAAGCGCAAGCGTATTGATTCGTTTAATATGTAGGAATGCAAAGGATCAAGTCCTTATTGCAAGAAACCAAGAGTTAACCAACACAAGAGAGGAAAACGTCCTCAAGTGAAGAAAATGTCAAAGGTGAGGTGTTAGAATTGTAACAAGAAGGGTCACTATGCTCGCAACTGTCGTGAGCCGAAAAAGGTAGACACCTCTTATACATTTGAGAACTTTTCTTATGTGTCAAGTTTTGTATTATTGGTTGAGTCCTATCCTTTGTGGACTGTAGATTCAAGAGCAACAGACCATGTAGCGAAGGATAGAGGATCCTTCATGGAATTCCGACGAGACCAACTGGAACTAAGTGGATCTATGTGGGAAACAAATCCAGAGCTAAAGTAAAAGGAATTGACACCTACCAACTGAACATGCGTGGTGGACGCACTTTGTTCCTACATGATGTATTGTATGCTCCGGAGATTCGTCGAAATTTAGTGTCTGTTTTAGTGTTGGTCAAGCTAGGTTTTAATATGAACTTCCATAATAGATGTGTGGATTTGTTTTTGGAAACAAATTTCTATGGTTGTAGTTATTTTCTGGATGGTTTCATTGTATTAGATATTGACTATGTTAATGCAAATGTTTGTTATTCCCTTCTCACGTCTCCTAATTCATATGATAATTATGTGAATATGTGGCATGTTAGACTTGGTCATATTGGCCAACAACGTATGAATAGACTAGCCAAAGAGCGCTTGTTGGGCAATATTGAAAAACTCGATTTGCTCATATGTGAGCATTGCCTAGTTGGGAAAATGACAAGGAAACCATTTGGAAAAGGTAAAAGAGCTGAATTTCCTCTGTATTTAATCCATTTTGACATCTATGGTCCAATGAATGTAAGAGGAAGGCATGGGGCTGTTTATTTCATCACATTTATAAATGATTATACTCGATTCGTATATGTCTATTTGATTTCACATAAATCTGAAGCATTTAGTTGTTTCAAAAGTTTATGAACTTGGTAGAGAATCAATTAGACAAGAAAATAAAAGCATTGAGATTTGATCGAGGTCGAGAATATTTATCTGATGAGTTTAGAAAATTATATGATGAAAAAGGAATAGAGAGACAGTTGTCTTTTTCATATACTCCTCAATAAAATGGTGTTGCGGAAAGAAGAAACAGAACCCTACTGGAAATGGTTAGGTTCATGATGATGTATGCTAACTTACCTATCACCTTTTGGAGTGATACGTTGTTAACTGCCGCCTATGTACTTAACCGGGTACCTTCCAAATCAGTTACTTCCACTCCATATGAGTTATGGATAGGTAGAAAACCAGATTTAAGTTTTCTTAAGCCATGGGGTTGTGCTGCCTATACTCACGAGCCCTCTCATAAGTTTGGGAAATTGGGTCCCAGAGGAAAGAAGAGTATTTTCATAAGATACTCTGAACACTCGAAAGGAACTGCGTTCATAGGTGAGTAGGAAAGTGGGAGTATAACTGAATTTAAATTACGGGATGTCACATTCTTAGAGAATGAATTTCCTAAGAAGGGTGAAATAGGTGAAGATTACTCCCTATTTGAAATCTTGGATCAAGATAATGATATTAGTGGAGTTCGTCCAAGTGGAAGTAGTATGAGAAGTGATGAATTAAATTCAACTCATTCTCAATTACAACCACATGATGAGACAACATCATCATTATCTAATCCTAGTGGGAGTATAATGGGAAATGATGTGCAAAGTGTACAATCTCCCATACGGCGAAGAAGTCACAAAAGTATTCCCCGTCGACGTTTTGACATTGAAGGGAAAACTTTTATGATTGCCCCACAAGATGAGGATGAGCCAAGAAATATACATGAGGCTCTAAGTTGCCCTAGTAAGGAAAAATGGATGCATGCAATGGGATAGGAAATGGAGTTAATGAAGTCAAATCATGTTTGGGAACTGGTTGATCTTCCAAAAGGACGCAAAACTATTGGGAACAAGTGGGTTCTCAAAATAAAGCGTAAAGCTGATGACTCGATAGAAATATATAAAGCTAGCCTTGTGGCGAAGGGGTATAATCAACAGGAAGGAATTGATTATGAGGAAACATTTTCCCCTGTTGTGAGATTTATCTCAATTCACATTATTCTGGCAATAATGGCAAGTATGGATCTTGAATTACATCAAATGGATGAAAAGACTGCTTTTCTCAATGGAGAATTGGATGAGAAAATATATATAGAACAACTTGTTGGTTTCATTACGAAAGGCCAAGAAGGAAAGGGATGTCGACTTTTGAAATCGATATATGGCCTTAAGCAGTCGTCAAGACAGTGGTATATACATTTTCACAATGCCATAATGGCATATGATTTTACAATGATTGATGATGATCATTGTGTATATATCAAAAGATCCAAAGATCAATTTGTGATCATATCATTATATGTTGATGATATCCTAATTGTCCGAAGCAATATGGAGTTTGTTAATACTATCAAAAGTTGATTATCTTCCAACTTTGAGATGAAAGATATGGGTGATGTTGCATACATTCTTGGAATTAAGATTTCAAGAGATCGTTCGAAGATGTCGTTATCTCTTTCGCAGGAAACATAAATAAATAAGGTTCTTGAACGATTTCGTATGCAAGATTGTAAACCCATAGACATTCCTATTGCAAAAGGTGAAGGATTGAGCCATAGACTGTCTCCAAGGACTCCACAAGAGAAGGAACAAATGAAACATGTTCCTTATGCTAGTGTTGTTGGGAGCTTGATGTACGTTATGATGTGTACAAGACCTGACATATACTTTGCAGTTGGAATTGTGAGTAGATACCAATCCAATCCAGGTCAAGCACATTGGAAAGCCGTTAAGAGAATACTAAGGTATCTGAAGGGAACTGCTGATTACAAGCTGAATTACCAAAGAAAGGATCTGCGACTTGAATGCTATTCAGATGCTGATTGGGGAGGAGATTTAGATGAAAGGAAATCTACCTCTGGATTTGTTTTCTTACTGAATAATGGCGTTATATCATGGAGTAGTAAGAAGCAAACGTGTATAACCTTGTCCACGATGGAAGCTGAGTTCGTGGCATTATCAGCAGTGGTACAAGAAGGAGTTTGGCTTAAAAGATTTTTGGATAATTTAGGTGTTATTGGGAAAGTTGCAAATCCATTATTAGTTAAATGTGATAGCCAAACAATTATAGCGTATACCAAAGATCCAAAATATCATGGCAAGATCAAACATATAGATACCAAGTATAACTTTGTCAAAGATATGGTTGCACGAAAGGATGTGAACTTACAGTACATATCTACGCATAGAATGGTAGCAGATCCTATGACAAAGCCAATACCTAGATATGTGTTTTGTGGTTATATAAAATCTCTAGGATTGTGTAGAGTCTGATATACTGGATATTGTAATTTCCCTGAATTGTTCACATTTATGAACTTGTGTTTTTTCATCATTAATGCCTATGAATCTTTGTTTAATCTTTATGCATCTTAATGCTAGTGCATTATATTAAGTTGAGAAAGTATGTTGGACAGATAAAAGATTGGCCCACTCACACGAGTAATCGTCTCTATTTACCATGTGATAAATAGATATGAGACGGTTTTTAAGTTTATTATCTAGGTGATAATCGAGAGCTCAAGCTTAAAATATATATGTCACCTTAACTAAGTGTTAAGATGAGGACATGATATGTACTATGTCCGAAAGTAAAATACCCCACATATTTTACTTTATCTGTCTAAGATGCCAGATGTGAGTTTTGATGAATTATGTGAATGAGCAGATATGTGAACTCAAGTTAGACATTGGGTATGTCTAAACTATCATCTGTACGGTATTGAAGGTGTAGACATACGCTCCATAGGAAAGGAGTTAATACCATAATACGTATTTCATACTACGCATGCATGAGACGACCAATAAGAGTGGCAAAAATTTGATCTCAACTTTTATGCCGTGTGAGACTCTTGAGGGAAAGAGTTCCTCAATTTTAGTGCCCTCAGGACTCTTACTTATTCTTAAGATTTCTATTTAGTGTTTGCTATCTTAGGATGTTGCCAATGGTCATGAATTGATTCGATTTAATAGGACATTTCTAGAAAAGCAAATTGAACTGAAATTGAGAGTTTGAAGGAAAGAGGAAGATCGAATTTGGAGAATCACATTGTAGGTTTTGTATTCACTGATCGACCAATTATGACTGTCTTTGGGATAATCATAATTGTGAATACAATATATATATATATATATATATATATATATTATTTAAAAGAAATCAAGAGAGATATAAATGTGATCGTTCGATCTAGGGTACTACATACTAAATCTACTCAGAGTGTGATGCCCATTATGAGCTGCTATATATTCCTAATAAATGTATGGCAACGAGCTCTCAAAATATGCTGGTCGTATGGATTATTTACCGGTATGAATGTTGAAAAGAGATTAAAGAGGATCCTGTTCGGCCCACCATGTGCGAGTGGGAGATGATGGTTTTAATTAATTAATGTGATGGGCCTAAGTTGGCCCGTCTACCCATGTTGGGCCTAAAAGCCTGGCCCACAAGATTAGGGCTCATGGATGGAGAGATATGATGAAGGGTTGTAACTTTTGGGGGAGCGTCTTTGCTGAAGGGACATGTCTTTTGGAGAGGACGTATTTAAGGGAGAAACAATGAGGGAGGAACGTACCCTTTGATAGTACGTACGTTCCTCCTCCCTCTCCCCCTTCCAAACTCTCCAAAAGGAAACGTAAGAGAAAGAGACGACACTCTCTTCCCTACAAGGCTAATTGGCGTCATTGGATCAAAAAGGATCGGTTTCTCTTCCTCATATCGGCGTCGGTGTTTAATCTGTGGCTAACCTGTGATGTGCCTTAGGATCGGTAATGCATGTGATTTTCCCGGGCTCGTCTTCCACACAAGTTTAGGAGTTTGATTTAGTGTCGAATCCAGTTTTTGGGAATCCGACAATCCCGACAAAAATGAGAGAGTGAAAAGCACTCGGAGAGTGATCAGATGCTCAGACTCCTCGGTGAAATACCATCGATTTACATGAATCATAGAAAGTGCATTGAGCCACACATTCTCCACGTATTCATCACCTACACGTAGCCATGCGCTAAAGTATTCCTTGAAAGATGGTTTCGATAATGAAAACGGTAAAATAGTGTTCTTTCTCCAAATAGCAAAACAGAGAAAATCTAATTTCCATTTCTCCTTTCCATTTTAGCGTTTTATGTTTATATACGCCATTCACAACTTTGAGAGACCTTGTGCTAACTTCCAATACACCTGTAGCCCAAGAAAAGTAGGTGCCTCAAAGAAGAAGAGAAGGTCTAACATGAACATGAAGAGCACGTCAAATAAGCCAAGGATGACCTGCCTCGTCACCTTGCAACCGTACGCATCGATCGACGAGAACAGCAACTCTAATTGATGCACTCTTGTAAGAAGCGGGCAAGTCATCCTTGGCTAGCAAACAAGACTCGTCATGTCATGTAAGGCCTCTCTTCCTCACAAAAACATTCCCATGCCTCTCAGTGTGTGATGTGATAAATAAAAAGAACCGACAACTTTTGTATCTTCTAAGAGTAGTTGCTTTTAGAAGGAAGAAGAAGCCCAACATGAAAGATAAAAGGCTTTCTGACTAGCCAAGGAGACTGCCTGAAACTAGCATGAACGACTCGAACACTCAGTTCAGATCAAATAGATTCAGCTCGGAGCAGGCAAGTCATCCTTGACTACCAAATGAGACCCTCTCTTCATGTTGGCCTCTCTTCTTCTTCTCCTACACAGGCCCACTGCTTCAATTTTTTGGCTTGCACTCATGTCTCTTTTTATAGTGAAAGGAAGCGAATATGAGATCAGATTCCAAACCCCGCCTATGTTTTAGGAGGACCTCCTTAAGTCAATTTGTCACATACAAATCTTCTCAATTTAACTTGTCCCCTTTTTTCATAAGCAAGTAATAATTCTTATCACTGTCCACGGTGATTAAGCTCCCCCTATTAGAATATATTCTTTTTACAAGCGCAGGGCGTAGGGCTGCGTAATGTTCACCGAACTGAGCAAAAAGGCCGGCCGAAAAGATAGGAGAAGATATCGATGAATGGCTATTAATGAGGTATTTATCAGCATCATCTTGTTATCTTTTCCTTGAGGCAACTTGGGCTGAAGTCAATATTCCTGGGCTTTGTTTGCATTTCAGTAAAAAGTGCTGCCTCGTGCAATTGTTGAATTGCGAAGCATTTCATGGACCAAAACCCAGCTTCGCAATGAAAATTATCAGATGATTTCTAGGCATAAAATCCTGAATTAAATGATTAAATACGGTCCTTTATGACCAGAGTTTGCACTAAAGCTCCGTTCATTTCGCGGAAAATAATTTCCGGGAAAACGTTTTCCGGATTTTCCGGTGTTCGTTTCATGGAAAATGAATTCCTTAAGGAAAATATTTTCTATTCAAGGAAAAAAAGTCTTCTAAAGTAAGGGAAAATGTTTTCCACTTTTGAAAAGTGGAAAACATTTTCCTCACTTGATTTCTCTTATCCCATACCTCTACAAATCTTCACTTTCTCCTCTCATTTCTTCTTCCTTTTTTTTTTTTTTTTTTTTTTTTTAATTCAAATTATTTTTTAGTTTTCTTTTTTAATTGGAATTATTTTTAATTTCCTTTTTCTTTTATTTTTCCTTCTTTTATTTTTCATTTATTTGTTTCCTATCTTCTTCTTTCTTAACTAGTCGTCGAATAAGGTGAACCTCAAACTCATCGATCTTAAACTTGCGCTCGTCAATCTAGCGAGTCTCAAGCTTGGCACTCGCGCTCGTTAATTTGGTGAGCGGAAAATATTTACCGAAACACTTTCAGATTTTAGCTAAACACTAGAAAATATTATCATTTTCCTGGAAAATGACTTATGGAAAAATATTTTCCGGAGATGGCCCATTTTCCGCGAAACGAACGGATCCTAAATATTTACTTCTTTACCAGAACCGCTGGAATGTGCTGATGCTAGATATGAGTGGTGAAAAAAATATAATTGACAAATCTTGCAATATAGTGGTCCTATTTGGGTCCAAAAGGGTCAAAAGTGCCATGCATGTCTTAGCTTGAATTCACCCACAACTCTTATCCCCAAGAATGGGTCTATAGGTGTCTCTCTTCCTGACCTCCCAGTACCCCCAATTGGAATGTATCTGACCTTTCTCCATCAGAAGCAGCACAATATCTGATACGAAAGGTTGTTTGGAATTTGGGCTCTTGACTAGAGTTGATTTTTTTTATGCTTCCTTCTTCTAGTGAGAGAATTTTTGGCAAGCATACTGAACAATTCTCTTATCCTTCAAATCTTTTTGCGTGTACGCACAGATCCTCGATAGCATAAAGACATCAACTTGTGATAGATGCCCTCGGAAGGAGAAGTCATTGACCCTGCCACCAACAATTAGGGTTCTTTCTTTCTTTCTCTTTTTGGTGCTGATTGACTTTGTTTGCTGAGCTTACACCTTGCACCTTTTCCTTGGAACTGATATTCCATTTGTAGGTTTCATATCGTCCATCGCTAAGTGAAAAGATTTGTTTCCATGACGATTGTCTGAACAGTACGATCTATATGTCTATGATTGATTAAATTAATTTATCCATTCCATTTGTGTTGACACCTGATTTATGTTTTCAAGTACATATAAAAACAGTTTTAAAAAAATTAATTAATTAAAAAAACGTAGAAGGGGTTGGGTCGGGCCGGATCCGGCCTTGGCTCGGCCCGCCTTGCCTTCACCCCCCCCGGGCGGCGCACGGCCCAGGCCATTTCCCCCTGCGGCCCAGACTCCTTCCCCTTTCAAACCCGGCCTTGCCCCCAGCTGTCTTCCTCCTCTGGCTGTCCCTCGCGCGCGAACCTGCAGGAAGGAAAAGACAGCAGCAGGAGCAGGGGAGCAGGGGAGCAGCAGAAGATAGGGGCGGAAAAGACAGGAGGAGCAGAGATCACGGCAGAGAAGAAGGACCCGGAAAAAGGGCGATCGGGGAAGGACCGAAAAGAAAACGGAACAAAAGACAACCGGGCAGAGAGAACCGGAAACAGGGAAGGCGACCGAGAGGAAGAGAGAGAAGGGAGAACCGAGGGAGAAACGAGAGAAAGAAAGGGGGGGTTCTCGGTTGTTTTGTTTGGGGAGCTCTTCAGTGAGAGTTCAGGAGAGAGAGAGAGAGAGAGAGCAAGAGAGGAGAGGACGAGCCGAAGGGAGAGACAGGGCTCCAGGGAAAGCTTCTCCATCGTCAGTGGTCCGCCCGAGAGCCGCCGTTCGCCACAGCACCCCACCCGAACCAGGTAAGTCCCCTGGTCCTTTGTGTGTGCTCTCTTTCTCGGGTACACTAGGCCGGAGCTCGTGGCTGTTCGGTTCACGCGAGCTCCGGCCTGCATCGCCTTACTTTTTGTTTTTTCCGATGTCTTGTTTGTCGTGTGTAGAAGATCCCGTTATGGTTCGAGCTTCGTTGAGCCAAAAACACCTCGTTATGGTAGCGTACCTCATGTGTTCGTCAAAATGTCCCAGAGGAACTGAGAAGCAACCCGGGTTGAAACTCGGTTTGGTTCGTGCTTGCTCTTATATACGTTGGACCGTGCCTGTCTTTTATGTTTCCATTGCGATTTCATACGATTTTCGTGGAGCAATTGTGTATTCTTGAGCCGAGGGGGATTTTTGTACTAAAAAATGGTTTGGCCGCCGGCGTTCGTGGCTGACGGTGGTCGTTGCTATGCCAGTGTTGCTGTCTGGGTGAAGTTTGGGGGAAGACGTGCAAGGAGATGTCGGGGAGAAGAAGACGCACGGAGAAGAAAAATACGTGGGGAAGAAGACCATAGGGGAAAAGACAAATAAGAATTAAATGAAAATAACAAAAGAAAAAGAAAAGTACGGAAAAAGTAAAAAGGAAAACAAAATATGGAAAAAGAAAGCAAAAGTTTGCTTCGGAAATGGGGAGTGCAGAGAAAAAGTGCAGTGGAAAAGGCAAAATAGGGTAGAAGACAAAATGGTGGAGAATAAAAGAAATTACGAAAATCATTTAAAAATATATTTTTAAGGGTTAATACCCTGAAAAACTCCAAACTGGTACACATGTGACAAATTTATCTCAAATTATTTTTTTGACCACCAAAAATCCAAAATCGGTATACCTTTGACAAATTTACCTCAAACTGGTACACTTGTGACAAATTTACTCTATGTTAGTTTTTATTAAATTTTATTGTCAAATTATTAAGTTAAATAACACGTGACAGTTTATTGATATATCAATTTAGGATTTTATACTTCATTTGTCACAGTTTACAATTTTTGTGATTTTTTTTGTATTAATCCAATTTAACGAATGGTATATTTGTCACAAATTTACCAGTTTGGAGTTTTTTATGGTCAAATAAATTAGTCTAGGGTAAATTTGTCATAAATGTACCAGTTTAGGGTTTTTTATGGTTAGTCGGGGTAAATTTGTCACGGGTATACCAGTTTGGGGTTTTTTATGGTCAAAAAAATAGTTTGGGGTAAATTTGTCACATGTGTACCAGTTTAGGGTTTTTCAAGGTATTAACCCTATTTTTAAAAGGTTTCCCTTTTTTTTTTTTAAATCAAACTGGGTCGGGTCTAGGTTGTAGTCGGGTCAATGGGCTAGACTGGGTTTATTCGGTTGGGACCCCTTTTCCCGAATATAATATTAAATATTAAATATATAAAAAATTTCAAAAATTAATTTTTTTTTCAAAAATATAAAAAAAAAATTTCGGAAAATAATAAAAATAAATGAAATTTTCCGAAAATTCAAGAACTTTTAGAGAAAATAGAAAATTCAAAAAATTTTCAGAAAATATTGAAAATTCGATTTTTTAAATAATAATTAAAAGAGAAAATTTAGAAAATTTAAAAAAGTTAGAAAATTCAATTTAAAAAAAAAAAACCAAACAAAATTTCTGAGCTATTTTCTTAAAAAATGAGAGTTTCTTAATTCTAAAGTGTGCTAAAAAATTGAGTAAGCCCTTAAGGCTCTACCTTAGGATTTCAATTGTTTTCAAAGACAATTACTATTATTTGCATGCTTTTGCTATTTTGATCACTTTAGTCTAGTTAAGATTGGCATTTATCTTTTCCTTAATGTTAAATATTTGCTCTCCCATGCAATTTATTTAAATGCTTTCCTTGGTTGCTAACTATTATTTTAATGATTGCGTACTCGCATGATTATCTCATGTGTTAGTATGATCACCTTGCGTATTAGTAGATTGGTCTAAAATTAATCCAAATTGTTTGATAAAATTTTCTTTTCTAAAATGAACAAGATTAGGTACCAAAAAGGTACTAATTGGTCAATTAGTATAATCAAGTTTTCGACCCTAAGTTCTCTGGTTGCGTAGGAAGTAAGGTACACCCTCACACCTCCCTTGGTTTCTAGCCAACCCCAATAGATTAGTGGCGACTCCTTGTTACAAAATTCTTATGAACATCTCAACGTCACATAAGGTATGGGTTTGGAAGAACCCGTGCCTAATCATGGGCCGTGAATCTGTTTTTAGGCGATAATCCTAAACTTATTCCCCTCTTGGAGGAGTAGGTCGTGACAATTTGCAAATGAATTATAGATGGATACATGATGATTTGTTAGAACCCTTTCTAGAAGTAATTTTTTAGTGAATTTTGGATAGAATAATCCTTCTTTGAATTGCAAAGGCCATAATTAAACCGTTTAATTTTCTGGTGTGAGGACACAAGACATAGTACTTACCGGTGCAGAAGAATAATTATACATGTGAACAATAGACTTAATGTTCCGACAAAAATCTCTCTTGCAAAAGACCTTTCAAGCATACACTTAGAGTAAATACGGGTAGATCTCATCAACATCACCTAACCCACAAAATTATGGACACTAAATGTGAAAAAGACATGTTCAGAATGATTAAAGAGCTCCATCTCCAATGACAAAAATATTCATACATCTCTGAAGAAGGCAAACCGTGCTGGGGTCTCTTGTGGAAGACGAAAAAGATCAGCAGAAGAAGAAACCGAGAGTCAAAATCCCATTTCCCTACATAAGACAGATAAAACCTGTGACTTCATTGAAACTTTTTCCACCTCAAGGCGGTAATACGAGAGCTTGTCAGTGGATGTGATGGTAAGAGTCGAGTAGCTGAAGAAGGCCAGATACGAGATATCATCGGAAACCAACACGTGGTTGCAGAGCTTGGTCATTCTATTGCAAAGGCCATCCCAACCCATCCATTCCTCCCTTTAACGACCCACATTCCCAATGGCTATCCCCGCCATTCATCCAAATATCATCAGCATTGTCATTGCCGGCATTGTCAAAATGAATTCACCAGTTGTTGCCGAAAGTTAAGGTGAAGAAGCCATTTTCGAGTAACAGTCCATTAATTTTTTTCAATCAAGGTTTCAACTGAAATTACACTAGTGACCTCTGATAAGCAGGAGTAAACATGCCTGAGCTAACACAAGGCAAACGTAGTCTTAGTTTCCACCTTTTTTTTTCCATCACTTGAGCGTGCTTGCCTTAATCCCGCTATCCTCTTTTGATTATGCAATTTTATAAACGTATAGTTTTGGCTTTTCATTTCTTCCTATAAGTGTCTTTGGTAAGCTATTGCCTCACCAATTATAGCACCAGCTTCTTACCTGGCTCACTAGTTATACCAAAAAAGGGGTATGTGCGTTAGTGGTGAGTAGTTCTAGAGTCCGTACAAATTCTACCCAGAACCTAGAACTTATCCTTTGGAATTGGTTCGTCATTTTTTTGGGAATTTGGAACTTACTCTGCACACTTTGGAACTTGGAATCTATACTGTCGTAGATTTTATGTCTACTTAGGCTCCACTTGTATTATTAATCGAACAATCGTAAGGAATTATCATCTTTAATGACCGCCACTTACGGCCACTTACGGCTAAACCGTTGACCACAACTTATATTTAGACACACGAAGAATATAAAATATTAATAAAATAAAAATCTCAATCATAAAATTGAATTTCAAATTAGTGGTTCCATATAATATACTTATCATTGAATGTCACGGTACACCGTAGAATCAAGTAAAGACATGGAATTAAAAAACACAAAAACTTATTATGGGTTTAGGTTTTAGGTTCCATTTACCTAAAACCTATAACCTACCATTTGAAAAACCTATAACCTACCATTTGAAATAGGTTCTTTAATTTTTGAAACATGAAATCTACCTTATTTATCTTGGAATCTAGAATTGAACAAGTTTCCACTAGTTCGATTCTCCGTTTCTAGGTTCTACCCTAGAAGTATGCTTACCCCTAATGTGCGTCTTGTTTAGAGGGGAAGGTTTGAGCTTTTAAGAACTGAGTCTTAGCGAGTATATATGAGTATAAAAAATATACTATAGATGAAGAGAAAGTAAGATATTTTCTAGGAATAGGTAGACTCCATATATTACAAAAAAGAAAAAAAATATTTATTTTCCAATCAGTATCTAGAAAGCATTTTTAGTTTCACCTCAGAGTAATCCATGCCCTTCGGCAGCTAGAGGTAGTTTTTTCAAGAAAAAAAGTTACTGGATTGGGGTGGCGGCACCCGTGAACCCCAAAAGCAGGGCTTTTGACCTATTGGCTATTGGAAAGTCTATTTTTGACAGCCGGACACTTGGAGTGCTAAAACTTGACACGGAAGGACACTTAAATACTAAAAGTTTGGATAGTGACACTTAAATGCTAAAATTGGAGCAAAATGGATTAGTTAAGTGCTAACGGCGAAAAAATCAGGCCAAATTGCATACATGGCATTTTTCGGCGACATGCTTTACTTACGTGACAATTTTTTTTTTTTTTAATAAAAGCACACGTGGATGAGGAAAACGATGTCACCCCATCCACTCTAGCTTGGCCAAGCTAAAGGACGTTATTTAGTTTATTTTGGGTTTAACCAGTTTGGTCGTCGCTCGTGTTCGCTTGCGTTTACACCAGATCTGACGTCCTCTCCATTGGCTCTCCACAGGTCACCGTTCACAAGTCGCCATCCGTAGGTCATCGCTCGTCATTGTCGCTCGCTCATGTTTATTCTCTTATTCCTTTTTCTGTGATAAAATTAGGGCTTCGACTCGTTTATTAAGGCTCCAACTTGAAATTTGAGGGTGGGCTGCGAAATGTAAGGGTAGAAGTATAGCCCAAGTGCTAAAACTTCACACAATAGGACACTTAAGTGCCAAAAGTTAGGAAAGTGACACGTAAGTGCCACATTTTTTTTTTGAAAAGTAAGACATTTAAGTGTCACTTAAAATGACGCCGTTTCCATAGTTGGCCAAAATAAAAGCCCCGAATTTGCCAAAACGATGTCTTCTAAATTGCCCCAAATGTAAAATCCTAAATTGGCTAAATTGGCCAAAATCCCTATTGAAGTGCTCGAATTCAAGTCTCGAGCCCTAATTTTAATTGGGTGAATATTGGAAATGGAGAGCGAGACTCTCAGTAGTGCCTCAAATTCCTCTCACTGAAGCGAAGGAGAAGGTCAGAGTTTCTATTTTTATTGGTTATCGAGTCCAAGAAGAACATCATAGACTTGAATGAATCTTGAGAGAAGATTTTATGTATGCGTCCGATATAAATAATGATCGAAGTGCAAATACTTCAAATGGTTGATGCAAAATTCTCTCATCAAGCCACAAGCCATAGATGTGACATTTGATCTACTTCATAGAAGACATCAATCTCCATTTATCTTCATGGACAACTTGGATGATGTTGACTCAATGTAAACTCTCAAGCATTTTCAGCTAAACTTTTCAAGAGTGAAGTTTTAAGGGTGAAAATTGAATGGAAATATTACTAAACGTTTATTATGGTGTTGTTTTGTTTTTGTTTTTTTTTTGGTAAAAAATGTTGTTTTGTTGTCTATCATACTTTGTGATAATATGTGAAGCACTTGAAAATGAGAAAAAGTTTTTCCGACTGTCATAGTTAAAAATGAGTGGACAAATGTAATTGTTTTGGATTAAATGTACGCTTTTTTTCTTTTTGAAATATAAGAAGAAGTTTGTGTTGTTCCATAAGATCGTTAATGTTTTGTTATTATTTGTGTAGTCATATGTATTGTGGGGAGGTTAAGGAAAGAGAATGAGTGAATTAGATGCTGTTTGTACTATATTTTTGTTTGTTTTTGAATATAAACCAACAATGATGAATGTGTATTGGGTCAATGTGTTGTGGTGGCTTTTTTAATTGAGCCAAATATAAACATAAATTTGTATCAAATATTGAAATTGAATAGAGTTGACGTAAGTTAAATTACTATCACATTCTCTTTT
This sequence comes from Eucalyptus erythrocorys, assembly GCA_014182555.1. Taxonomy (NCBI): domain Eukaryota; kingdom Viridiplantae; phylum Streptophyta; class Magnoliopsida; order Myrtales; family Myrtaceae; genus Eucalyptus; species Eucalyptus erythrocorys. The sequence goes on along the minus strand of CM024605.1, from coordinate 7,316,196 downwards.
TTGTTGTAAACCAGCATATACACAAGACAAACATGAGTAATTACCTGAGTGTCATAAGTTGTATTTAATAATTACTTAAGTAGTAATTGCGATAAAAAGATGATCACTTAAATGTCAAGTTATTATTAAAGTGATCACTTAAGTGTCACTCGTAATTAAAAGTGAATACTTAAGTGCCAAGTTTTTTAGAATATGATCAGTTAAGTGCCAATTTTTTGTAGGTTTTATCTAAAAATTGTGCCAACTACCACCATTAGTTGCACCATCAGCCATTATCACTAGTTACACTAGGCGTTCCAACAACACCACTGGTGTAAGTTGAGCCTTGTACTAGCTTGCACCATTACACCTCGTGTAGGATGTGCAAACTGCACATTTGCATCAGGTGCAGCGTAAGCCCCTCAACCTTCACTACAAACCCATAATCACCGGGCATCACCAGTCACCACCACCAATTACACCGGCACCTTAGCCACCACATTAGTACCTAGCCACCACTCATCAACAACCACTATGCTGGTGGTGGGTCTATTGGGTCTACTGTAGAAGGTGTTGGTGCAAGTTGAGTCTTGCACAAACACCATTTGGTATAATATGTGCACACTGCACGCTTGAACCAAATGTAGCACAAGCCCTCAATTGAATTCTAACAACAAACTCACTACCATCAAACATCGTCATCCTCCACCACTAGCCACAATAGCACTCCAGTTATTACCACAGACCCAACACCAATAGCAGCAAGTAAAAGCAGAATCCATATCTTGCAAAAATCAAAAGAATTTAACAAGCAGTAAGATAATTATATTGATATTGAAATTAAGTCTTACAAAATCAATGACAAACAAAAGAAAAAAAAAAGATAATAATCAATAGTAAGTTATTATAAATGTTTACAAAATTGACTTCTAAGCTCCACAAATCTTATCACGTCCCATTTTATCAATCAATGTGCGTAACACCCCCTGTTCGTGCTCCTTTTGATGAGCCTTTCACTTGATTAATAATTCCTACACTCTTTTTAAGTAGATGTGCAACTTCAACCTTCTCAGTATCAATTTACTTAGATGGAGTTGTAAATGTCCCAAGTTGAATTGATTTAGAAGGAGCTGCAACTGTCCTAGATTGAATTGATGTAGATGGATCTGTAACTGGGTTCTTACTCTTCTTTTTTGTTGGCGCAGTTGGTATTTTCTTCTTTGTTGGTGCAGCCGTTGATTATTGAGTTGGATATTGAGAGATAAGAATATTTGAATTTTTCTCAGGCTACAACAAGATAATAAATTGTCAACAAAATTTTGCGGCATAAATTAAATTAAATATAGCCAATAAAGCTTACATTCAAAATGATTGTTTCAATATGCTTATCTGTATAAAGGTCATAATCATATTGTCTTAACCTCTTCTCAAATGTCCCTTCTGTTTGAAGAGGGGTGTCACTTTCAGGAAATTGTGATTTATTGGCTCTTTTTCTTACCTGTGATTTCTTGAGCTCTTCTTTTGGCCCTTCAACTACAGTTGGGGCTTCTTCGATCAATTCTTTAGCTAGGCGTCTTCTAGATGGCCTTTGTGTAGCTGCCCTTCACTAGGCCCTTTTCTAGTTGTCATTCTATGTAGCCCTTCAACTTTAGTGACATCTTTTATTGGCCATTTTGGTGGTACTTGCGATGACCATTGTACTGATTTTTCTGGCGGCCTCTATGGTGACTTTTGTGGTGGCTCTTGTGATGGCCCTTCAGTTGGCAGTTGAGTTCCAACTTGCATTCTTCAAACCTGAGAAATAGGTAAAAGACACCGTAAATATAATAACATCAGGCCATATAATAATGTAAAGAAAAATCGAATACAAATTGTTAAATTTACTGGATATTTCTTTCTCTACTGAAGAACAATCGACTGAATTGGCCGTTTACCTGCTTGGACCAATCCTTTAGCTGGCCATCTTCTATCTTGCCTTCTTCGAACAGGCCTTTTAGTTTCATGACTTACCGGGGTTCTTCTCGTGACCTGACAAAGACATTACATACAAGGCTAAATAGAATATTATGTACATATTTATGATAAATCACAGAATAACATAAACATAAATTTCATGACTTATTAGGGTTCTACTTGTCGACTGAAGAACAGTTGACTCACTTGGCCCTTCCAACTGTGTCTTCACTAGGCCCTTTAGTTGGTCTCAACTGTTCTTGTTGCTTCCTCAATTGACAACCTTTAGTATTGTGTATTACTACACGACAATAAGAGCACGTCATTTTTACACTTGTCTTGCTCATTCTTTACTGACCCGAGACCTCTTCCTTCACCATTTTTCGTCTTCGTTTTGGCCTTCCCATTTTCTTCTTCTTCTTTAGTGGAAAAAGTTGAGGTGCTTCATGATCCATTGGCTCCCAAAACTTGCTACTTCTAATTGGCTACATCATGAACTGGTACGAAGCAAGGTATTTTGATTTTTTGTACCAATCATCGATGTAATCCTCTACATTATGGCCCTTCAACTAGATGGCACATATAGCATGTGCAAAAGGAATTTCATTTAGTTGCCATATTCTACATAAACACTTTCTTGTATTTAGATGGATAACATACTTATTGGAACCCTTCATTATCTCATATCCGTCATCCCCATTCCATATGGGATTACAGTGCCTACTTGAAGCTAAGTTCTCACCCAATTTCTTGGCAATCCTAGGACTATATTGTCTAGTCCACTTTGCAGCCTCATTTCTTTATTTTTGTAGCCTAGTCATGACCATAACTCGTATATCTTCAAGTATTTAAATGATTGGTTTGCATTTGACATCTATTATCTTTGAATTAAATGCTTCATATATGTTGATGTTATCGTACCCATTTATCGCACTTGAATCCATTATAGGAAAATGGCACTTAAGTGTCCCTCCGTGCGAAGTTTTGACACTCCAAGTGTCCGATAGTCGAAATGTAAGGCTTGGATGGTATTTTGATGTGAGATTTAAGGCTTAGATGTGGTGCTAATACCCTATTGAGGGTTCGGATTGATAGCTTAAGGCTTGGCCTCAAAATGTAGGGCTTGGCAAGGGGGAAAATTAGGGGTCAGATGTGATGCTAGAACCCTATGCAAGCCTTACATTCTTCAAGCGATATACAAGTATGATAACATCGACAACGAATCATTTAATTTGAAGATAATAGATGCCAGATGTAAACCAATCATCTAAATGTTTAAAGATATATGAGTTATGGTGATGACTCGACTGCATAAACAAAGAGATGATGCTGTAAAGTGGACTAGATAATGTGGTTCTAGGATTACTAAGAAATTAGGTAAGAACTTGGCTGCAAGTAGGCATTGTCATCCCATTTGGAATGGAGATGACGGATATGAGATAATGAAGGGTTCCGATAAGTACGTTGTCCATCTAGATACAAAGAAGTGTTCATGTAGAGCATGGCAACTAAATGAAATTCCTTTTGCACATGCTATATGTGCCATCCAGTTGAAGGGCCATAATGTAGAGGATTACATCGATGATTGGTACAAAAAATCAAAATACCTTGCTTCGTACCAGTTCATGATGTAGCCAATTAAAAGTAGCAAGTTTTGGGAGCCAACGGATCATGAAGCACCTCAACTTTTGCCACTGAAGAAGAAGAAGAAAATGGGAAGGCCAAAATGAAGATGAAGAATGGCGAAGGGAGAGGTCTCGGGTCAGTAAAGAATGAGTAGGACAACTGTAAAAATGACGTGCTCTTATTGTCGTGTAGTAATACATAATACTAAAGGTTGTCAATTGAGGAAGCAACAAGAACAGTTGAGGCCAGCTAAAGGGCCTAGTGAAGAGATAGTTGGAAGGGCCAAGTGAGTCAACTGTTCTTCAGTCGACAAGTAGACCCCTAGTAAGTCATGAAATTTATGTTTATGTTATTTTGTGATTTATCATAAATATGTACATAATATCCTATTTAGCCTTGTATGTAATGTCTTTGTCAGGTTACGAGAAGAATCCTGGTAAGTCAGGAAACTAAAAGGCCTGTTCGAAGAAGGCAAGGTAGAAGATGGCCAGCTAAAGGATTGGTCCAAGCAGGTAAACGGCCAATTCAGTCGACTGTTCTTCAGCAGAGAAAGAAATACCCAGTAAATTTAACAATTTGTATTCGATTTTTCTTTACATTATTATATGGCCTGATGTTATATTTACGGTGTCTTTTACCTATTTTTTAGGTTTGAAGAATGCAAGTTGGAACTCAACTGCCAACTGAAGGGCCATCACAAGAGCTACCACAAGAGTCACCATAGAGGCCACCAGAAAAATCAGTACAATGGTCATCACAAGTACCACCAAAAGGGCCAACAAAAGATGTCATTAAAGTTGAAGGGCTACATAGAATGACAACTAGAAGAAGGCCTGGTGAAGGGTAGCTATACAAAGGCCATCTAGAAGACGCCTAGCTAAAGAATTGATCGAAGAAGTCTCGACTGTAGTTGAAGAGCCAAAAGAAGAGCTCAAGAAATCACAGGTAAGAAAAAGAGCCAACAAATCACAATTTCCTGAAAGTGACACCCCTCTTCAAACAGAAGGGACATTTGAGAAGAGGTTAAGACAATATAGCCATGACCTTTATACAGATAAGCGTATTGAAATAGTCATTTTGAATGTAAGTTTTATTGATTGCATTTAATTTAATTTATGCCGTAAAATTTTGCTGAGAATTTATTATCTTTTTGTAGCCTGAGAAAAATTCAAATGTTCTTATCTCTCAATGTCCAACTCAATAATCAACGGCTGTACCAACAAAGAAGAAAACACCGACTGCGCCAACAAGAAAGAAGAGTAAGAACCCAGTTATAGATCCATCTACATTAATTCAGTCTAGGACAGTTGCAGCTCTTTCTAAATCAATTCAGCTTGGGACATTTACAACTCCATCTAAGTAAATTGATACTGAGAAGGTTGAAGTTGCACGTCTAGTTAAAAAGAGTGTAAGAATTAATAATTAAGTGAAAGGCCCATCAAAAGGAGCACAAACATGGGATGTTGTGCATGAGATGGGATGTGATAGGATTTGTGGAGCTCAGGAGTCAGTTTTGTAAACGTTTATAATAACTTGCTATAGATGGTTATCTTTTTTTTTTTTTTAGTTTGTCATTGATTTTGTGAGACTTGATTTCAATATTAATGGAATGATTTTGCTGCTTGTCAATTTTTTTTGCTTTTTGTAATATATGGATTCTAATTTTATTTCCTACTGTTGGTGTTGGGTTTGTGATGGTAGCTGGAATGCTGGTGTGACTGGTGGTGGTGAATGGCGATGCTAGGTGGTAGTGAGTTTATTGTTGGGGTTTAGTTGAGGGCTTGTGCTACATTTGGTTCAAGTGTGCGGTATATATATCTTGCACCAAGTGGTGTTGGTGCAAGGCCTAGTTTGTACCAACACCTTTTGCAGCAGACCTACCACCAGCACAGTGGCTGTTAGGTGGTGATCGGGTGCTAATGTGATAGTTGGGGTGTTGGTGTAGCTGGTGGTGGCGGCTGGTGATGCGTGGTGATTATGGGTTTGTGGTGGGGGTTAGAGGCTTATGTTGTATTTGGTGTAAGCTAGTGCAAGTCTTAACTTGCACTGGTATCTTGCGCAGCAACACTACCAGCATGGTAGCGGCTGGAGTGCTTAGTGTGGTTAGTGGTGATGCCTAATGGCGTGGTCGGTGGTGGTGGCTGACGCAATTTTTAGTAAAAACCTACAAAAAATTGGTATTTAACTGATTACATTCTAAAGAAATTGGCACTTAAGTGTTCACTTTTAATTACGAGTAACATTTAAGTGATCACTTTAATAATAACTTGACATTTAAGTGATTCTTTTTTCATCGTGACTAGCACTTAAGTGATTATTAAATACAACTAATGACACGTGGGTAGTCACTCATGTTTGTTTTATATATATGCTAGTTTACAGTAAAACAGAGAATGTGACGATAATTTAACTTATGGTAACTCCATTCAAACCCCAATATTTGATGCTGGTTTATTTTTATATTTGGTTAAAATAAAAAAGTAACCACAACACATTGACCCAATAGACATGACATTCTGAAAGTTCAGTCCCGTTTTCAATTGGATGAATCGGCCCTTTCATCAAAGTGCCTATAGTGCTATTTTTGAGCTGATCACTCATGAGATATTAAACTATTTGAGAAAGTCATTATAGGATTTTAATGCAATAGACTTGAGAATTTGACTAAAGATCGACTACTTGACTGTGCTCATCTGCAGAGATCATTATGGCATGGTTAAAAATCGATTAGAGATTAGGGATAAGTCGGTTCAATTGAGATGTGTGGCCAAATATGGGTAATTTCATTAAATTGTAAAATTTTCGTCACTCGTATTATACTGATTTTTTTGTTGTTTTGGTATCCTGTGTTCGTATTTAAAATCTCGAGATTTTCACGATCACCGAGAGTCGCTAATGTGTCGAAGAAGTACGTTGTGGCTTGAAGAAAATCAACCATGGGTCAATTGCACCAAAAATTTCTAAAAGCTATTCGGTAGATTAGGTCACATTAAAATTGCATTAGATTGAAATTAATTGCGAATTTGAATCCGATTTCAGAAATTGAAATTTATGTTATGTCACGAGCCATTTTAGGAATGCCGACTTATCTTTCCGAGATTTTTTTGCAAACCGAGATTTTCTGCAAAATTTCAAAGTAGGGCTGTTTTCGACTGGAAAATTTAGAGGATCATTTTTTATCGCGTATTTGGGGTGCAAGTAGGTTCTATTGGCTTGGAAAAAATGCCAATTTGATTGAGGACTTGATGATGGAATTTATGGGGATCAAATTGAATCAATTCAAGAGGGGGATTAAAGAGGAATTGGGGGAAATTTGTGCAAATTTCATAACCTTTGGTCCCTCAACCTTTTGGACCATCTCCAAGGCTTCCTAAGCAAGCTCATGGTTTGGAAATATTGCTGAGGAAGCCAGCCAATTGGTAGGGCATGATCAAGGGGACAAAGGGGTAGGATTAAGCCAAGATGATCCCCTCCAAAGCCAACTGCCCTTCTTCTTCCTCTCTGTCCTTACTTTCTCCATTTTAGTGTGCTTGAAGCTCTGAAAATTTGCAGAGAACTAACCAAAATCCCCCCTTGCTGTCGCAACCACCTGTCAAGCCATCGAACCGACGTTTATGCTTATCGCGCCTAGTCGCGAGCTCGCCTACTCACCGTGCTAGTCCTGGGCACCGATCCGCCTCTTTCCATGTCCAACTTGTCCCCCGAACTTGCCCAGCCATCGTCGCAAGCCGTTCTCGTTGCCTAGACTGCCGTATGTCGTCGTCCGTCTCCGCCTAACCTACTACAGCCGCTCGCTAGCCTGCCTTGGTTGTTTTTAGCCTAATCGATCCCTAAAGCAGCCCTTTTGGCCTAGCAACAAAACCGAAGCCCCTAGGTCAGCCGTACACTATTTGGCCCATTTTGGACCGCTTCCGGCCCTCGAAAGGTGCCCCCGCTTTGGAGTTTGTGACCCGTCTTCGTGTTCCCGTTGAAGTGAACTCACCGGCTTGCAAATCCAATGAGTTTACTCTCTAAACTATGCTTAGGAAGTTGATTATGCTTAAGGATTGATTAATTTAAGTTAAGCTTGGATTAGGTGGTTAGTTAGAACTTATTAGCAATTTAGTTAATCGTTTATGTATGTTAAGTGGCTAGATTAGTGCAATTAGCAAGTAAATAGGTTGTATTATTTATCTAGATAGGGTTGGAAATTTTCCGGGCTCATTTCGGTATTAATTAGGCTTTTCCGACCTAAGTGTGCATTTTTGGCATTTATTGGTATTTATTTAATTAATTTTGGTAATTATTTAATTAATTATTATTTTCCGAAAATTAGATCAGGATAGTCGGTGACCGGAATTTCATGTTAATTGCAATGGCCTGATTGATTTATTTAATTGACTGCTATTTTGTGCTTATTGAGTGAAATTTATAACTTTGGGAATTTACCCCAACATTGAGTATTTTCAATTTTTAATTGAGAAACATTGGACGTCGGTTTATAACACCAAAAATATTCTGGTGGACTATATTAAATGGTGGGATTTGAAAAGGAAAATATTGTATTTTGGTTAAAGCCGATTATGTACCCACACACGATTATTTTTATTGCAAATGATAAAAAATAATGGCATTCTTAGTTTGTGAGAACAACATACTATATCAGACTATGGGCTTTGATATATCAGCTTAGTGCGAGCAGTATACTTTATTAGCTTAGGGTGAGCATCATCGGTATACTATATTAGCCTATGGGATTTAATATATCAGCTTAGCGCAAGTAGTATATCTTAGCAGCTTCTGGTGAGCATTATCAGTATACTATATTAACCTACGGGCTTTGATATGTCAACATAGCGCGAGCAGTATATTTTATCATCTTAGTGTGAGCTATATTATTTATCAGCTTAACATGAGCTATACTATTTATTAGCTTAGAGTGAACATTGTCAGTATACTATATCCGCCTACGGGCCTTAATATATCAACTTAGCGTGAGTAGTATACTTTATCAGCTTAGGGTGAGCAATGTTCGACTTGACCAAAAGGTGTGAATGGTATTGATGACATGGAGTTGAATCAATTGACTGATCGAGTTGATTTGAATTGAAATAATTGGATGATTATATGAATTGTATTGACTTGCATGAAGGATCTGAGGCAAAGGTAAGTCCTCTAACTTGTGATTGTGCTTAGGTAGCCCTTGGGGCATATTTCCTTCCTAGTCAGGGCTTAGGGGATGAACTTGCTGAGATGTCATCTCACCCCGTTGTGGGATAACATTTATAGGTTCGTAGATGGCTATACCACTCGAACGTTTTGGCCAACCGAAGAAGGTTACTGAGTAGTATTCTCAGATTCCCCTCCCTAGGAGCCAAGGAGCCTGGATCTATGAACTCGTGCGATCTGTGGTCTGGGTTAATGAGGGTTTACCCCATAAGGTACCTCATCGATTTAGATTGCAGTATCATCAAGGGCAAGATGGACCCAGAAAAGGCCCCCCTTCCAGAGTTTGAGATTCCTAGGTTCGTACTAGAGATCACCTTTGGCAAGGGCTCGACTAATCCTCCCGGTGGTTTAGTGGTAGACTCGAATCTTTCGAATCCAAGGACCCCGAAGTACTCGGTTGAGGACTCGAACGCTTAGAGGATCTGTAGCCCTCCCCTTTTTGCAGACCTTGTATATATCAGCTAACATTGTATATGACTTATTTTGATATGCATATAAATGTGTTGCAGTTTTTTGAAAATTTATGGCCCTATTTTTTTTTTTTTTTTATCATATCTTGTTGTTGTCTGTGGATTAATTATTTCCTTCCGCATGCGCATTAAAAATGAATGGGTCGGCAACACATCTAGGGACATCGCTAGTTAATTGACTGTTGAGGGATGGACACGCGCTCGGAGGATCTGGGCTTGACACCACATCCACCATTATTGGTTTATATTCAAGAACAAACAAAAGCATAATATAAGCAGCATCTAATTCACTCATTCCCTTTCCTTAACCTCCCCACAATACACATGACAGCACAAACAACAACAAAGCCACAACGATCTTATGAACAACACAAACTTCTTCTCATATTTCAAAAAGAAAAAAAGCCTACATTTAATCCAAAACAATTACATTTGTCCACTTATTTTTAACTATGGCAGTCGGAGAAACTTTCTCTCATCTTCAGGTATTTTACATTTCATCATAAATTATGATAGATAACAAAACAATACTATAATAAATGCTTGGTAATACTTCCGTTCAATTTTCATCCTTGAAACTTCATTCTTGAAAAGTTTAGCCGAAGACGCTTGAGCTTGCATTGAGTCAATATCATTCAAGTCATCCACAAACATAGATGGATGTTGATGTCTTTTATGAATTAGATCCAATGTCACTTCTGTGGCTCAGTGAGAGAATTTCGCATCGATCCATTTGAAGTATTTGCATTTCGACTCTTCTTTATATCGGGCACATCCATAAAATCTTTTCGTAGGATTTATTCGAGTCCACGATGTTCTTCTTGGACTTGGTAACCTACAAAAACAGAAACTCTAGCCTTCTCCTTCGTTTCGGTGAGATGAATTTGAGGCGTTACTAAGAGTCCTACTCTCCATTTCCAATACTCGAGATGGAATTTTTGGCAAATGGTTCAAGACTTGGATTCAAGCACTTCAATAGGGATTTTGGCTGATTTAGGGTTTTAGATTTAAGGCAATTTGGGAAACAATGTCGTTTTGGCAGATTCAGGGCTTTTATTTTGGCCAACTATGGAAACGGCGTCATTTTGAGTGAGTTAGAGCTGAATCAGCTCTCTGGCAAGCCATGTAGGCGAGCAAAAATAACAAAATGTTGCCACGTCGGATTTCCGATAATGTTCGCTAGATGTGGCACTTAAGTGTCTTACTTTTCAAAAAAAGTCGCACTTAAGTGCTACTTTTCTAACTTTTGGCACTTAAGTGTCTCATTATGGCAAGTTTTGATGCTTGTGCTGTACTTCTTCCCTTTGTTTTTTTGTTTTTTTGTTTTTGTTTTTTTTGTTTTTATGGAAGTAGATTTACCTCAATGGTCTTAAGGAGCACCAAGGAATATGAAAAAGTGGATATTCATCTTAGTGTTACTATTTGATGTACCTATAATATTTATTTAATATATAAATCTTATAAATTGTGTCTTAGGTGCATGAAGAGTAAATGATTCAGTAATCCTAGAAAGGATTACATTTAAATGATATTTTTGGTGACCTCTATTTGAGGAGTTAGTGAAAACATGAAAGATAGTTGAAGATTGTACATGGTACATGAGAGTTTTATTTTTTATTTTTTATTTTGTTTTCATCTTCAATCTTGTTGAAGAAATGAAAGGAAAACTAGTAAAGGCTCACTTGCATTGCTTGTTAGGGTACTTTGAAAAGGCATATGGTGAATTTGAAGATGAATATGCTCTTTTAATCCAGTGTAAGTGTCAAAATATGTTACTCATTATATCTACATATATCGAAAGATAAGAGAGAATAGAATAAAATGATATTGAAGCTTACTAGACCGTGCAAGGGTGGTAGTTGTTTTATATTGGGAAAATCATTAAAAAAAATTATAAACATATTGCACGTGTGTTGATCAAATCATAAATCTTTCAATTTAGTCAATTTAGTTCTAAACTTTTATTATTAATAAAGTTAATCTGTGGTGAATTTTAACTGGAAATTGATAATGTGAATGCTAACCTCCAAGGTGGCATAGAAAAGGTTGATATGAATTTTTTTAAAAAGTTTCTATTTTTTTTCTGTATTTTTCATAATTCTTATTGATAAGGCCACGACCTTGCCAGTGACTAGCAAGGGTTTATTGCACTTGCATGTGACCCTTGTTGGCCAAAGCAAGGGATGCAGCCCTAAAAAAAAGAAAATAGAAAGAAAAAATAATCAAAATTAAAAAAATTTCCATGTCAATGTGGCCTATGCCATGTAGAATAGCTGATATCCGCATTATTAATTTTTAGCCAAAATTGACGAGAAAGACTATAATGGCGAATTGTCAAAAGGTTTGTTGACACCTAATTTTGGGGTTCACTTTTGCTGAAAAATAAAAAATAAAAATGCATGGCATATAATTTAGGCATATTTTATTTTGATTTTGTTATATTTTGCTTTATTTTGTTAAGATTAGTATAGATTTAGGTAATATACATTTCTGCGCGAAAAGGGGAATTTTTGGATAGAATATGCAAAAATATTTCTATGATATATTCAGAGGTATCGCGCGCGAGCGAAATTGGTAATAAAATATACCGCGAGGATACAATTTTTGGGTGTATAAAAGTAGGTGCATATGGTCGAGCTACTGGGGTGCTCTTTTTCGAAAAAAAAAAAGAAAAGAGAAAATCGAAAGGGTGAAAAGAGAAGGAGAGGGCTGTTGGAAAAGTGAGCCGAGGGGAGAGAGGTAAAACAAAAAAAGAAAAGAAAAAAAACAGGCCGAAGCCCCCCCCTCTCCTCGGCGTCCCTTCGTCTTCCCCGAGGGGGGGAATTCCTTGCTGGACACCGTCGCCGTCGCCGTCGCCATCGACGCCCTCGCAAGACGCCCCCGGTTGCCCCTCGCCGCAGTCGCCGCCCTCGCTCCGCTCGCGAGGCCGCCGCCGTTGTCGAGTCCAGATCTGCCGCCCCCGCGCCCTCCTCGTGACGCTCGACGCTCTCCTCCCTCGAGTCTCCCTCGCCGCAGTCGCCGCCCCCGCTCCGCTCGCGAGGCTGCCGCCGCTGCCGAGTCCAGATCCGCTGCCCCCGCGCCCTCCTCCGATGCCCTCCTCTGCTCAGATCCGCCGGACGCCGTGCGACCTGACGCCGAGGCGCCCCGCTCCGCTCGTGCCGCCCCCGTCGCCCCCGCACGCCCTCGCCGAGCCAGCCCGGCCGCCCCAACGTCCCCGCCCCCGGATCCAAGCCCCGCGACACCCCCGACGCCCACCCGCGCCCGATCCGCTCCCCGCCCGTGACCCCGTGCCTCGCCCGCGTCGCCTCGCCTCCTTCGGTCCCTCGTCGCCCGGAGTCTCGACGCCCCTAGATCCAAGTCCCTAAAGAACCCCCTCACCGGAGCCCCGGTCGCGCCGCCATCGCGCCGCTAGCCGCCGCCCCCGCGGAACCCTAGCCGTCCCCCTCGCGGCCCTCTTTTTTTTTTTTCCTTTTTTTCTTTTTCGAAAAAGAAAAAGGAAGAAAAAAAAAAAAAAAGCAAAAAGCAATTAGGTAGATTTCCTTTCTTTTATTTATTTTATTTTATTTTTATTGTTTTATTGTTATTTTATTGTTATTGTTTTATTGTTATTTACTTTTGTTAACAACATTAGGCCCCGATAAGTGATTGGAAATTCCAATTTATCCCCTAATTCGCAACCGCGCGATTTTTTATTTTCGTCTATAAGGCTTTAGACGAAATAATTAATCATGTGGGAATAAAATTGATATTTTGATCTTTAAGGCTTAAGATCAATTTATCGATTTTATTAGCGAAATATTACCCATTGATTTGAATGATATGTGATATCTTTTCTCGGTAATTTTGAATGAACTTGATTGTTTCTATTTATCTTGTGAAATGCCTGAGTTAGAATATTGCATGTTTAGGGTTATTTGCATGTTTAGGTTAAGCATTTTAGTTATCGTAAATCTTAAAAAAACAACAAAAAAATCAGTTAATCTAGGTTGCATGTTTAATTATTAAAAAACTGTTAATTTCAAAACAAAATAAAAAAATCAAAAAATCTTTAACTAGGTTTAATTGTCTTGCATATTTAGATTAGGGATTTTAATTAAGTCATAAAAAAACAAAAAAAAAGCAAAATTCACCTAGGATGCTAGTTGAATTGCATGTCAAATTTTAATTAAAAAAAGGCAAAAAGCAAACAAAAAATGATCAATTTTTTAGAATAGAATTGTATGTTTAATTTTTAAGCTTAGATCATTTCTAAATAGACTGCATCTTAGGCTAGAAATTACTAAATTAAAACAATGTCTTAATTTAAATTAGAATAACCTAATTCCTAGTTTAAATAGGATAAAATTTTAATTTAGTTAGGAATTTCATTCTAATATCTTAGGATAGATTAATTCCACCTTTTTAGGATAAATTGCAATTTTTTAGAAAAAAATAAAAAAATCATAAAATCAAAAAGAAAAAAAGTCAAAAATCTTGCATGAGCATGTAGAATTAGGAATACAGATTTAGTAAATAAGACATTTAGGCTAGCAAATTAGGTTTTTTTTTGTAATCACATTTTTAGCACCATTCTTTTTAGAATTTTTTTTTCTCTTTTTAAATAAGTTAGGATTAGATTTAGATAATCTCATTCTTAGAAACTTGGCACTTTTTTTTAAACAAAAAAAAAAAAACAAAAAATAAGAAATGATTTTCTAAGGCAAAATAGGGTTAATTTAAATTAATCCTAAACATGAATTAGAAAATTATTCGTTTTAGGTAGTTTAATTAGGACTTTTATTAATTCAAAATTGCAGATAAAAAAATCCAAAAATAGGTGCATGTTAATTAACTTGCATTCTAGAGCCATTTAATTAAGATTTGCTTATTAGGTCATTAAGTTGCTATTATTGCATTTCATGTTATATAATTTAGATCATTTTGCCATGTCATATTAGGCTATTAGCATGCATTACATTTAGATTAAATTTCATTAAATAAAGTGAAAACAAAAAAAGAAATTTGCGTGTTAATTAGAGACTATATCTAGGATTGTTGATGTGGAATTAATCTAACGATGCAGATGCTTTCGTTGTTACAAGGTAAGTCCCTTAACCTTATTCATTGATTTATTGGGTGTTAAATTGGTGGATTGCGCACCCGCATGATCACCTCACAGGTTAGGGAGATAAATTAAAATCAATTGAAGCTGCTTGCTAAACATTTTTCAAAATAAAAGAATGGTACCGAAAGGGCATTAGAGAAATCTAGTATAACCAAGTCCCCGTACCCATAATCTCTGGTTCGTAGGAGTAAAGTAATCTCCAATTACTTTACTTGGGTTTCTAATTGACCCACCAAAAACTGATTAGTGGCGACTCCTTAATAAAAATCATTTGCATGTTAAGAATTCAAACCTAAGTCGCGAATTGGTATGGGCTTGGGAGAGCCCGAGTTAAGTCTAGGCTTAACAATCCATTAGCCAAACCCTAGGTGGTTCACCCCCGAAAATTTGGTCGCGACAGCTTGGCGACTCCGCTGGGGACTTGAGTTAAAACTCTTAGTGGACTTAGGCCAATTTTTCTTTTCTTTTGAAAAATGTTTTTGCTTGGCAGCGAGGATCCCAGGTACGTCCCTAACATTTAAGGTGTTAAATGTTTTTGCAGATTGAGAGGTATAAGGGGAAGTGTTTGCTGACCTTTGTTTTGCAGGGAGGCGTAGGAATGAATGGTTTATTTTTATGTATGAAGTGTTGCTTGATATAAACTGTTGTGCATGCCTTGCATTCAACACTACACTTTTGCACACACAACCTGCCGTCGGACCTGGGCCGCACTAGGATATTTAGGATGGTATTGAGTTGGATACGATTTCGACCGCGAGGCCGCGTAGTAGAGGTTGCCCAACTCAATCCCGAAAGTTTCTTTCTTGGTGTCAAGAATGTTTACCTCTGCCCGCGAGGCTGCGTCGCATTGGGGTATCATTCTTGACTGAGCCGGAGTTAGAAGGGCTTGACTTAGTATGCGAGGCTGCAACTAAGTCATCCCACCCTTTTAGCTCCACCTTGTTTAGCCTTCCTAGTTAGAAATCGAACCTCACGTTTCATGTGCTTGTCTATGTGGTTGCTTTAATCGCCATGTGAAGTAAGTTTTCTACCCCTTACTCTTGCAATTTACTTATTGTATTTCGTCTTTCTTTTGTCGGTCCATGACATTAGGTTGGTCGAATCTGATTTATAAACAATGGGAAAATCCGACATTCGATTCGTGCCTGCACCAAAGGTTGAACTTAAATCATGGTAGGATCGTCGGGCCATGATGGCCAAAGCTATGTTAAAGGTAGACTGGGTCGCCTTACTCCCCTTCTCGACATCGATGTTCAAAGTGGCGTCATGCAAGCACTCGCTCATTTCTGGTGTCCCCAAACATCAACATTTATATTCGGTAAGCATGAGCTCACCCCGACCTTGGAGGAATACGGTATCGCCATAGGAAAACCTTTGGAATTGGATCTAATAAACCCACATCTTGCAATAAAACCTGCATCAATTTTGTCTATTTTCTTAGGATGGATGAGGATCGAATTAAAAGAGTGCTAAAAGATAATTGTCTTGCATGTCCTTTTTCCTTCCTAGATCAAAGTTTTGCTGATGCGGACACTCTTTTGAAAAGCAAAATCTTCATCTTAGCCTTTTCGGGTTTATTATTTTTCCTCTCCGCAAAGGAGTTATTAATCCCGCTATTATATGGGTTGTCAAACAAGTGTGTCTGGGGTTGGTTTTGTCAATACCATTTTAGCTGAAACATTTTTGTCACTTACCCGATTCAAGGAAGATGAGGATAAAACTTTTCATGCACCAATTGAACTCTTACAAATCTGGTTCTTTTCTCACATGAGAAAAATCGACATTCACATGCATATTATTAATGTTACTGATTTTCATCATCCCATTGAGGTATTCAAAAAGTATCAGGATCGAACTCCAAATCTTTCTTACTCAAAATGGATCAAATTGTTGAAAAATTCCAATACCAAGAGTTTCCTATGGCATGCTAAATGGTTCCAAGTCTCCGAGGCACGCCTCACTCATGGCGATGATGAGCCAATTCCATTGTTGGGGATCATCGGTGCCACTTCTTACTATCCACTCCGAGTGGCCCGTCAATATCGAGTTGTGCAGGACCTGCCACCCCCTCTCAAGCTTGGTTTGTTTCAAATTCAATTCACTACCAAGGAAGGTGATCACAAGAGATGGCTCCACCGCATCGAACAAGCCCGGCTCGCATGTCGCGAACAAAAGTTGAACTTGCCCGAGGATGAGCTTGAAGGGAAGGAAAAGGTTTACCATGCCACTACTCGATACATCCGTCGACACAAAATTCCAATCGAGTATCTCCCGAAGGTGCCGGCTGTGACTGAGAGCCCCACTCGGCAAGCGGAGCTTAATCGTCACAAGAGGAAGATTGAGCAACTTGAGAAGCAAGCCAAGAAGGATGCCAAAGAGAAGAGGCAATTACGTCGAGCGTTGGCTTCCCATTTGTTTTTGGATCGGGCTAAATAAAGTGGCTTGAGTCAATTTAGTCTTTCTACTTTAGTTTAACGTCTAGGAAGTTGAGTCATTTACTTTATTTGTCGAGAACTTTTCAAATGTCATTTTCAATCAATTTCATTAATAAAAGTGGTTAGATTTTCGTCATGGGCCGGCACATTTCATGTCAAAGTGCTTATGTATGTTTATTCATGTTAAATCAATTAGGTGGCAACGAACCCTCCACGCTTACCCATTATCACGCGATCAAAGGCCAAAATGGCGAAACAAAATGAGATGCATGATCGTATGTCCAATATGGAAGATCAGCTCTGTCAGTTAGCTACCTCCATGGAGGTTATGATGACTCAATTCAGATCATTCCAAGTCAATTCGACTCCTCCACCCGTTCTTCCTTAGGCTGTTATCCCGAAGATAGCAGATAAGCCCCAGTCAAGTAATAATGGCATACCTGATTTAGAAGAAGACTCAATCCAGATCAATGTGGAAAAGGGAAAGTTTGTTGACCTCCCCAAGAAAGAGCCGGATGAACGCTTCGCGAAACTTAAAGAAAAGGTGAAGCAGTTGCAGGAGTCACATAATTCACTCCCTTTTGACTTGTCGGTCTACGAGAAGGTCAAGATGTCGAAGAAGTTCAGGATGCCGGAATTTGAGAAGTACGATGGTACATCTTGCCCAAAGTCTCATTTGCAGATGTATCATGTACGCATGGCCCAAAGATGTCAAAAATGAGCCCCTCATGATCCAATCATTCCATGCTAGTTTGACCGGACCTGCATTGAACTGGTATGTGATGAAAAATATCAATCTTCTTGATACTTGGAATGAAGTGGCTGATGCATTCCTCAAGCAGTACAAGTTCAACATAGACATTGCACCTTCCTGAGAAGATCTTGAGAGGATGGAGAAAAAGAGGAGCGAGTCGTTCAAGGAGTATGCTGTGAGATGGCGGAATCTGGCTGCTCAAATCACTCCTGAGCCTACCGACAAGGAGTTGATGAAGCTCTTCATAAAGACATTCCCATCTGAATTTCGCAATCGGATGGCAAGCACTTATGTTGAGAGTTTCAACCAGCTGATTCCAGTGGGAGAACAAATTGAGATGGGAATAAGGGAAGGATGGTTCACTGAGTCATCAAGTAAGAGATTCTCTGCCAAGAAGGAGAAAGAAGCCGTCGTGGATGTGAATGTAGCCTATAGCCAAGAAAGTTCCGTTCGTGCCCCGATGAATGTAAGGCAACAACAAGCTGCTGGCCGTCAGTCATTTGCCCAAGCAAGAAGACAGTTCACTCCACTCCCGGATCTCCATCCCGTGGTTTTAGCAATTCTCCGTAAGAAAGGTTTGCTTTCCACTGAGCCAAAGCGCCCTAACCGCGAAAGCATGCGTTGTTACGACTCGACAAAGAAGTGTGATTACCATAGTTGGGAATTGGGGCATTCAACTGACGAGTGTTTCACCCTCAAACACAAGATTCAAAACCTCTTGGACACAAAGGCCTTTTTGTTCCAAACTGCTCGACCAAATGTTCAAAAGAATCCGCTACCGGAGCATGAGGGTACAGTGAACGCTATTCTGGAATCTAAACTTGGTCGCATCAAGAACTCGAAGGTACATGTGGCGGATGCTTACAATGGCCTAGTAAGAGCTGGGTATTATCCGGACCATGAAGATATTCCCCTATCACTAATGAAGGAGAGAGTTGCCAAAATGGTTGACGACGGCATTATAGTTTATGCTGACCGTGATTGCATAGTTTCAACTATTTCCCACATCATCATCGATTGGGAGGAGGAACAAGCCGCAGTTGTCGCTGAAAAAGAAGAGGTTGATCCTTCACTCGCGTACATGTCCCAGTTAGAGGACGCGTCCGATGATGAGATTGTGATTGAAGTGTCACAGCCATATGAGTATGTCAGCAACAAGGCCGTCCCTTGGTCCTATGACTTGGATGTTGGCGTTGTCACAAGGTCCGGCTGGACTTATGCTCAAGCAAATGTTCAACCTGCAAAGCCTGTCACTGATGAAGAGGCCAAGAAATTTCTGGCTGTAATAAAAGCAAGTGAGTATAACGTGGTCGATCAATTGAGGAAAATGCCCGCCCAAGTCTCTTTGCTTGAGCTCCCGCAGACATCGCTTTGCATCAAAAGGCACTAATGAAGGTGCTAAGTGAAATTCATGTGCCAGAGACGATCGAGGCAGACAACTTAGAAGAATTTGTAGGATCAGTCATTCTCAAGGATTTGATCGCCTTTTCCGATGAGGAATTCCCTCTTGAGGGTAGAGGGCACAACAAGGCACTTTACATATCCGTCAAGCACAAGACTACCCATGTGTCCCGAGTGCTCATTGATAATGGGTCCGCCCTAAATATATGCCCGTTAGCTACTCTTCACCGCCTCAAAGTTGACCCATCTAGGATACATGGTGCAACCACCTCTATGCAAGCTTTCGATGGCACGAAGAAGGACGTGATCGGGCAAATCCACCTTGATGTACAAATAGGGCCGGTTGTCTTCAACATTCCCTTTCAAGTGTTGGACATCCCTACTGCATTCAACTTCTTACTGGGACGTCCCTGGATACACACCGTGGGAGCGGTACCTTCAAGTTTGCATCAGGCTGTAAAGTTCGTGATTGAAAGGAAGTTGGTCACCGTATATGGTGAGGAGGATCTCCGGATCTATCAGGAGACGGCCATCCCCTATGTGGAGCCAGACTCTGAGTTCGAAGCGAGTTACCACTCGTTCGAGTTAGTATCCACCATACATGCTGCTCCTGACTTAACGCCTCCTACTCCCGAAGTTTCAAATGCTGCCCTTATGGTGGGAAGAGTGATGGTCGGGAATGGTTTCGTTCTGGTGGTGGTCTTGGAAGAAATGGCCAAGGCATTCGAGACCCCATTGAAGCCCCTCGAGAGGTCCCATTTTGCTGGATTAGGGTACCATGGAAGAGGTGGACAAAATTCTGGAGGAGAAGACAAGAAGGACCGAACCCGACGCCTAACCGAAGGCGGGGGAGGCAAAACCCATTGCCCCCAAGTATTCATGAAACATTCCCCGATCCTCCGTAATGATGCGGGATGAGGTGGAAGTGATAGACACCACAGGGTAGCCGAGCGGCAAGTTTGACTACCTGGTGAAATATTCGGCCCCTCCAAGCTTCTACATAGATCCCCGGAGCATTGTCCCAGATGGATGGGGTGGCGTGGATGATCCGACACCCCCGAAGACCGAGGATCCTGAAGACATGCTGGAAGGAGTAACAAGCTTGTTCAATGACATCATCATAGGAGCCATTGACGGAGGATCCCCCAAAGAAATGGGCCCTAGCCCACAAGAGTAACTCGTTTATTGATTTCTCGCATTCCCCTGCATGGGAATTTTTATTGCTTTCTAGGAATAATTATCGCTATCTAGCGATTATCTTCGTTTTCTTTTTAGGATTTGGATTTGCATTTCCCATTCAATAAATGTAATTGATTGATGAATATCAATAAAATTACAAGTTTTATTTTGAGGGCATGATGAGGTACACCAAACCAGCCCGGTGATGATATCCAGCCGATAAAAAAAAAAAAAAGAGAAAAATCCAAGGAGAATTCTGAGACCTGGGCTTCATCGTGCTTCCTCGTGTCAAAATGTTTATAAAAATCATTTTCAAAAGACTTTCAAAAAGTCTTTCAAAAAAATCTTTCAAAAAATACAGATTACTCTGTTTGTTTTTCTAATTTATCCACTTCCTATTTCAGGGATAATCTTATAACATGCGAAGGCATAGAAGTGGACCAATCCAATGCCACAAGCGCTGATAACGAAGACCCTGGAGACTCAACTGAAGACTCCATTGAAGTGCAGCGTAGCTGGGAATAGCATGAAAAAACCAAGGCTCTTACATCCGAGCAAACTGTCATTATCAATTTAAGTGACACTGAAGAAGCCAAGGAGGTCAAGATTGGGGCAAATCTCCCAAAAGACGAGGCCGAACGCCTAATCCAGCTACTAAAAGAATATCAGGAAGTCTTCGCATGGACTTATGCTGACATGCCCGGTTTAGACCCAGCAATCGTGGAGCATGCCTTGCCTACTAATCCGGACGTGCCACCTAAAAAGCAGAGGCTACGGAGGACCAAACCTGAGCTCTCAAAGAAGATTGAGGAAGAGGTGATGAAGCTTTTGAAAGTGGGATTTATTGAAGTCGACAATATCCCGAATGGGTAGCTAACATTGTGCTAGTAATGAAGAAAGATGGTCGAGTTCGAGTCTGTGTCGACTATCGGGACTTGAATAAGGCTAGTCCGAAGGATGATTTCCCGCTACCCCACATAGACGTCCTTGTGGATAGCACTGCTGGATTTGAGTTATTCTCGTTCATGGATGGTTTCTCCGGGTACAATCATATAAGGATGAAGGAAGAAGATAAGGAGAAGACTGCATTTATTACCCCGTGGGGGACCTTCCATTATAAGGTCATGCCTTTCGGACTCAAGAATGCAAGGGCAACTTACCAGCGAGCCATGGTTGCATTGTTTCATGATATGATGCATCAAGAGATCGAGGTTTATGTCGACGATATGATTGCGAAGACTCGACTGGAAGAAGCCATGTTGAAACCCCGAAGAAGTTGTTTGATCATCTTCGTGAATTCAAGCTTCGATTAAACCCGCTAAATGCGTGTTTGGAGCAACATCCGGTAAATTACTCGGATTCATTGTGAGTAGTAAAGGAATTGAGATTGACCCATCTAAGGTTAAGGCCATATGTGAGTTACTGACCTCCATCGACGGTCAAGGAAGTCCGAAGCCTTTTGGGGAGGTTGAATTACATTGCCCGATTCATTTCCCAACTTTCGAAACTGCCAAGCCGTTCTTCAAGCTCCTAAAGAAGAATGCACGAGTCAACGGGATGTTGAGTGTCATGAAGCATTTGACAAGATAAAGCAAAAGTTGGATGAATCCACCGCTTTTGGTCCCACCCTCACCGGGCATCCTTTGATTCTCTATCTCACTATCCATAGTGAGTCATTGGGAGCGATGTTGGCCCAAGAAAGCCCCGTTGACGAAGAGAACGGGCCATTTATTACTTGAGCAAGAAATTCATTGTATCGAGTTGAAATATTCTAATACCGAGAAAACTTGTGCTTCATTAGTATGGGTGTTGCGGAGATTGCGGCAAAGTACACATTGCACTACCAGACGTTCCTCGTGACTGAGAATAATCCTATCAAGTATTTGCTTGATCGGCCAGCTTTGGTGGGTAAGTTGGCTAAGTGGCAAATTTTAATCTCAGAATTTGATGTGCAGTTCATGCCGCAAAAGTCAGTTAAAGGTCAAGTGATTGCTGATATCTTGGCTGAGAATCTAAGAGTCTCAAGTAATGATGACGGTTCCCCAGATGACCGTGTTTTGAGTGTAGATGAAGGCTCATGGACAATGTTCTTTGATGGAGTCGTGAACTTGTCCAGCTTTGGTACTGGGGCAGTCCTAATATCACTAGACGGACAACATCATCCGGTAGCTGCAAAGTTGGTGTTCCCATGCACTAATAACATAGCTGAGTACGAAGCTTGCATCCTCGGACTCCAAGCTGCCATCGAGATGGATGTGACCAAATTGAAAGTATTCGGGGATTCTGCATTGATCATACTACAGACCGTAGGAGAATGGGAAACCAAGAACTCCAAACTGCTCCCATACCACAAGTATCTAGAAGACTTGGTAAAGGAGTTCAAGGAAATTTCGTTTGAATACTTGCCAAGGTGTCATAATCAATTTGCGGATGCACTCGCAACTTTGTCTTCTATGTTGCAAGTGACCAATGGGTTGGAAGTCGAGCCATTGAAAATAGAAGTTTTGCCGAGGCCAGCTTATTGCATGATCATAACTGAAGAATCTGATGGAAAGCCATGGTATTACGATATCATGAACTACATTAAAAAGCAAGAATTTCTGAAGGAAGCACTCCGGCAGATAGGAAATACATCACGAAGATGGCATCAAAATTCTTCGTTAGTGGCGAAAATTTGTACAAAAGGTCTCATGATTCGGTCCTATTGCGGTGTGTGGACGCGGCCGAAGCTACTGAAATCATGCAAGAAGTGCACGAGGGAGTATGTGGCCCTCATATGAATGGGCACATGTTGGCTAAGAAAATTATGAGATTAGGCTATTACTGGCTCACACTAGAGAGTGATTGCATCAAACACGTACGAAGTTGTCACCGTTGTCAAATCTATGGTGATAAGATAAACGTTCCTCCAACTGAGTTGCATCAGTTTTCTGAGCCATGGCCTTTCTCGATGTGGGGCATTGATGTGATTGGCCCGATAAATCCCAAGGCTTCAAATGGGCATCGGTTCATTTTGGTGGCAATAGACTATTTCTCCAAGTGGATTGAAGCTACATCCTTTGCAAATGTCACCGCACGCAGTGTTGCAAAATTCATCAAACGTGACATAATTGCTTGCTATGGCGTCCCCGAATCAATCATCACTGATAAGGGGACAAATCTGAACAACAAAATCGTTGATGAGTTGTTCAATGAGTTTAAGATTAAACATCTGAATTCGTCCCCTTACCGCCCTCAAATGAATGGGGCTATGGAGGCCGCCAATAAGAACATTAAGAAGATCTTGGCCAAGACAGCCGAGAATTATCGAGATTGGCATGAGAGGTTACCTTTCGCATTGATGGCATATCGAACGTCTATCCGCACTTCTACTGGGGCAACTCCTTTTGCTCGGTGTATGGCATGGAGGCTGTTCTACCCGTGGAGGTGGAAATTCCGTCCCTAAGAGTTTTATCCCAAGCGAATTGTCTCGAGGCTGAATGGATACAACAAAGACATGAGCAGTTGAACTTGATTGATGAAAGGAGACTCAAGGCTCTTTGCTATGGCCAGACTTATCGCAGAGAGTGGCCAGGTCCTTCAACTGGAAGGTACGACCGAGACACTTCGAGGTAAATGATCTTGTTCTAAGGAAGCTGTTACCAATTTTTCCAGATCCCGGGGGAAAGTTTGCCCCAAATTACAGCGGTCCATATGTGGTGAAGAAGGTACTTCCGGAGGTGCTCGATTCTGGCTGAAATGGATGGTCGTCGCTTTTCCCTCCGGTTAATTCGATGCTGTTAAGAAGTATTATCCATGATTGAATTTGCTGTGTCATGTTTTGAATTGCAAGTGCTTTTATGATGAATAAATTGCCTCAATAAGTGGCAAATTCAAATTTGTTGCAAATGTTGCATATTCTCCATAATGAATTGCGTAAGATCAATTGAGTGTGTCAAATGGGATATCTTGGAATGATGAAAGGCAAGCCTTATTCCATACACTATTTCATACACTAACCCCCAACGAGTTGTGTGAAAAATTCCATGCCCGCAAGGAAAAGGGCGGTCTCGCAAAGGGTACGTTATCCAAAGTGATGAG
Source organism: Eucalyptus erythrocorys (assembly GCA_014182555.1). NCBI lineage: Eukaryota > Viridiplantae > Streptophyta > Magnoliopsida > Myrtales > Myrtaceae > Eucalyptus > Eucalyptus erythrocorys. The sequence goes on along the minus strand of CM024605.1, from coordinate 7,292,007 downwards.
AGGCAGTTTCTTCCTCTACCCAAAACACTACAAGTATATCCATTGTTTAGCCCTTTGAGCCCATACATATGAAGAGTTTGTTTAAAATTACCCCTGTCAAGGATCATCCCACATTGGGACAAATTTGAAATCAAGGGTAGGAATTTTCTTATTTACACTTGCGTCAATCTTTGGGTATTACTTTCATAGTGTAACTTTTGCGATAATTGAAGTGTCTTAAGATGATGAAGAGCAGTCATTTCTCTATCCTATACACTTTTATCCATTGCATAGCCCACTTGAGCTTATGAATTCATTTCATATTAAAGCCAGTTGGTGATCATCCCCTACACTGGGGCAAGACAAATTCAAGTGGCATGAACTAGGATGCCCACAAAAATGAAGGTTCGATCAAAGAAAAAAAAAGTGCAAAAATGGGGCATAAAAAGCTGTGTGCACAGTAAAAGCAAGGCCGATGCCCAAAAGAAAAGAAAAGAGAAAACGCCCGATATGCTTAGCCATACCCTAAACAAGGCAGTACAAAAAAGAAAAGGAAAAAGCTCAAATGCTATTCCAATCAATGAGTGCAAAAGAAAATCTTCGACATTGAAGAAGAAAATTGGTAGAAATGTCATGATGATCACCAACTTTACCCTTTAAACACTTTTTGAGCCTAATCATCCTTTCGTTTCTTAACCCATGAACCAAGCCTACGTTACGTCCCTTGCAAAATCTCTTCAGATTAGGGCACTTAAATTAACGTAAAGGTTCATATGTTCGAAAACATCGCTCGAAGGAGAGTGAGTAAGATAATTTCTGCCTCATTTCTTATGTTTCTTGACTTGTAAACCCCAAGATGATTGCAGAATATTTTTCAAATAAGCCTGACTCAAAGAGTCCCATTTGTTAAGCCATTGACCAAGCCCGCATTATGGTCCCTCTTAAAAGACCTCTCAGATTGGTAAGATCGTACCACTTGCGAGATTGCTTTGACCCTTGTCTGACATGATGAAGGTAAGATAGAGTGATTGACAGAATCCTGTATTAAAGATTAGGATAAAATAGCCATTTTAATGAGGATGAGAGAAAAGTCCTTTCAGACCAAAGGATCCCTCATTTGACACATTCATGACACTCACGTATTCAGAATGGAAATTAGATGATGCAAGATTGATGGAAATCATCGTGAACATCCAATAAATTGATGCTTGTTTATGATTGCAAACGCATGTTGCCTCTCATATAACCATGTTTTGTAGGAGACGTATCCCCGAAGATCAGAGATTTTACCAGGTAAGTATATCTCTATCCATACCTTGAATATTTGTCATTGCACAAGTATTCCCTTTTAAGTATATTTGACACTCAATTGAGTTGTCCCCCAAAGATTTTTCTCTCAGATTCAATCTTCGATTAAGGCGACCGACCAGAAGAATGGTTCGGGTCCTAGCCAAGCAAAACCTCGCCTAGGTGACCGTAGCATAGAACGGGTCCTAGACAGCATTTATTGCTTTAACAGTAATCGTAGCATAGAACGGGTCCTGGAAAAGCGATTTCTCCATTCAGGTGACCGTAGCATAGAACGGATCATGAAAAACAAATTTCTTCGTCGAGGTGACCGTAGCATAGAACGGGTCCTTGACAACACTTATTGCTTTAACAGGTGACCGTAGCATAGAACGGATCCTAGGAAAGAAATTCCTTTTTGCCGTACTGGGTGGTTGTAGAATGGTACGGGTCCCAGGAAAGCGGAATCTTCACAAAGCCGTGTTACTATTCTGGGCGACCGTAGAATGGTACGGGTCCTACATGTAACACCCTCTACCTCGGACTACTTCATCCTCCTCGAAGGTAAGTTATTCCAGGTAGGTTCATTTGCATCAGCATTTGCATGCATCATATAAATTGCATTTTAAAATGGAATCCAATTTCCAACAAAAAATCATTCATTGCTTAAGCATGGCCAAAATTAGGTCTCAATTTGTCTTTGAAGGCAACCTCTGCGAGCTCACCTTCAAAGAGGGGCAGCTGTTGACACCTAATTTTGGGGGTTCACTTTTTATTAAAAAAATAAAAAATAAAAATGCATGTTATATAATTTAGGCATATTTTATTTTGATTTTGTTATATTTTGTTATATTTTGTTAAGATTAGTATAGATTTAGGTAATATACATTTCTGCGCAAAAAGGGGAATTCTTGGATAGAATATACAAAAATATTTCTATGATATATTTAGAGGTATCGCACGCGAGCGAAATTGGTAATAAAATATACCGCGAGGATACAATTTTTGGGGGTATAAAAGCAGGTGCATACGGTCGAGCTACAGGGGGGCTCTTTTTCGAAAAAAAAAAAAAGAAAAGAGAAAATCAGAAAGGGTGAAAAGAGAGGGAGAGGGCTGTCGGAAAAGTGAGCTGAGGGGAGAGAGGTAAAAAAAAAAAAAGAAGAAAAGAAAAAAAACAGGCCGAAGCCCCCCCTCTCCTCGGCGTCCCTTCGTCTTCCCCGAGGGGGGGAATTCCTCGCCGGACGCCGTCGCCGTTGCCGTCGCCATCGATGCCCTCGCAAGACGCCCCCGGTTGCCCCTCGCCGCAGTTACCGCCTCCGCTCCGCTCGCGAGGCCGCTGCCGCTGTCGAGTCCAGATCCGCCACCCCCGCGCCCTCCTCGCGACACTCGACGCTCTCCTCCCTCGAGTCTCTCTCGCCTCGCGCCGCCCTCGCTCCGCTCGCGAGGCCGCCGCTGCTGCCGAGTCCGAATCCGCCGCCGCCCCCTCCTCCGCGCCCTCCTCCGACCGCCGGACGCCGTGCGACCCGACGCTGAGCGCCCCCTCTGCTCGCGCCGCCTCGTCGCCCCTGCAATCGCCCTCGCCCGGCCGCCCTAACGCCCCCTTCCGCCCGGATCCGCCCCGCGACGCCCCCTACGCTAGCTGCGCCCGATCCGCTTCCCTCGCTCGTGACCCCGTGCCTCGCCCGCGTCGCCTCGCCTCCGTTTGTCCCGCCGCCCGGAGTCTCGACGCCCCCGGATCCGGTGTCCCTAAAGAACCCCCTCACCGGAGCCCCGGTCGCGCCGCCGTCGCGCCGCTAGCCGCGCCCCCTCGGAACCCTAGCCGTCCCCCTCACCGGCCCTCTTTTTCTTTTTTTCCTTTTTTCTTTTTCGAAAAAGAAAAAGGAAGAAAAAAAAAAAAAAAAAGAAAAAGCAATTAGGTAGATTTCCTTTCTTTTATTTACTTTATTTTATTTTTATTGTTTTATTGTTATTTTATTGTTATTGTTTTATTGTTATTTACTTTTGTTAACAACATTAGGCCCTGATAAGTGATTGGAAATTCCAATTTATCCCCTAATTCGCAACCGCACCGATTTTTTATTTTCGTCTATAAGGCTTTAGACGAAATAATTAATCATGTGGGAATAAAATTGATATTTTGATCTTTAAGGCTTAAGATCAATTTATCGATTTTACTAGCGAAATATTACCCATTGATTTGAATGATATGTGATATCTTTTCTTGGTAATTTTGAATGAACTTGATTGTTTCTATTTATTTTGTGAAATGCCTGAGTTAGAATATTGCATGTTTAGGGTTATTTGCATGTTTAGGCTAAGCATTTTAGTTATCGTAAATCTTAAAAAACAAGAAAAAAAAAAATTAGTTAATCTAGGTTGCATGTTTAATTATTAAAAAACTGTTAATTTCAAAACAAAATAAAAAAATCAAAAAAAAATCTTTAACTAGGTTTAATTGTCTTGCATATTTAGATTAGGGATTTTAATTAAGTCATAAAAAACAAAAAAAAGAAGCAAAATTCACCTAGGATGCTAGTTGAATTGCATGTCAAATTTTAATTAAAAAAAAGGCAAAAAGCAAACAAAAATTCATCAATTTTTTAGAATATAATTGCATGTTTAATTTTTAAGCTTAGATCATTTCTAAATAGACTGCATCTTAGGCTAGAAATTACTAAATTAAAACAATGTCTTAATTTAAATTAGGATAACCTAATTCCTATTTTAAATAGGATAAAATTTTAATTTAGTTAGGAATTTCATTCTAATATCTTAGGATAGATTAATTCCACCTTTTTAGGATAAATTGCAATTTTTAGAAAAAAATAAAAAAATCATAAAATCAAAAAGAAAAAAAGTCAAAAATCTTGCATGAGCATGTAGAATTAGGAATACAGATTTAGTAAATAAGACATTTAGGCTAGCAAATTAGGTTTTTTTTTTTTTTTTTGTAATCACATTTTTAGGACCATTCTTTTTAGAATTTTTTTTCTTTTTAAATATGTTAGGATTAGATTTAGATAATCTCATTCTTAGAAAACTTGGCACTTTTTTTAAAACAAAAAAAAAAAACAAAAAATAAGAAATGATTTTCTAAGGCAAAATAGGGTTAATTTAAATTAATCCTAAACATGAATTAGAAAATTATTCGTTTTAGGTAGTTTAATTAGGACTTTTATTAATTCAAAATTGCAGATAAAAAAAATCCAAAAATAGGTGCATGTTAATTAACTTGCATTCTAGGGCCATTTAATTAAGATTTGCATATTAGGTCATTAAGTTGCTATTATTGCATTTCATGTTATATAATTTAGATCATTTTGCCATGTCATATTAGGCTATTAGCATGCATTACATTTAGATTAAATTCCATTAAATAAAGTGAAAACAAAAAAAGAAATTTGCGTGTTAATTAGAGACCATATCTAGGATTGTTGATGTGGAATTTAATCTAACGATGCTTGATGCTTTCGTTGCTACAAGGTAAGTCCCTTAACCTTATTCATTGTTTTATTGGGTGTTAAATTGGTGGATTGCGCACCCGCATGATCACCTCACAGGTTAGGGAGATAAATTAAAATCAATTGAAGCTGCCTGCTAAACATTTTTCAAAATAAAAGAATAGTACCGAAAGGGCATTAGAGAAATCTAGTGTAACCAAGTCCCCGTACCCATAATCTCTGGTTCGCAGGAGTAAAGTAATCTCCAATTACTTTACTTGGGTTTCTAATCGACCCACCAAAAACTGATTAGTGGCGACTCCTTAATAAAAATCATTTGCATGTTAAGAATTCAAACCTAAGTCGCGAATTGGTATGGGCTTGGGAGAGCCCGAGTTAAGTCTAGGCTTAACAATCCATTAGCCAAACCCTAGGTGGTTCACCCCCGAAAATTTGGTCGCGACAAGGTTTTTGACTATAATTAGCCAAATTAAGAGATTTATGTTTAAATATAATATGTTTAAAATTTTTTAAGTAATTTTCCCATTTTATATTGGACCATTCGTTACCACTTTATTATACACATTATTAACTAGTTGACCTTTACAAATGGAAAAATTTTGCTTGATTGTCAAGTTCACTTGCAGAAGAATATTTGGTAATAATTTCAAATATCTATGCAGTTCTCAACAATTTGATATCTTTCAGCATACGCTAATCTGGAAAATACAAGTAGTAGAAGTGGTATTTTCTGTAGAAATATATGAACTTGCATTAAGGTTTCTAAAGTCGTCCATGGATTAACATAATTTTGAATATGCACAATTTTTTTCACACAACGTCTGATTAACTCAATTTTTCGCCTTGGAAAGCCATGACATATGTATTAGAAAATGTGGAATTTTACACCAACAATGGATTTTGTAAACAATACAAAGTATGATAATATACTCAACTTATTCGACACTAGTTTAGCCCTTGCTCAGCTTGATGAGCATTTTGGGGGGCTCTTATAAATCAATTCGCAAGTCTCTTCACATTGATGATAGTTGCTTCAATATAGTACGGTCATGGACTAATGTCCCAGAATGATCGGCAGCTCAACCATATAAAACGATTCAACGCCTAAACAAGGAACTTACATCCTTCACATTAACCTAGAATGAATGTAGATTCTGGGTAAGGAAGCAAACATTTCATCTGATAATCACTTATGCACTTTAATTATGAAAATACTAAATACAAACATGAATCTTACCTTTAGTGGAGATCGTCTTTCAATTTTACAAAATTATCCTTGTATCCTTATTCATGAAAATGGCATCTACTTACCAGAAAAATCCATCCCAAATCCTGAAGTCTCGCACTCGTACATAACACTAAAAAATAACTGAAACCCAGATCACAAAAACCTTTAGCAAGATGCTAAAATGGGTTTGTAAGTGATTATTGGGTTAAAAATGAATGATGTTTGGCATTTTCTTAATTTCAGTTTTATAAGTGTCAAAAGCTTTAGCAATTCTGGCATATATATGGAGTTGATCCCCTTTATCATTTTGAATAAACGGGCTATTCTTAACCGTCTAATTTCAAAACTACAGGTGATACAATAAGGGTTCTTATATATTTGTCAACATTTAGATTATGCCCAAGTCCAACGTCTCTTCTTATGATGGAATAATTAAAATAAAAGGCATGGACATGATAGGAAGTGAAACCTAGGCCAATGTTGATGTTATGCTAAAGCATGGTATCAATCTTGGTGAGAACTTCAGGAACTGGCATCATAAATGGTTGGCTACTCTAATCCAAAATGGGGGAGTATACAGCACTTGGAGGCTGATTCGATGCTTCGACTCCTTGGTGAAATACTGTTGATTTGCATGTATCATAGAAAGTACGTTGAACCACACGTTCTCGATACATTTATCACGTACACGTACCCATGCGTTGAAGTATCCCTCGAAAGACGGTTTTAATAATGAAACCCGAGCAATAGAGTGTTCTTTCTCCAACTAGCAAAACCGGAAAAATTAATTTTAATTTCTCCTTTCCTTTTCGGCGTTACATGTTAATATAAGCTATTCACGACTTTGACAAACCTTCTTGTGCTGACTTCCAATGCACCCGTGGCCCAAGAAAGTAGGCGCCTCAAAGAAGAAGAGAAGGCCTAACATGAACATAAAGAGCCCGTTAGATAAGCCAGGATGACCTGCCTTGTCACCCTACAGTCGTGAGCGTCTATCGATGAGAACAGCTCCCCTAGTCAAAGCTCTCTTGCAAGATGTGGGCAAGTCATCCTTGGCTAACAAACAAGACTCATCATGTCATGTAAGGCCTCTCTTCCTCACAAAAACATTTCAATGCCTCTCAGTGTGTGATTTGATGAATGAAAAGGACCAACTAATTTGTATCTTCTAGGAGTAGTTGCTTTAGAAGGAAGAAGAAGCCTAACATGAAAGATAAGAGACTTTCTGGTTAGCCAAGGAGACTGCCTGAAACCAGCACGAACTACTCAAATACTCAATTCAGGTGAATAGATTGAGTCGGAGCAGGCAAGTCATCCTTGGCTACCAGATGAGACTCTTCTGTTCGTGTTAGCCTCTCTTCTTCTTCTCCTACTTAAGTCCCATGCTTCATTTTGTTCTTGCATTCATGTCTGCTTTATAGGGAATGGAGCAGAATATGAGATCAGATTCCAAAGGCCACCTGTATTTTAGGAGGACCTCCTTAAGTCAACTTGCGTCATACAAATGTTCTCTATTTAATTTGTGCTTTTTTTCATAAGCATGTAATAAGCCTTATCACTCTGATAAGTGATTAAGCTCCTCCTATTAGAAATATTCTTTTTATCAGCACTAGGCTTTTAGGTGTGTATTGTTCACTGAACTGAGCAGGAAAGACTGCCGAAAAGATAGGAAAAGATATTGATAAATGGCTATTGACCAGGTATTTATCAGCATTATTCTGTTACATTTTCCTTAAGGCAACTTGGGTTGAAATCAATATTCCTGGGCTTTAAAAGTATTTCAGAAAAAAAAAAATGTGCTGCCTCGTGCAATTTTTAAATTGCAATGCATTTCGTGGACTGAAACCCAGCTTGGCAATATACTATATCGGCTGATTTCTTGGGATAAAATCCTGAATAAAATGATTAAATGAGGTCCTTTATGACCAGAGTTTACCAAGTGTTTACTTCTTTGCCAGAACTGCTCGAATGTGCCGATGCTAGATGTGAGTGGTGAAAAAAGGGTTAATGGACAAATCTTGCCAAATAATGGTAATATTTGGGTCCAAAAGGCCAAGCTAGCGATGCAGCTTTTAGCTTGATCTCAGAGGTAATTTGATTCTCTATACCCACGAATCTTTTCCTCAATAATAGGTTTAAGGATGCCTCTCTTCGTGACCCTCATAAAACCTCCACTTGGCATGTTTCTGACCTTTCTCCGTCGGAAGAGGCACAGAATCTGATACCAAAGGTTCTTGTCTTAATTTGGATTCTTGACTAGAGTGGAATCTTATTTTATGCTTCCTTCTTTTAGTGAGAGAATTCTTGGCAGCATACTGATCAATCCTCTTGTCCTTCAATTCTTTTTGTGTGTACGTGTAGATCTCGATGGCATGGAGACATCAACTTGTGAAGATGCCCTCCATGGGAAAAGCCAACGACGCTGCCACCAAACATAGGGTTCTATCTTTCTTTGTTGTTGCTGTCTTTTTTTTTTTTTTTTTTTTTTTTTTTTTTTTTTTGTGACTTTGTTCACCTGGTTTGTGTCTTCCACTTTTTCTTTGGAATTTGTATTCCATTTGTTGCAATCCCTTTAAAAAAATACCTTCATGAGGACCGGTTAAATTACATGTCGTGGATCAATAATAAGATCATCAATCAGAGTGAGAATATCACTAAAAGGAAAAGAATAAAATGCTTTCTACAGTTGCGACTCTCATTCCCTTCTGAAATTTCATTTTCTGGAAAGATTTTTAATTCAGGTTGCCAGAGATGTGTACATCTTCTAAACAGAAAGAGAAAGTGATATGCTTGAACCAGGCTAGTTCAGGGTTGTGATTCGAGAGTGTGCACCAACACTAAACTAGGGTTTCCTTTCTCCAACTGAAAAGCACTAGCGCAAAAATGGCTGTAAGCAAAGAGGCTTTAGTTCTTTTGTGGTAGTTGCAAAAGAGACGTGCATGTTTAGCGTAAGTCAGAATCCATGACTGGCCGAGACAAGGGTAATTGAGAACCATTTCACGATAAGCTTTTATCTTGTCCATTGCCCAATGTAAAGATCAGTTTCCATGACCAGTTTCCATGACCGTTGCCTGAATAGTATGATCTATATGTCTATGGTCGATTAGATCATATTAAATCATTGATCCAATTTCTAGAATCTTCAAGTTAGAGTCATTGATCCAATTTCTAGAAACTTCAAGATTGATATTAGCTAGAAAGTTTCTAGAAAAGACAAGAAAAATCCTTATAAAAGAAAATCTAGTTTAGATGGCAAAGAAAAATGTAGAAGCACAAATGAATGTAGAAGTCTCTAGAAAAAAAAGTGGCATAACTACAATCTAGAATTTCCTAGATGAAGCCTATGTGGACAAGCATTCTACATTAATCTAGAATCTTGTACTTAGTGGGTGGAGCACCACTATAAATAGGGAGGTGGGGAGTGTAGAAGATTAGAGCAAAAGGTAAGCTCCTCCCCTTCCTTTCCTTTGTACCACAACCAAATAAATAAATAAAACTTTCTTTTGTTGCTCCCTTGCAGCCACTCTCTTTTACATATTCTTAGTATTACTTTGTCCAACCATTTCTTGCCCACATTGTTCTTAATTTGCTCCCTTGATAGTCACACGCAAAACACACTTGCGCAAACACACGTTTCCGCAAAACACCAACAGTGGTATCAGAGCTACGTCTTGGGTTGGTATTGGGCGTTTGTCCTACCTACCCATTCCTAAAACTATCCTTTCCAAATACCCAATAACTAAACCATGGCCAACTCTACCTCATTCTCATTTCCCATTCCCATTTTTGATGGGAACAACTATGACTTTTGGAGCATAAAAATGACTACATTCTTGATGGCCCAAGACTTATGGGACATTGTGGAGAAAGGTTGCGAGGCTCCGCAAGAAGGTGCAAGTGTTTCGAAGGATCAACTACAAAAGGATGCAAGGGCGCTATATTTTATCCAGCAAGCACTCTCGGAAACCATATTTCCGAGAATAATTGGAGCGAGGACTGCAAAAGGGGCTTGGGATATACTACGAGAGGAATTTCAAGGATCGGAAAAGGTACGCACTATTCGCCTTCAAACACTAAGAAGAGATTTTGAGAATTCTAAAATGAAAAATTATGAGACCGTACAAGAATATTGTGGACAATTAAAGGAACTAGTTAATCAAATGAGAGCCTATGGAGATGGAATAACTGATCAAAGGGTTGTCGAGAAAATTTTGGTGTCACTTACTAAAAAATACAACCCCATAGTGACAACTATAGAAGGCACTAAGGACTTGACGACCCTATCGGTGAGTGAATTAATTGGCTCTCTAGAAGCACATGAGAAAAGACTAATGGCACAAGATGAAGATTCAGTAGAAAGTGCCTTTCAGTCTAAAGTAAACATACGGTCTCATCAATTTAAAAATGGTGGAAGGAGCTCATGGAAAAATAAAAGAGGAGGAGAAACTATACAGAAGGAAAATTATCCACCTTGTGGTATTTGCAAGAAAACAAATCATTTGGAAAAGGATTGTTGGTTTAAAAATAAAAAACAATGCCGCTTTTGTAAAAGATATGGCCACGTAGAAAAAGATTGTCGCTCGAAAACAAATAATCGAGTAAACTATGTAGAAAAAAAGGAAAGTGAAGAGAATACATTCTACGCAGGCCAAGCGGCAAATGATAATAAAAATGAAACATGGTACATTGATAGTGGGTGTAGCAATCACATGACGGGGGAAAAATCTATATTCACTGATATTGATAAGTCGGTGAAATCTCAAGTAAAGTTAGGTAATGGTGCATTAGTAGATGTCAAAGGAAAAGGCACCATCGCCGTGGAAACAAATAAAGGGCCAAAATATATACATAATGTATATCTAGTCCCTCGTCTTGCACAAAATCTCTTAAGTGTGGGCCAAATGATACAAAGTGGGTATTCTCTATATTTTAATAGAGATACCTACATTATCTATGATAAATATAAAAATATCATTTGCCTTTGTTAAGATGAAAAATAACAATTTTCCTATTCAATGGAAATATATCAAAGATATAGCCATGAAAGCTCAACTTGATGATTCATGGCTATGGCATCGAAGATTTGGCCACTTTAATTTTGCTGGGCTAAAAATTCTCCATCAGAAAAATATGATGAGAGATTTTCCAGCCATCACAGAAATTTCAGATGTTTGTGAAGGCTGTCTTCTTGGAAAATAGCAGAGACAGTCCTTCCCATCTGGAGGTGCTTGGAGAGCTAAGAAGCCATTGGAGCTAGTGCATACAGACGTGTGTGGTCCAATGAGGACACCCACACTCAGTCAAAATAAATACTTCATCCTATTCATTGATGATTACACAAGAATGACGTGGGTATACTTTCTTCGAGAAAGATCAGAGGTTTTCTCAATCTTTAGAAAATTCAAGAACCACGTCGAGAATCAAAGTGGCCAGAGAATCAAAGTCCTAAGGAGTGACAGAGGCACAGAATATAATTCAAAGGAGTTTAATAAATTCTGTGAAGATGAAGGAGTACATCATCAACTAACTGTTGGTTATGCCTCAGAACAAAATGGAGTAGCTGAAAGAAAAAATAGAACTGTCATGGAGATGGCAAGGTCCATGCTAAAGGATAAAGGTCTTCTCAACACTTTTTGGGCAGAAGCAGTTTATACTGTAGTATACCTGTTAAACAGGTGTCCAACTAAGGCTGTTCAAAATAAAACTCCAGTCGAAGCATGGAGTGGACGGAAGCCTTCAGCAAAGCATCTCAAAGTGTTTGGATGCATTTGCTATGTCCACATCCCTGCTCAGAAAAGGAGTAAGCTAGATGAAAAGACAGAAAAGGGAATATTCCTTGGCTATAGTGACCAATCAAAAGGCTATCGGGTTTACAACCTAAAAACCAAAAGCTTATGATTAGTCGAGATGTCGAGTTCGACGAAAATGCTGCTTGGAATTGGGAGGACGAGAAGATCGAGAAGAAGTACATCACCTTGCCAGACATACCACCTGCTCAAGAGAAGTCAACGTCACAAGAAGAAGGAGGAGTACCGGATACCACCACTCACGACATAACTCCACCAAGCTCTCCGAGAGTGACACAAGAAGAATCTACTCCAGAGTCTCCAATACTAAGGGTAAAAGCCCTTAGAAGAATTTACGACACATGCAACGTTGCTATTTTGGAACCAGAAAACTACGAGCAAGCATCCAAAGAAGAAGTTTGGATAAAAGCCATGGAGGAAGAGATCAAGATGATCGAGAAAAATGAAACTTGGGAGCTTGTCGATCGACCCGAAGACAAAGAAATCATTGGCGTCAAGTGGGTTTACAAGACGAAGCTCAACGCAGATGGATCAATCCAGAAGCATAAAGCAAGGCTTGTGGCGAAAGGATACTTGCGACAACCAGGTATTGACTATACTGAAACTTTTGCTCCCGTCGCTCGCCTTGATACTATTCGAGCACTTATAGCCTTAGCAACACAAAAAGAATGGAAGATCTATCAACTAGATGTAAAGTCGGCATTTTTAAATGGATATCTTCAAGAAGAAATATATGTTGAACAACCGCAAGGCTTTATCCTCAAAGGCCAAGAAGAAAAAATTCTCAAACTCAAGAAAGCCTTGTACGGGTTAAAACAAGCACCACGTGCATGGTATAGTAGAATCGATGAGCACTTCATCAAGTAAGGATTCAGGAGGAGTATGAGTGAGCCGACACTCTACATCAAGACCCAAGGTAAGTCCGACACTCTCATTGTCTCTCTATATATAGATGATCTCATATATATAGGAAACAATGAGACAATGATCCAAGAATTCAAAAAAGAAATGATGAAGACATTTGAGATGACGGACTTGGGCTTGATGCATTACTTCCTTGGCATCGAGATTGACCAAAACAAAGGAGTGTTTATCTCGCAAAAGAAATATACCGAAAACCTCTTGAAGAAATTCAAGATGAACTATTGCAAAGCAGTTTCAACTCCTCTCATGACAAATGAGAAATTATTGAAGGAAGATGGAGCAGAGAAAGCCGATGCCTCTCACTACAGAAGTCTGATTGGCAGTCTGCTATATCTCACTGCTACATGACCGGATATTATGTATGCAACAAGTCTACTATCTCGATTCATGCAAAGTCCGAGTCAAATTCACTTTGGAGCTGCCAAGAGAATTCTAAGGTATTTACGAGGAACTATAGATTACGGCAATTTGGTATCGCCCAAGTGCAAATGCCAAGCTCATTGGCTACAATGATAGTGACTGGGCAGGTTCAGCTGATGATAGGAGAAGTACTACCGGCTATGCATTCACACTGAGTTCTGGCATATTCTCATGGGCATCCAAAAAACAAGACTCAGTGGCACGATCTACTTTGTAGAAGCTGAATACATCGCAGCTGCTACAACCGCCAGTCAAGCAATATGGCTTCGAAGAATTCTAGAAGACATTGGAGAAGCACGACGGAATCCCGACTCCGTTCGTGTGACAATAAGTCGGCAATTGCTATATCAAAGAATCCGGTATTCCATGGAAGAACCAAACATATCGACATCAAATATTACTTCATACAAGAGGCGCAAAATAACAAAGAGATCGAGCTAAAATATTGCAAAACTGAGGAACAAGTAGCGGACATCTTCACTAAAGCACTACCGCTAGCCAAGTTCGAGACATTGCGGGAAATGCTTGGAATAACACGAAATTGGATCGAGGAGGAGTATTAAATCATTGATCCAATTTCTAGAATCTTCAAGTTAGAGTCATTGATCCAATTTCTAGAAACTTCAAGATTGATATTAGCTAGAAAGTTTCTAGAAAAGACAAGAAAAATCCTTATAAAAGAAAATCTAGTTTAGATGGCAAAGAAAAATGTAGAAGCACAAATGAATGTAGAAGTCTCTAGAAAAAAAAGTGGCATAACTACAATCTAGAATTTCCTAGATGAAGCCTATGTGGACAAGCATTCTACATTAATCTAGAATCTTGTACTTAGTGGGTGGAGCACCACTATAAATAGGGAGGTGGGGGAGTGTAGAAGATTAGAGCAAAAAGGTAAGCTCCTCCCCTTCCTTTCCTTTGTACCACAACCAAATAAATAAATAAAACTTTCTTTTGTTGCTCCCTTGCAGCCACTCTCTTTTACATATTCTTAGTATTACTTTGTCCAACCATTTCTTGCCCACATTGTTCTTAATTTGCTCCCTTGATAGTCACACGCAAAACACACTTGCGCAAACACACGTTTCCGCAAAACACCAACAGATCAATTTATCCATTCCCCTTGGCAGGTGAATTGCGGATGGACATGTGATGATTTGTTAGAAACCCTTTCCATGATTGATTTTTCAGTGAATTTTGGACAGAATAAACCTTCTTTGAATTGCAAGTGCTGTAATCAAACTTGTCAATTATCTAGTGTGAGTACCTGAGATTCTACTTACCTGTAGAATGATTATCCATGTGAACAATGGACTTGATTTTCCCACAAAAATCTCTCTCGCAAAAGACCTTTCAATCATACATTTGACAGTTGAAAGTTAGCACGAGTAGATGCACGTAGATCTCATCAACATCACATAACCCAAAAAATTATGGACAACAAATGTGAAAAAGACGTTCAGAATGATCAAAGAGCTCCATTTCCAATGACAGAAATATTCATACATCTCTCGGGAAGGAAACCATACTGTGTCCTCTTGTGGAAGACGGTAAAGATCAGCAGAAGAAGAAACCGAGAGTCAGTATCTCACTTCCCTACATAAGACGGATAAAACCTGTGACTACGTCAAAACTTTTTCCAGTCACTCAAGGGAACCAGACGAGAGCTTGTTGTGGATGTGATGGTAAGAGTTAAGTAGCATACGAAGGCCAAATACGAGAAATCAACAGAAACCAACACCCGGTTGCAGAACTTGGTCACTATGTCGCAAAGGCCATCCCAAGGTATTCATTACTCCCAGTAACGACCCACATCCCTAGTGGCGGTCCCCGCTGCACATCCAGATATCATCAACATTTTCATTGCCGGCATTGTCAAAATGAATTCACCAATTGTAGCCAAAAGTTAATTTGAAGAAGCCATTTGTGAGTGACTGTCCATTAATTTTTTTAAAACAAGGTTTTGTTGGAGAAAGCTCCTTTATTATTTTGAAGTTGACAAAACGTTTCCATCAATTTAGTCTAAAAACTTCCAAACTCAAGTGTTAAAAGTCTAAAATACTCAAGATTCTGTTGTCAAAATCTGAAGACCGTCAGACTCAAGACTTAAAGTCTGACCTCACTGACAGTTCCGGATGAAGAAGGAAGAACTATCCAAATGACGGGTTATCTTCGAGGATTCGATTCGTATGGTTTATTGAAGATCTTATGGCTAGATACAATATCAACATGATTGATTATTCTTATTGGATTCTACTCCTATTTGAAGATCTTTTGAAATGCAAGTAAACTTGAAAGATTCCATTTATGGAAACTTAAGATCCTGATTGTATGGGTGAACGGGATTGACGGGCTTTCTTCACTATTCAATCAACAACTCGAGATCACCTCGATTGATTCTATCCAACGGGTAGATTGGAAGAATTCCTTTGGAAAGTGCCAAAAGGCATGAAGGAGTATATAAGGATAACTCTTTAGTTGTTCAGTGAGAGTGCTTGAAAGAAGAATTTCAAAGTCTGAATCTCTATAGTTCCTTGATCTTTCATTTTGTGAGCTTGAACTGTATACACATTAAAAAAAAAAAAAGAAGAAGCCTATAGTGTGAAGAGATAAGTTGAGACTCTCCATTGAGGAAGTTGAAGAACAAGTGCTATATAATCTCTTTTGATTCATTGTGAAATCCAGCCAGTGGGCTGTCAGTGTGGAAGAGTGGACGTAGGCTTGAATTAAGCCGAACTACTATAAATCTTGCGTTCTAATTTTCTTTCCCTAAACTTCTTATCTTATTTGTTGCTTTACTTGATTGCTTTATAGAATTGTTTAAAGTTGTCTACGTCTTGAATTTATCTTAAGGCAATCTACGTTATTAAATCTTACGAGAAAATTTATATACACCTATTCACTCCTCTCTAGGTGTTATTACTAGCCCTTTCAGGTTTCAATTAAAATCACATTAGCAACCTCTGATATTCTTCTCTGAATTTTATGGGAAGTAGTTAATTTCTTACGTTGGTGATCTTAAGGAGCACCAGGGAATATGACGGAGTGGATCTTTATGTTAGTGTTACTGTCGGATGTACCTAAAATATCTATTTTTATATATAAATCTCATAAATTGTGTCCTAGGTGCATTCAGAGTAAATAATTTATCCTCTAGAAAGGATTACATTTAAATGATGTTTTTGATGACCTCTATTTGAGGATTTAGTAAAAACATCAAATGTAGCAGAAGATTTTATGGATTACATGAGAGGTGACTTACGCAAATTTGAAGCAGATGATATGATACTCTTAGACTATGTAGCTGAAAGGGAATGTTAAACGACTAATAAATGGCTAATCAAAGTTTGAGAAATTAGACTTAAGCTTTACTAGACAATACGATTATCAAATTTTGTGAGCATATTGGGAGGGATCTTACTTATAAAATAATTCGCAAGTCCCCTCACCTCGATGATAAATGCTTCAATCTAATACGGTCATTAACTAATGTGCCAGACTGATCAGCAGCTCAACCCCATAATACTATCGAACACCTAAACAAGTAACATACACCCTTCACATTAACCTAGAAAAATGAAATCAAATGAGAAAGAAACGAGAGCAACGAATAATTCACATATCCATTGAAGTTTCTCGTTGCTGGTATTGTGAAGAACGTGAACGACTCAAATGGAGCTAATGTGCCTGGTGAGACTCAAGCTGCTCTCAAGATTCAAGGCCCTCAAAACACGTCTTGCCTGGATATTTACAGCAGAGCAATGATAAAGCAACTAGGATTCTTCTAGGGTCGAGTTAATTCTAAAGTGACCAACTGCGGAAAACGCTAAATCCTGTTTCTGGACCTCATCATTAATTTATCTGAAAATCCGATGAAGATGATTTATTTTACCAACAATTTTTTTCTTGACAATTATCGACTATTAGAATATTTAAATATTAGACCACGGTATTATCTGACAACTTAAATTTTTAGAATACTTCTGATACCATTTGTTGGTAGAGCGTAGCACGTAGCAGAATCTTGATACTTTCTTTAGAGGAGATCACCAAAAGAGAGCTTAAGTTCAAGCCCATTAAAATATCTAGTTAGACTCATGTTCACTTATAACTTTTGAGTGAAAGAGGGTCCAATTTGATATGTTAGTAGACTTGGACTAGGGCTCCCGATGAAGATACTAGGTTGTCGTTGTGCGCTTCCAAAGGTAATATTACTCAATTATGATTAGTAATATGAATTCCTACTATGTGTGGGATTTTGACTGTCCAAGCTTTTCCCAAAGATTTACTCAAGATTTAGAAAAACCAATTACTGAATGTGGAGTCTGGGTAAGGGAGCAAACATTTCACCTAACAACCACTTATGCTAATCTATATATGAAAATTCTAGATGCATAAATGAGTCTTACATTTAGTGGAGATTATTTTTCACTTATATGTAAATTATCCTTGTATCCCTATTCATGAAAATGACATCTACTTACTTATATCCATCCCCAAATACTTAAGTCTCGCACTTGTACAAAATCCTAAAAAACAATTGAAATCCAAATCACAAAAATCTTTAGCAAGAAGCTAAAATGAGTTTGTAAGTGATCATTGGGTTAAAAACGAATGATGTTTTGGTATTTACCCAATTTTTGGAAGTGTCAAAAACTTTGGCAATTTTGTATCACGGCACCCTTACACTCTTCTTTACCCTTTAGTCTTTTTAAGTGTCTGCTTGGTGTTGGTGCCAGACCTCCTTTTTGTAATTCTAATTGGCAAAGTCTATACTATACTTACTTTTACCAAAAAAAAAAAAAAAAAAAAAAAATTGGGCAATTTTGGCATATATATCGAAGTTGAGCCCCTTTACCGTCTAGTGTAGAGGGGCTATTCTTAACTGTCTAATTTGAAAACTACACGTGATACAATAAGGGTTCTTATGATTTGTCAACATTTAGATTGTGCCCAAGTCGAATGTCTTTTCTTATTATGGAATTATTATTATTATTTTTTAAAAAAAGAGAGGCATAGGCATGATAAGAAGTGAAACCGAAGCCAATGTTGATATTATGTAAAAGTAAGGTATCAATCTTGGTGAGAACTGAAAGGGCTAGTATTAATACCTAGAGGGGGCTGAATAGGTGTATAAAAATTTTCTCATAAAACTTAATAACGTAGATTGCCTTTAGATGAAAATAAATTCAAGATGTAGATAACTTTAAAAAATTCCATAAAGCAATCAAGTAAAGCAACAAATAAGATAAGAAGTTTAGGGAAAGAGAATTAGAACACAAGGTTTATAGTGGTTCGGCTTAGTTCAAGCCTACATCCACTCTTTCATGCTAACAGCCCACTGGCTGGATTTCACTATAAATCAAAAAGATTATACAGCACTTGATCTTTAACTTCCTCAGTGGAGAGTTTCAGCTAGTCTCTTCACACTATATGCTTCTCTCTTTTGTATACAATTGAAGCTCACAGAATGAAAGATCAAGCAACTACAGAGATTCAAACTTTGAAATTCTTCTTTCAAGCACTCTCTATGAACAACTAAAGAGTTAGACTTATATACTCTTTCATGCCTTCACAATCCTTGGCACTTTCCAAAGGAATTCTTCCAATATACCCGTTGGACATAATCAATTAAGGTGATCTCGAATTGTTGATTGAATAGTGACGGAAGCCCATCAATCCCGTTTGCCCATACAATCAGAATCTTGAGTTTCCATAAGTAGAATCTTCCAAGTTTACTTGCCTTTCAAAAGATAATTCAAATCAGAGTAAATAAGAATGATCAATCATGTTGATGCTGTATCCAGCCATAAGGTTTTCCATAAACCATACGAATAGAATCTTCGAAGATAATCCGTCATCTGGATAGTTCTTCCTTCTTCGTCTGGAATTGTCAATGAGGTCAGACTTTAAGTCTTGAGTCTAGCGGTCTTTAGATTTTGACGACAGAGTTTTGAGTACTTCAGACTTTAACACTTGAGTCTAGAAGTCTTCAGACTAGACTGATGAAAACGTTTTGTCAGCTTCAAAATAAAGAAGTTTTCTCCAACAAGAACTTTATTTACCAAAAAAAAAAGAAAAGAAATCTTGGTGAGAACTTCAGGAAGTGGTATCATAAAGGTCGTATACTCTTATCCAAAATAGGAGAGTATACAGCAGTCAGAGAGTCATTGGATGTTCTGAGTCCTCGGTGAAATACTGTCCATCTGCTTGTATCATAGAAAGTGCATTGAAGCACATGTTCCTGACCTATTCAGCACCATCACGTAGCCATGCACTTAAGTATCTTTCGAAAGATGGTTTCAATAATGAAATACGCGCAATAGTGTTCTTTCTCCATATAGCAAAACTGCAAAAATTAATTCATTTTTCCTTTCCTTTTCGGCGTTTCAAGTTAATATAAGCCATTCGCAACTTTGACAAACCTTCCTGTGCTGACTTCCAATGCACCTGCGGCCCAAAAAAGCTAGGTGCCTCAAAGAAGAGAAGAAGGCCTAACATGAACATGGAGAGCACGTCACATAAACCAGGATGACCTGCCTTGTCGCCCTGCAAGGGTACGCATCGATCAACGAGAACGACTCCCCTAATGGAAGCTCTCTTGCAAGATGTCGGCAAGTCATCTTTGGCTAACAAACAAGACTCGTCATGTCATGTAAGGCCTCTCTTCCTCACAAAAATATTCCAATGCCTCTTAGTGTGTGATGTGATGAATTCAAAGAACCGGCATATATGTATTTTTTAGGAGTAGTTGCTTTCAGAAGGAAGAAGAAGCCTAACAAGAAAGATAAGAGACTTTTTTATTAGCCAGGAGACTGCCTGAAACCAGCACGAACTACCCAAACAGTCGGTACGAGTCGAATAGATTGAGTCGAAGCAGGCAAGTCATCCTTGGCTACCAAATGAGACTCTTCTCTTCATGTTAGCCTCTCTTCTTCTTTTCCTACAGAAGTCAAACGCTTCGACTAGGGAATGGAGCAGAATATGAGATTTGATTCCAAAGCCAACCTATATTTTAGGAAGGACCTCCTTAAGTCAATTGACGTCGTACAAATCTTCTCTATTTAACTTGTCCTATTTTTCGTAAGCATGTAATAATTGTTGTCGCTCCCATAAGTGATCAAGCTCCCCATATTAGAATATGTTCTTTTTATAAGCGCTGGGCTTTAGCATGTGTAATGTTGACTGAATTGAGCAAAAAGCTTGCCGAAAAGACGAGATGTCTCGCCCCAAACCCTGAGTGTGCGAAAATCCCATGACGATCGATCAAAATGCAACGTCTTAGGACGTGTCGCCAATCCATTTTTATTTTTTTATCTTTCCATTAAACGCAAGCGGAATCATTTAATATAAACATCACCCAATCAATCACAATAAATAGGGATAGTATAAAGCAAACAATCCTACAAGTGGCACTTTCATTTATAAATGGTTAACCCTTGGAAGTTTAATGATTATAAGTCTTTTTATGGCAACTTCCTATTGACCATCTCTAACACAGGAACCAACCATAGTGACGCCGTGCACACCCACATCTTGGTTGAACGAGGCCTTAAACTGTACACGACGGTTATCCATACTATGGGCTTGAAAATATTTAAATAATGACGGGATGAGATATAAATCTCAACGAGTTAACAACCTAAGCCTCGATTAGGACGTAAATTCGTCTTGGAGGCAGTCTAAACTTGCAATAACATACAACCTTACCTTGCCTTGGTACACTTTTGCATATTAATACATTACATATGCCATTACCAATGCAACAAGCATAATAAATAATCAAAAGACTTATTTCTCGTGCACTAAGCATCCTCATGGGTCTTGATTATAAGGAAAACCCGTTTGGCCCGTCCCATACCCTGCCTCACAGTTTTACCTCATAATCAAGCACAATGCAACATAACCATTAACGCGTGTTCCGATTATTATGACCCCCAAGCCACGGCCAACACAAGAGTCAGAGGTGTCTCATCCCATCAGACATGGTATCGTCTAGAACCCCCGCCTAGATAGCATTCCATAAGGAGCATTGATCTAGCCTTAACTATGACTCAGCATATGAACCCTTGCTAGGCATCCGATGAACATCGGGCATAATCCCCAAACTCCCGTTGGGTGACGAGTTTAATTAAGTGATGACACAAGCACGTTAATAGTCAAGCCAATTTTTATTTGCCATCAATTAGCCCAGTGTAAAAAAGTTTGTGCTTAAATAACAAACCTTGGAAAATCTTTACATTTAAAATTCTGGTAAAATAATCGCACGTGGTCATGTACTTAAAATCAACCCACCAAATTTTGTACGCTTTCATTTTAAAATCTCATTGTCCCATAAAACACGGCGTCCAAATACAACACCTCAAAGTTTGCCATTTTCTTTTCAAATAAACCTTCTTTGATGATAGCATTTGAACTTATGATTTAGGCAATCAACAACATGGTATTACAAGTTCAAATAGTCATAATTATGCATAATTTCACCCAATAAATCAAGCATAAAATTCTACTTAAAGGCTAATCCATCATTAATTCCCACTAATTGCGATTAATTAGGACTAATTGTCGTTAAATTAATCTAACTACGATTAATTAAGATTAAATGTGCTTAATTAAACTAACTATGATTAATTAAGCTAATTGCAATTGATTAGGCTAACCACGTTCAATTGATCTAAACACGATTAATTAAATTAACCACGGTTACTTTAAATTAACTACGGTTACTTTAACCCAACTATAGTTAACTAACCTAACCACGGTTACTTAACCTTACCATGGTTACTTAAACTAATCATCCTTAATTAAAACAAATCTCCCTTAGTTTTAATCTAATTGTATTCTTAAATGCAATTAACTTCCTAATCAAGCATTAGGAGTTAACTCACAGTTTTCGACATTCGCGAGCTTACAGCAATGGCAGCGCAACAGCATCGAGGATACACTGTTTCCGACTCAAATGAGGACACAAATGATGGCGGTTTGGCTCTTGAAGCCCATAGCCACTAAGGGTGGTTCGGTGGTGGCTTGCGGTGGAGGGTTGATGGTGGCGGCTTGCGGCAGTGGAGACAGCGCAAGGAATGATGAACATAGCGCGGGTGGACAGCGGAGCAAGTGGCGGTTATGGACGGTGGTATGAGGGGTGGCTAAATGGAAGAAATTAAAGAGGGAAAGAAGAAGAAGAAGATTCGGCTGAGGGGGAAATAACATGAGACAGAGGGGGAAAGAGAGAGAGATTTTTTGAGATTTTCCCCAAAATTCATGATGACAAAATCCACTAAAATCCCCCAATTTCCTCTCCACCTTTCATTTATTCTTTTTGTCTTGTAGTCCATAAATGCAAGGACATTTTAGACATTTCACACACTTTTTTGTCCAAACTTTTCAATTTTGTCCTTGGGTTCATTTGCTTGAATTGGGCTTGTTAGACTTAGTTGGGCCCATTTAGGCCTCCTTGGCTGACCCACATGGGCGTGAGGCCTAACGGCCCTTATTATTATTATTTTTTTTTTGTCAGTCCTACTCTATGCCTATTCTATATTCACTCTCAGACTTTTGCCCTGCCTCTTGCAAGGCGTGGGAGTAGAAACCCACTCCTAAAACTTATTCGTTCCCACCCCTTCCCCCCTGAGAAGGTGAGGATTTAAACCCTTCACCTCTCCCTTTCATGTTGGAAGGGTAACCACTGGTAACGGCTCTTACTTGGCTCAGCTTCTTTTCTCGACTTCCAATTTTCATCCGATAATTCATTTTTCAAAGTTTTATGCTTGCTGATAAATTAACAGGCGAACAAGACAATGTCCAAAGAATTAGTTTTGAAACTATCAAACTTTTGATACCTGAAATCAAATTGAATTTCATGGTTGAAATCTATCAAA
Organism: Eucalyptus erythrocorys; assembly: GCA_014182555.1. Taxonomy (NCBI): domain Eukaryota; kingdom Viridiplantae; phylum Streptophyta; class Magnoliopsida; order Myrtales; family Myrtaceae; genus Eucalyptus; species Eucalyptus erythrocorys. Next base: position 7,269,026 of record CM024605.1, on the reverse strand, counting down.
TACGACTTTAGTACGACCTAAACTATTGGATGGCTTTTAGGGGTTTTCGCGTGGTTTACCCATGGTCAATCCACGTTTGTATCTCTTTGAATCATGGACAACCCTCGGTTGTCATGTGATTACGAGGAATTAATTACATTCCTTAAATATAAGATCAATAGAAAATTAGTTTATCGTTGTTCGACTTGAGTATCATAATCGTATAGAATCACCAGTGAATTGACTATTTACTTCCATTGAATCGATTTATATTTGTTCGTGAATTGACTTATAATAGTGTACTATTGACCATTGTTGATTCTTATAGTCGAGTGGTCGATCCATAATTGAATTCTCTATTTTTTCGCGTTTTAACATTTTATAGCCTCGCCCAATAGATTAATTAATTTATAAGTGACTAGTTCATAGTAAATTGACTGTCAGTGCATTAATGAAATAACCATTTCATATATTTCGAAATAGGTCAAATTTCAGGATATCATATGGGACATGAGATCTATGGTTGGCTATTAATTAGGTATTTATCAGCATTATTTTGCTACATTTTCATTGAGGCAACTGGTTGAAGTCAATATTCTTGGGCTTTAGTTGCATTTTCGGAAACAAACGCGCTGCCTTGTGCAATTTTTGAATTGCAAGGCATTTCATGGACTGAAAGCTTGGCAATATACTATATCAGATTATTTCTTCGCATAAAATCCTGAAAAAAAATGATTTTTTTTTGGCCGGTAAATATAAGATTAAATGAGGTCCTTTATGACCAGAGTTTGCATTATGTATTTATTTCTTTGCCAGGATCGCTTGAATGTGCTGATGCTAGATATGAGTGGTGAAAGGGGTTGATAAATCTTGCAAAATAATGGAACTATTTGGGTCCTAAAGGTCAAACTAATCATGGAGGTTTTAGCTTGAGTTCCAAAATATTTTAATTCTCTACACCCACAACTCTTATCCTCAAGAATGGCTTTATGGGTGTCTCTACCCGACCTCACAATGCCTCCAATTGGAATGTTTCTGACCTTTCTCCTTCAGAAGCAGCACAATATACGAAAGGTTGTTTGGAATTTGGATCCTTGACTATATTATGCTTCTTACTCCTGGTGAGAGAATTCTTGGCGAGCATACTGAACAATCCTCTTATTCTTCAAATCCTTCTGTGTGTACGCACAGATCTCAACGGCATGGAGACGTCAACTTGTGACAGATGCCCCCGGGAGGAAAGGTCAATGACCCTGCCACCAAACATAGGTTCTCTCTCTTTTTCTTTTTTTGGTGCCGATTGCTCTCTTAGCTTTCATCTTGCACCTTTTCTTTGGAATTGATATTCCATTTGCAGCTTTCAGGCCGTCCATCGCCCAGTGAAAAGATTTGTTTCCATGACCGTTGCCTGAACAGTACAATCTATATGTCTATGATAGATTAGACCGATTTATCCATTTCATTTGCAGATGAATTACATATGGACACATGAAGATTTCTTAGAACCCTTTTTAGAAGTAATTTTTCAGTAAATTTTGGATAGAATAATCCTTCTTTGAATTGCAAGGACCACAATTGAACCGATTAATTTTCTGGTGTGGGGACACGAGATACTAACCCATGTAGAAGAATGATAATACATGTGAACAATAGACTTAATGTTTCCACAAATATCTCTCTTACAAATGAGTTACACCTTCACTTGGGGAGATCACCGAGAGGGAGCCCAATCTGAGCCTACCAATATATGTAGTTGGATTTGTATTTACTCAAAAGTTTAAACTAATGAGTTATGGGTCAAATATGATATATTAAGCATTCAACACCACATCAATTCTCCTATATGGGACTTATTTAAGACAATTCACACGTGTACCCTAATAGTCCTAGGTGGCATAGCCAATGTTAACGTGCAAATTTTTGAAATTGACTCTCGCCCCAGCAACTGGTGAGGGTTCATTGCCCCAGTACATTGCCCTTGCCTAGTGTTCAATGAGGTTGCGGCCCTTGCCCAACTTTGAGTTAGGGCTGCAAGTCCTTGCTGGCCAAAGCGAGGGATCCAACCCTTGCCTAGTGGTGACCAACCCTTAACCCCCACCTCCCAAAAAAAAGGGAAGAAAAAATAAATAAGAGAACAAAAAAGATCAATGAAAAAAAAATTTCATATCGGCATTGATCATGTCACGTAAAACAGTTCGCATCCACATAATCAATTTCTAGCTAAATTCAGTTGGATGGATTACAATGGCAAATTGTCGAAAGATTTATAACTGAATTGGCATGAATATAATAGGTTTATGATTTTTTTGGTATTTTTTTTTCATTTTCTATTGGACCATAGGACACCTCTTTATTATACACATTATTAACTAGTTGACTTGCAGGAGAGTATATGGTAATAATTTCAAGTATATATGCAGTTCTGCAATATTTTGATATCTTCCAGCATATGCTAATCTGGAAAATACAAGTGGGAGAAGATATTGTGTGATATTTTCCGTAAAAATATATGAACTTGCATTAAGGTTTCGAAAGTCGTCCCTGGATTAACACTATTTTGAATATGCACAATTTTTTTCACACATCATCTAATTGACTCAATTTTTTTGCCTTGGAAAGCTCATGACGAATGTATTAAAAGCTGTGGCTTGGTGACAAATTTTACACCGACAATGGATTTCGTGAACAACACAAAGTATAATGCTCTACTCAACTTATTCCACACTCGTACGGTCATTGACTAATGTGCCGGACTGATCAGCAGCTCAACCATATGAAACGACTAAACACCTAAACAAGTAACGTACATCCTTCACATTAACCCAGAATGAATGTAGGGTCCGGGTAAGGAAGCAAACATTTCAACTAATAACCACTTAGACACCTCTAATTATGAAAATACTAGAAATATCCTCGTATCCCTTTTCATGAAAAGGCATCTACTTACCAGAAATATCCATCCCCAAATCCCGAAGCCTTGCACTCATGCGAAACGCTAAAAACTAACTGAAATCCGGATCACAAAAATCTTTAGCAAGATGCTACAATGAGTTTGTAAGGAGGTGTATGACAGGCAGTTATTTATGTTCCAGAAATAGTTTTTCTATTCCAGACTTGTTTTTGGAATAGAAATACATTTGGTAAAGTTATTTCACTTTTCTATTTCTGAAATAGATTCTTGTTCCATAAATAAGTTTGGAGTAGAAATTAGAAATAAAAATTTTCTACTTTTTTATTTCTGGAATAGAAATGAGAAATAAAAATTTTTTTCAACGTTCATTGCTGCCGCTGGTTGCTGTCGCCACCGCCGATCGACGGTTGCCTTCGCCGGCGTCGGTTGTCGGTCGGCGTCAGTTGCCGGCCGCTGCTGTCGCCGTCGTCGGCGGTTGCCGGTCGCCTGTCGTTGGTCGCCGCTGCCGGTGACCGCCGCTAGTTGCCGATCGCCGGCTGCTGCCGTTGCCAGTCGCTGGCCGCTCTGCCATTTGAAAGAAAGAAATTTTGTGTTGTTATCAAACAAATTTCTATTTTCAGAGTATAAATTTTGTGTCATTATCAAACGGTTATTTTTACTTAGAAACTTTTCTAGACATAGAAATAGAAAAATCTATTTATGTTCAGAAACTATTTCTGGAACATAATAGTTTTCATGCGCACCCTAAGTGATCATTGGGTTAAATATGAATGATGTTTTGGTATTTTCCCAATTTTCTGTTATTGTAAGAGTCAAAAGCTTTAGCAATTCTGGCATATATATTGGAGTTGAGCCCCTTTAACATTATGTATAAAGGGGCTATTCTTAACAGTCTAATTTGAAAACTACACATGATCTAATAAGGGTTCTTATATATATGTCAACGTTTATATCATGCCCAAGTCGAATGTCTCTTCTTGTTATGGAATTAAAAAAAGCAAAGGCACAGACATGATACGAAGTAAAACCTAGGCCGATGTTGACATTATGTAAAAGCAAGGTATCAATCTTGGTGAGAACTTCAGGAACTGGTATCATGAATGATCATATACTCTGATCCAAAATGAGGGAGTAAATAATACTTGGAGAGTGATTGGATGTTCCGACTCCTCAATGAAATACCGTCGATTTGCATGCATCATAGAAAGTACATTGAACCACACTTTCTCGATGTATTCAACACTTGCACGTAGCCATGAGCAGAAGAATCCCTCCAAAGATGGTTTTGATAATTAGCCTGCGGAATAGTGTTCTTTCTCCAGATAGCAAACCGCAAAACTAATTTTCAATTTTCCTTTCCTTTTCGGCGTTTTATGTTAATATAAGCCATTGAGAAACCTTGTTGTGCTGACTTCCGATGCACCTGTGGCCCAAGAAAGGTAGGTGCCTCAAAGAAGAAGATGAAGACGCGTCAGATAAACCAGGATGACCTGCCTTGTCACTCTGTAATCCTACGCATCGATCGACGAGAACGGCTCCCCTAATAAATCTCTCTTGCCGAGAAAATATTAGGTACACTCAAAGGACCACGTCATCGGTGCTTTGAACGATTCACCGTTCGACACGTGTCCGATGGCAGGTCCACGTTGGCCCTCTTCACTTTTCTCGCGCTTCTCTCTCTCCTCTCTCTTCTCACTCTCTCCCAAGTAACTCCACGGCTGGTGGCTTGGCTCGGCTGAGCAGAAGAAAGCACGAGCGAGTGGATAATAAATGCACAACATCCCGCTTAAAATTTCTCTCTCCTCACTTGAATATTTTCTGGACTCTCTCTCTCCTCGTGGACGAGCTGCACTTCCTCTGTTTCCTCAGCACATTCCACCCCCTCCGCCTCCGCCTCCGCCTCTCCAAGAAGCCTCACCGGTCATCTACCTTTGGCACGTCGCCTCCTCCAAGAGCCCACCAATTGCAGCTGTTCCCGACCCCCTTCGCCTCCAACTGTTTCCAACGCCGAGATCGAGCATAAGGTTTGTGCTCGCGTTGGTTTGTCGGCAACTTCTGGGCCTCTGTCCGATTGCCTCCCTCCGACGAACTCGTCATCAACTCCGACTCCGAGCCGTCGCCGCCGCCGCCGCTGATGGCGTCCTCCGTCTCTGGCATATGCTCGTCCTCCCCCTCCCTCAGGCCGAAGACGCCGCCGGCCTCCGCCGCGAAGCCGTCGCCCTCCAGCAGGAGGGAGGCGGCCTCGGTCTCGTTCTCGAGCAGCGCCAGGCTCCCCGCCGTTGACTGGGTGCTGTCCTTGTCGCTGGCCCTATCTGTCGTGAGGGAGATCTCGGTGGACCTGGGCAGGGTCGACGGCGCGGCGAAGAAGGAGAGGCGCAGGCTAGAGGGCTGGAGCTCGCTGTGGACGAGGTACGTGGACTGGCTGCACCAGCACCGGATTTAGGGCTTTTCCTTGGACGCGAGCCGAATCGGGTTCACGGATGAGTTCGTGGGAAGATGGAGCCTTGGTTATAGGCCGCGTTCAAGCCGATGGAGGAGCTAGAGAAGGGCGCGATCGCGAACCCGTCCTGGGCGAGGGCCGCATGTTCGGGCACTACTGGTTGAGGAAGTCGGAACTCGCGCCAGCCCGGTTCCTGAAGGCGCAAATTGAGAGCACGCTCGACGCTCGTCTGCAATTTCGCTGTCGACATGGTCAGCGGTGAGGTCAGTTTTGGAATTCCGGTCGTTGTTGCTCTCCGTGTGATAAGAGAGTCTGTAGTTCCCTGCGTTCTTTTTTTTTTTTTTTTTTTCCTTCCTGGGAATCGGTTTGCTGTCGTAGATGCATGTGTCAGTTTTCTGGTAAATGCCAGCATTGTCTTAGTAGCTTGAGGAAAGCGCGAGCCAGGGATAAATTGAATTGGTTTCTGGTTGAAGAGATGGAGAGCTCCTTTATGTATTATCCACTTGAAATGACCGTGTATGGAAATTTCCGAGCCTGAGATGCAGTAATTTCAAAATTTTCTTCGGGTTTTCTGATTAATGTAAGCATGAAATTTGGTTTTTGATCGTTGGTTTTCTTTTAGTGTGCTTAGCTGATTGCATGCGAACATGGACGGATTGCTTGACTTGATTATGTTTGACACTTAATTTGCAGATTAAGCCCCCTCTTACTTCTCCCATGGATCGCTTTCTCTCTTGCCGTCGTCTTCTCTCGCTCATCCCTTGTCTTGAGCTCATAGATATCCCTGCAGAATGTATTATTTGCTCTTGGATCGAGATGAATCGACTGTTAAATTCTAGAGTTCGTAGAAGTTTTTCAATCTCGAGCTTACATGGCAAGCTGTAGCTTGAGGCTTTTGTCCCGAGTACTTAAGAACAGTCTTGACACTCAGAAATATGATAAAGAACAGAATTCAGTAGCCTTGGAGGTCCCAGAGACTATGACTTCTGCCAGGAACAAGCTAAAATCTGAAATTTCTCTGGATTGGTATTCATCTAAGAAGAAAGGAATTGATGGGGTAATATATTGTTAATTTCTTTGGCATCACATACCACTTCTGTTTATTCGTAACTATGCTGTTTCTAAAGTCGTAAGGCACCTTCTAGTTTTTCTTTATATTTACACTGAGCCCTTGTTGAATCATAACAGTGACCATAGGCAAAATTTTGTCTACAGGATAAAATTTTATCCTCTTTTGTGTCAATTAGATGTCTTGAGGATTCGTATCATTTCGATGTTGAGGACTTTTTGAGGACCATCCATTGTTCTCTCAGTGGTGGTTTTTGTAACATGTTGTCTTGTAGTATTACTATGAAGGCATTATTTGTGATAGCTCCCCAGACCTTTCATATTGAGTGCCTTGATCCTCCTCTCAAGGTAGTTCATAGCTATTTGAGGGGTCTTGCCTTGAGTTTGATGTGTTAATTGTTGTCATTTGTCTTATTGTACTTGATTGAGATAATTTAGTTGTCTAAAAATGGGGAAGTTCTTAGTTAAAGATGCTCAGTCTGTCCTCTTATCTGAGATTTACTTTTGATCCCAATATGATGTTCCCTAATGTGGGTTACTTGTTACTTTCCTTGAACTGTGATTTCAGACTCTTCAAGCTCCAATGTTGGAAACTCCAAGAGCAGACCCAAAGAGTGTTGCTTTAATTATATTGGGAGGAGGTGCTGGAACATGATTGTTTCCACTTACTAGCAGAAGGGCCAAGCCAGCAATCAGTGATTATTTGTATATGCCCATTGCTTACCCACATAGCACTCTCTTAACTATATATTCAATTATGTGGTTTTTTTTAAATCTGCAGGTTCCTATAGGAGGATGCTACCGGTTGATTGATTTCCCAATGAGCAATTGCATTAACAGTGGTATTAGAAAAATATTCATCTTAACGCGGTTTAATTCCTTTTCCCTCAATCGCCACCTTTCCTGGACATACAACTTTGATAATGGTGTTAGTTTTGGTGATGGATTTGTGGAGGTATAATTTTTTTCCGATTTATTATTTTGGATTCCTGATGACTTAACTCAAGAAACGATTGAAGTTAATATGAAAAAAATTTGGTAACACATATAGGTCCTTGCGGCAACTCAAACTCCGGGTGAAGCTGGAAAGAGGTGGTTCCAGGGGGACTAGCGATCTTTGTTAGGCAATTCATATGGGTCTTTGAGGCGAGTGCTTAGGGTTTTGGCAATTACTCGTGCAAAGTTTTTGGAGTTTCTCTTGAAGTTGAATGTTTGTCTCAGGTTATTTCCGCAGGATGCCAAGAACAAGAATGTGGAGAATATCTTGATTTTGTCTGGTGACCACCTGTACCGAATGAATTACATGAATTTTGTGCAGGTACTTTGAAGATTTCATCGTAAACTCTTCCATCTAATATGTTTGTGAGTTTAAACTGACCAGTTGTGGCTTGATTGCAGAAGCATATTGATACAAATGCCGGTATCACAGATTCATGTGTCCCAATGGACGACAGGTTCTCATTGTGGTTAAATATATTGCCTTAAAAGATTTAAGAGCATATAAAGCTTAGAAGATTTGAGAGCATATAAAGCTGAGTTCTCCTTGACATTCCACTTATGGTTGGGAAGAACCAAATTTTTGTGATTATATTGTTTCTTACGTCCGTTTTTAGTTGTACTATATTTAGAGCTACTGATGAGTTTTGCAACTAACCCTTTCTGGTTTTTGTTGCTGCAGTCGTGCTTCGGGTTGTGGACTGATGAAGATTGATAGAACTGGACGGATTATCCAATTTGCCAGAAAACCGAAGGGCAATGAGTTGAAAGCAATGGTATCATTAATGCAATAAACACTTCCTATCATTTGACGTGACTGCTTTAGCTGTTTCCTTAGCAGACATCATGTAATGCATCAACTAGTTACTAATCTTATTTGGATTCTCATCTCCTGCACAAACCTCTGCCCACAGCAAATTGACAGTACTCTTCTTGGGCTATCAAAGCAAGATGCAGTGAACTTGCCATACATTGCCTCAACGGGCATCTATGTATTTAAAACCGACGTGTTACTAAAGCTTCGAGATGGAGCTACCCCTCATGCAATGATTTTGGCTCGAATAATTCCGTCGCTTGTTGCGAGCATAATGTCCAGGTTAGGACCTTTTCTTTAACATAGACTAAGCTGTGGGCTTTCTCTGTCTCTCTCCCCTTCATTAGAGATGTGTGTTTATAGGTAACTTGTACTTGCAAGCTACCTTAACAGAAATGCTGACTTATCAGGATGCATTGATTTGTCAGGCATATCTGTTTAATGACTACTGGGAGGACATTGGAACAATCAAGTCATTCTTTGACACTAATTTGGCCCTAACAGAGCAGGTGTGTGTGTGTGGTATTGCATCTTCTGCTCGATAACTCAAAATTGGAGATGTCAATGTCATATGCTAATTCAGTCATCACCTTCTATAGTCGTTAATCACTTGATATGCTCGCTTAACCTTAGGGCTGGAAAAATACTTACTCTTTAGATCTTTTTGGCTACAATTTCTATGTCAATCTGGGGCCTCATCTCAATCACATTCTCAGAAAAATCATAGAAGCTTTGAGCTCAAACTTTGGCTGTCATAAAGCGATGTTGTTTGTCCTTTGAGGAGACAGTGGCTTTTCTAATAGTTGGTTTAATTTCCTGTAATGCAGCCTCCAAAGTTCGAATTTTATGATCCGCAAACACCTTTCTACATGTCTCTGAGATTCTTAACCCTAGTAAAGTTGATAAATGCAGGGTAAGCTTGTCAACACGATAAGTCTCTGTTTTTGTAATGGTCTAAACTCTGTCTCTTATTTGAACTGTTTCTGCAGATTGTAGATGCAATAATCTCTCATGTTGCTTCTTGCAAGAATGTAGAATTGAACATCCATTGTTGGTGTGCGCTTGCATCTAGACTATGGTGTTGAGTTTAAGGTGTGATGCATTCGTATAAGTTCTTTGACCTTTTGAAGATCATAATGGTGATTGCTTGAGAAAATTAATTTTCAGATTCTTGGATGATTTGGTTAGAATGTTGACATTTTCAGGTTTCACTCCTAACCCTGTGAGTGGCAATTTTGGTCATTCTATTACTGATAAATATATGCTTTCTTTAATTGTGCGTGAGCATGTAATCACTGCTTATAAACCTGACATGGATGTTTGGTAGGAAAAATTGAATTTAAAGTGCATTTCTGTCGTGAGATTGATGTTTATTTGTAGTTGTCATTTACTGGTAACAGTCGAATTGGGGATTTGAGACCTTTTTCCTGTTTTCTTTTTTGCAATGATTGGATCTGTGTGAATCACAAATTGGTTTTCATTTTTATTTATGAATAATGAGGTCATCTTTAGGTTTCCCTTTGGATGTACTAAAGGGATAGTTTCAATGAGTTTAACTGGAGATTGTTTTGAGTTTCAGAAGCAAAAGCTTGCCTTGGCCAAGCAGCTGAATCTTAGTCCCAGACAGGTAGAGGTCTGGTTTCAGAACAGGCGTGCCAAGTAATTGATAGTTTTGAGTTCTTTTTGCCCAAATACATGGCTTTACATCTGCGTCTCATCTGCATCATTCTGATCATTATGGAAGAAAAATGTCAGGAGTGGGAGAGAGGCGGGTTGGGTGGGGTGGTTGGTTCTCTCTTAATCATTTGATGGTAGTTCGACAGCGAAGTTGTTATTTTTCTTTATAGTGAGTGCATGTAATCTTTGGGTCCACACGTATCCCAATTGGTTTATCTTGCACACGAGGTGTGTGAGTGTGTAGCGGGAGTCCAGTGATGTGACTTATCACGTAATCTAGGAGTACACTTCACGTTCTCACTTTAGTATGGAGCACCGATATGTGGGATCCATAAATTCTAAACCGCCAGGGGAGGAAGTGAAGTTATTAGGGAGTACTCAAATACCTAAAATTTTGTTATGCGAGGGCCCCGTTTAGATTCATGCACTCATGATTTACAATGCAACTCGGAAAGCTCGTTTATGGTTAGGATAATGACGTTGGGTCTTTTGCATCAAAGAATTGGTTTGATGAAGCAGCTTCTCTATGTTAAGTTTGAGCAAATGTGCAATTCTTTTGTCTAATAGCTGCCATCTTGATTTTCTTAATCACATGGAAATGGGCTGAAGATTGTTATTCATACCTTACCAGATTGAGCTGATAATGTGTTATTATCATGCTGTAGTTTGGCACCAACAATCTGTGTGGGGTAGCTCTGTATAAGGATGTACCGTAACATCTTTTTTTCTTTTTACCAATTTGGTGTAGGACTAAGACGAAGCAAACTGAGGTGGACTGTGAGTACCTTAAGAGATGCTGCGACAATCTTACACAGGAAAACAAGAGGCTGCAGAAGGAAGTGCAAGAGCTCAGAGCACTGAAGCTCTCCCCACAGCTCTACATGCATATGAACCCTCCCACCACGCTCACCATGTGCCCTTCATGTCAGCGAGCGTCTGTTCCTTCGGCATCATTATTGCCTCCATCTTCATCTTCAGTCACTGCCTCAGTGATTGGCCCCATGGGGCCGGTCCATAATCCTTTTAGTCAGTCTGGACCATCCATCAACCCTTGGGCAAGGCTACATATGCAACAAGGATTGAACAATTTGCACTCTTAATGGCTTTTCTGACATCTGCGCGACATGTGCTAAGGCGTAAAGCAACGAGAATCAGCTCATCCTGACGATACATTAGCAAGTATGACGTAGAAAGATCCAATGATTGGCAAAATAGAGCGTCTATTGTGCTTTTTGTTGATAATAGGGCATTGATTGCTGGGATTAGACAAATCTTATCCCTATTTTTAAGGTCGAAAACATGTAGGGAATAGAAAAGATGAACGTTAGTTGTTCATGAAACTTGTTCACTTAGGTAATTTGATGAACTATCATGATGTGGGTGATTGTGGAATCTATTCAAATGTCGATGAATCATGGTCTCATCTACCATGTTGGGTCATCAGCTGTTTCAAGCAATTCAATTGTGATATTTGTTGACGGGTGACACAGAATATGCCTTTCGAAATTACATTAAGGAGCAAAGTACTGAAACATGTGCAAGAGTTGTATGATGTCCCCTAACCATGGATATGTACATGGCGGTCACATTCTATGATTAGGCAATGACCATATCAGAATACTGACGGTTCTCTTTCATCTTATTATTTAATAAATCTCGATTGCTGACGTCTCTGATCTAGGAGTAAATTGGTTAAGTTTCTGGAATGCTAAAGTCAATTTCCTGACCAGCCCATTTGGTAGAGCAAGTAGTTACATCACATGGCATATGACGGCGACTTAAGTTGTAATAAACTGATTGAAAGCGAAAAATTTCGGAAATTCAAGCATCGATTGAGTAGGACGAGGTACATAGTGCACATCAGTTGGGTGACTGATACATGAAGTACCTTTCCCATAAGGTGGCTTCAAGAAGTGGAAAAAATGGTTTAGAACATATGCTTATGTTTCGGCTTGTATTTGACCCGGTTTTTGCGACTTCGAAGATTCTACACATCACCTCTGTCATGTAAAAATGGCTTTTCATGGTTGCTAGTACTGCTCATTATGCAAAAATTCATCACACTACAACTAGACAATGAACCCTTATTAACATAAAAATTTGTGATGTTTTGACGATATAATATATATAATGCAAGCTTTTAGTCTCATACAAAAGAACCTTCTAAAAGCTTGGGGAGATAGAAGGCAAGAGAAGAAAAGAAAGGTAAATACACCAGTTGACTTGATCTAAGGGTGATGTATCGGACAAAGCCACTCAGCAACCTCACTCTAGTTAAATGCCTGCACTAACTCATCTTTATGCTAATCTAGCACTTGCAACATTTGAGTAAGACGAATGTACATCGACTAACACTATAATCTCATTTTCTATAACAAAAGCTGTACACAGAGGTGTCCTAATTTGGCTACTCGTCCCTATCTTTGCGGTTTCATTGCTCACCGTCACTGGTCAAAGTCTACAAGAAAAGAATTTTGCCACCATCTGCAAAGCACCCTAACGCTTCAAAGAATTCCATAGATTGTTTGATGGGCCCTGAATTCCATAATACAGGAAAACGCCACCTTTTTAACTCAAGACTCATCCATTAACAACCTTCTACGGACACTCGTGGATAGTATGTGCCAATCCAAGGTGTCCAGAGCGCATACGGACTTTATGAAGGTTTACTCGATCCCTTCTATCTTGTCACGGTGATATGAACCAAATCTAGGTAAGATTAGGACAAGAAACCAGAAAAGCCAAATAACACCCTTGGACATATCTAGGACTTGGAAGTGCCGATATTGTAGACGAAAGCCATTTGAAACAAAGCCCAACAGTCTAAACATCTTACACTCTTCATCTAGCTTATCGTACCTCAGCATAGGTAATAAGAAAACAAGCGAGAAATCACAACCAGATGAACTTGTTTGCATAATCTGATTCTATGTGCAAAGCAAAATATTCTCTATAGGAAAACAAGAGTATCCAATACTTTAAAGGGAAAATATATCTCATTAGTAGAATGGATGAGGACTAACGTATGAGACGAAGAACTTTTTGAAAAGTCTACTTAACAAAAGCATAACTAAAGAGCCTTAGCAAGTGCCCGGAAATGCTCTGACATTTTCCCTTTATGAAGTCAATACTCCTATGAAGCCTCCATTGCCAGATTTACCGATTGTCCATCCGCTTCTCTATGAATCACTGGAAAATCCCATCTGCACTGAAGTTGCCGGTGAATTGTGTGATCAATGGGTCTGGACAGCTCAAAAGAGAGAGAAAAGCCCTGTCGGGAAAAGGCTTTCAATTCTCCACTCAAACACCTTCCCAGACCTATGATCCATCTCATCACTTGCTAACGTCATTCCTCTGATCTCTACCCCGCCATCAACAAAAAGTTCACCATTTAATGCTGCAGCAACTTGATAGCAAGTTTTAGAGGATGCATAAGTGCTTCAACATAATTTATCTTGTGACTCCATACTCCTAATACAAAGAAATAACACCATAAGAAAGAAGATATATCTTGCCGAAATCCTGTCTCTTCCGCGCATTTATTGTCATAACTAATAAAAAACAATCAGTTCAGATGGCTACAGCACACAGAAGGGAAAATATCCATTTCTTAAGCATTGTTAACTAAAACCGATGCAAAACTTGCGGACCAAATGGTCAAATGGCAGATATCCCAACTCTTGCACACCAATGACCATATCCAAGCCAAATCAGCAGGTCAAATGAGCCTAATATGGAAGTTTTGCATTACGTTTGGGGTTGCATTGTAGAGCAAGGAGGAAAATAAGCAATCAACACAAGAAATTATGCATAGTCAGTTGTCATTGCTGTTCTGTGGTAATCCGACTATGGCAATGAAAATAGCTTTCCTTTAGTGATGGAAGATATTCGATGTATAGATTGTTGGAAGGTGGCCGAGAATGGTTGCAACTGATAACACAACCTTTTATAGGACAGAAGGCATGTTGAAGTGTTATTCTATAGAATTGATAATGCTTGCGTTCTTGTGGACAGACAAGTAATTTTTACACCGCTAACCAGAAGAGAACCAATTTCATTTATTCTTATGACGAAGATCAAATACCAACAGGTTCTGAGAAGTGCTAAGAAATGGCTGACTCGGAATAAGCACCATCTTGCTACTTACAAACTCAAAAAATCCAACAACGCTGAGAGCCTAAGGCTGAAAATCCTAATGACAACCTCATAAGTTACAAACCTTGGCGCTTCAGGCATCAGCAAGTGAGATCAGCTAATCGACAACAGATGGATTTGCCAGTGTGCTGTTGTCTCCAAGCTTGTCTAATTGCCTCGAGCCAATTTTCCTCAGGATTCTCCTCATTATCTTTCCACTGCAGGTTTTTGGTAGGCCCAAGAGATTCAAGAAAAAGCAACAGCAAAACATCTTAGAAGTAGAAATTATCCAAGCACATTAGGGATGGAAATCCTGTTCCAGTAAAAGGCCCCAGTTGGTCATTCATGTTATTCCACTTAGTTTAAAATTACTTTCAAAGTCTAGGCCTCTACGCCAAAGGAGAGACGAAAGAGGAACATGCACATGCATAAAGAGTGGCTGAAAAGGCCATTATACATTCCTTATGAGCAAAGCCAAACCAATGAAAGCAAACATGGACATGAACAGTTTTCCCCGTTGTTCAAGAATTAAGTTCAGCTCATCTTCTCCTAAAGGTCTGTCACAATAGTAAATAACATGTATGAATCTCATATAACTTTTTTCGTTAAACTTCAAATAACTTAAGTAATTGACCATATTAATTCCTTTTCCATTGGCCATACAACAACTGCTTAGCTAAGTTGGAACCCAGTTACAATGACATACAACTATTCTGGTATAGTTTGAAGAACAGAATGCATCAACTTTAAAGCAAGGGAAATTTTGAACCACAGGAAAATCTCTAACTCTGCAGTCATGAGTGCCACATAGAATTCCAATGCTATATTGCATGAGACATTTACAGGAACATAATAATTGAAACTGCAGAAAAATTGTCTAATGAGAAAAAGGATGGTGAAAAATACCATCCAACTACCAAAATCTCACTAGAAAGAGGAAAATCATGAAAGGATTTTGAAACTGCAAAAAGAAAAATAAAAGGACCAATTCCTATTGTGGGGGAAGGGGAAGGGGGTCCAAGGTTTATCATCATTAGCTAGCAAAGGACATCAACCAAATGTAATACAAGACATCTAACAAGAATGAGCGAATCTCATATAAACACCAACCTGAGGGTTCCGTGAAAACCAATACATATCCCCTCAAAATGCCCACCAGCTATTTTATCGGCCAAGGAGCGTGGTCCACTAGTAGGGAAAAATATAGCATACTTTGAATTTCCAACTTTTGTTTCCAGAGCTTCCACATATGTAGCGTTCAAAACATGAATTCTCTGAAGTGCAAACCAGGATTGCGGTATACTAATACCTTCCCTGAAATTTGTCCACTGTCACTGCATTGATGATTCAAGCAAACTATTAAATAGTAAAGACACCTGAAACAGCATTATAACATCAAAGCCAACTCAAACATGGGTTAACAAGAACAGAACCAGAGATGGGATGTCATCAAAGCAATATAACACCATTGATGTCTAAATCCAAGGACCAAATATGGAGGCATGTAATTAAATTAAACATCTAAGCCCCAGACAAGCATAGCTACAATTATTAATTGGCAAGCTGATTAAATGAATAAGCAAAAGAACTTACAAATGGCATTAGAAAAGTAGGATAGGATGATGCACTCTAAAATTAAAATTACAAAAATGACCATTTTTCTTGAGTTTTCTTTAGCAGATTCATGCTAAATGATAAATCAAGCACAGAAAGATGAGATTACGAGTACATACAGGATAATACAAACTTCATCACTTTTAAAAATTTCCATGGGATCGGCCGTCCCCATTAGATAGTAAGAATCTGGAATAGGAATCCTTCCTCCTTTCAAACTCTTCTTTTCATCGTTCATCAGGATGGACAGACGATTCTGTAGGTATGTTTCGTCTAGAGGAATCCCAGATAAGATCATTCTGGTAGCAATGAAACCATTCTTCTCACCATGATTCACCGAAACTGTTCATACGGTAAAAGAACAAAAGGAAAACACAAGGGAAAATGTTTACACATCAAATAGCAATCGAAGGAAATACGCATCCAGGGGAAGTAAAAGCAGCAAAGATGAATAGAGATGCATTTTGTTACTTATGCATATTTCAAATCAAGAAAAATAAAAGAAGCACATCTAAGTATAGAAAAAAATTGGAGAAAAATCTCTTTTTGGACTGTTTTAAGAATAGACAATATTTCAACAGTCAAATGTTCGAAGAATAATACCTCTTAGAGCTGCTCGTTTACTAGAGAAGACACTATTTGCATCTCCCGGAGCATTCTCCACCATGTCCAAAAGAAATTCATTAGGGACCCCGCCATAGCTTAGAAGTGCAATCAAAATCTTTGAAAGATATGCAGGCTTTGGTTTATTACTGCATCAATGAGGACCAAGGTCTAATCAGTTCTTCCGAAAAGGTAAAATTTGATGGTAGAAAAAGCTCCAAACAAAAAGCAATGGGATTTAGTAATTCACAAGAAAAACATGTCCCATGTTCAAATTAAACTGCTGAAAGAATAAGAAAGCCGCTAACTTTTCAGTCCATTTATGTAAGGGTCTTTTAACCAGCTAACTCCAAAGGAAAATCTTAACACAATGATCAACAAATCAATACCATAGCCAGGCAACAAACCCATAGATAACACCGTGATCACAATACGAGGGGTCAGAGGTACCATAAGAACCTCAAGAGAATTAATTAAAACAATGATAGCCTGCTCGCAAAATATGTTGGTTGTACCTTGTTTGTACTATTTCGAGTGCATCAACGGTCTTGATATGTGAAAGCTTTGAGTCCTTTTCAACCTTGATCATCGACAGTCCAATATGAATTGTATGAGGAGGGAGCTACAAATTAAAATTCGGCCAGACCAATTAGAATGGAAGATATAAATGAACCGATTTAAAATTTTTTTCTATATATCGCAATCTGGAGAATTATTGCAGCTAAAAAACTAATAACTAAACTCACACTTACAGCTCAAAGCTGAAATGATACTTAATAATGCAATTTAGATTTTCCTAAGCAACCGAAACACTCAAACAACATCAATGATCTAACCAATGCTTTGTTGTTTGGTAAAACTACCAAATGGTTAGTACTGTAAAATATCTATACAGAACCATACTCGTCACTCCCATCACAGCAGTCTGAGTATCATGGAGCAAGCAAAGAACATATGTTAGGAGGAAACATTAAGAGGAGGCAGAAAAAGAATGACCACCTGCTAGTTAACCTTTGTCCAGCGGATGCGAATATCAGTGTTACAAGAACCAGAACGATCTAGTAATTCCGTCAACCTATTGAGGTCAGATGATGTCAGCATATAAATCTTTTATAGGACCTTAGCATTTAGTAATTGTCCAATTGACAAAAATCCTAAACAATGAAAAGGGAAAATTAATCTAACCATTAATTAGTATCTTATCACAATATTATGATGTTACTTAATCCACACATTCATCATCCATTTTACTAACAATTGATCACTCTGCAGATCCCTGCATATGACGATAAGCACGTAGATTTCATTTAAAAATGCACCTTTTGTTTTCTCTCTAACCTTTCCCCCTTCCTGCAATTTTTCTTGTATTCTCAAAAACACAGTTCATTGACGAGCGTTAAGGAAAAGATCAATCCGAACTAAACCAGTTCTCCATCTCACCTACTTTTGACCACTTTCTTTTCATTGGATTGAACCAGACCAAGCATGCAAACTGTTCTCAATTGAAGAAGCCACTCTTGTCTAGCTTTTGAAACAATCCTTAAGATGTAAAGCCGAAATAAAAGTTTCCATTCATTTCCCATATGCATATATCTCACAGTCAATGTCCTTGTCCTCAAAAGTTGGAGAGTTCCTAAAATGTAGTCTCAAATCTGTTCATCACTTGAAATATACCCTTGTTTACTTGTCTTCATGGTATTAGGGTTCATTAAATAGTCTGTAGAGTAATATTTTAACAGTGATGTTTGTTGGTGAGGAAGACAATCCAGGACATGAAGTTGCTAAAGCAGGTAAATAAATCTGTTATTGCACAATTATGATTAATCAGTGCCCCATGACACAAAAGTGTGGAACATCTCATTGCAGTGAAGATTAGAGATATCCTTGACATTGAAGCAATTAAAATCTGCAAAGAGGACTTTTGGCCCTGGCCATTCATAATATCATATTTGATATTCTTATGTCTAAGAAGGAATTGCAACCTTGTTGGGCAATTCAAATGCAGCAGGATCTTGTTCGATGGTACATGAACTTACATGCATGTATTATGTACAGATGATCAGAAGGGAGAATGAGGTCCACAATCAACACAGGAAAACGAATGCTTGTAAAGGCCAAGACCATGGAGAAAAAGTTCCAATGGACTACTTACCACAAATGCCATCATTTACTCTTGAAGAAAATATAATGACAGGAACATGTCCTGCATTCCAACAATAAAATTTTCCATTTGGGCATGCTGATGTTCCTGCATTATCGAGTCAGAGAAAGTGAAGTTACAATTAGAAAAGTACGTAGCTCTAGTGGTGGACACTATAAGAAATCTGCAGACATACATGAGATATTCTAAAGAAGGAAACAAAGCTGGGTGAAAGTAATAGTGTCATTTAGAATAGTCTAAACATCAAAGCAAGTCCAGATATGGACACTACTAGGTGTTTCCACACATATTATGTTCTAAAAGAAGAAATAAAGCCTAGGATTAGTAACAGACTTTTTTGGATAACTAATATCTAAAACCAGTACAAGCCTAACAAAAATAAACCCATGGTTTGTGATAAGCACAATACAACTGAACTAACATGAGTCCAACTGAGCTTCTTGATGAACCATCATTACTAATATATCAATGGAGAGCATCGCTCAACTATGCCGCTTTATGGAAGTTGGCCAGACCATCCCATATAAACTGAATACACTTCTTTGCTCTTCAAAAGCATTTATATCAAATAAAGCAATCCGTAGTTTTGCTGATCTATGATGCAAAACCAATTATTCATGACAATTGCCAAGGAAAATCTTATGTCCTCATAATATACCCGCCAAGTTCGTAATATCTGGTGAAATTGCTTAAGGTAACAATTCGTCTGCTTTGTTCGGCAAGAAAGAAAACTGGGCGTTCTTCATATGCAGCTCATCAAATGAACAAGACAAATCTGAAATGGGAGACTTTCGGCTCTCAAGTTTCTTTCTTGCAGCCTCAAACTCTTCTTCACTAGGTTTCAAACTGTGCATTCCACCACCATATATATTCACCAGAGATGAAAACATGGAATCAAAATGCTCCTTGCGCTTGCTATGGCGCTGAGATATAATTGCAAGAAGATTGTCTGACTTCTTCTTCGCTCTATCAGAAATGGGAAACAAAGGTTAGCATTCCAATTCAAAAGAAGAACATACTACTAACAGTACAATCAAGAAATCGAACCAAAAATTATGTAGAATAGAAAGCCCAGTGCAGCTGTGTCACTCACTTCCCCCACTTTCTAAGAGGATCTGTAGGTGGTTCAGTTTTGGAAATTTGCTTTGCCCACTTCTCATATGCCTTGGTTGTCTTCAACGTTCCCGTAGGACATAGAGAAACTGAGCATGCATTAAGCATTATAACAGGATAGTTTACACTACATTATCAAGCACGCATAAGATCTAGGCTACTAAACACCAGTATCCTCAGACCAGGCATTATTTAGAAACATAAAAAAACAAAAAAGGATGCTCTCCATAAAAGTAAATGAGCAACCTGTGCTAAATTTTATCATTGTGAAAGAAAATTATTTTTTAAATATTGACCTCACTGTTATTAAACTCTAAAACACGATGAAGCCCAGCCCTGCTTGAAGTCTCAAATTCTGACTGAGGTTTAAGAGTAAATCTAACGATCAAGAAGAGATCAAATTGTCAAAAAACCAACCAGCTGCTATTGCATCATCAATGATATCCTTAAAGCGGTGGGAATCAAGCTTGGGATCTGAGCAGAGCATCGAACAGAAAAGCCTGTGAAGGAAAAGGTACAAAAGATTTCAAATACTTTTTTGTCAGATAGGCATCTATAAGAAAGGAAAAAAGAGAGGAAAAAGGACATTTCAACCCCACCTGATCATGTTACCCTTGAATTTCTTGTATAGATCAATAAGTTCATTCTTTTCAGAATCAGAACCTCTATAGTTTGCCTCAAACTCTTCGATGTCTGCTTCAACAACCACCTGGATGAAGCCATGTCGATAACTTCAAACCTAGAGATATTCATGCAAGAGAATGTCATTCACATCGAAAGATGTCATTCCGGTAGAATATGATCAACCTTGTATACATCTCTAAAATACTCGTGCAAGGTCCTAAGTACCAGGAAGATAGATGTGAGAAAAAGCACTCGCAATAATGAATAAAAACTCTAATTGCCCAATAATATAAATTATTATACTTGGGCTTAAAGTATATCCCAAGTATATCACAATTTGATCATCTTTCGTCACATTTTAGCTAGGCCATTTCAAAGCACAGAGTCTATGGACCATGCTATCTTAAATATATTCAACTAAGTAACATAATTTCTCTCTTTGCTTGAAGCAGCTATTTATCTATCAAATAGAGATCAAGACTTAATTCTCTCTTGTTTTTTGTGACTATGCTTCTGCAGAGATTCAGGTGGAACTCCCAGCATACAAAGTGCAACTCATTCGATTTTATTATTCACCCAACATCACTTGAGATGTTAATTATATCTCATAAGCAATTTAACTGATCATTGACTGTGATCTTTATTTAAGATGAGAAGCATTTCATTCGAATAGACACAAAGCAAATGGACTAACCCTACTACAAGCATATTATTATATCAATTAACTGAATAAAACATCAGAATGTCTATACAGACTCCGACATTCTCGGTCAAAATATGACAATTCATTGGGGTCAAAAGCACTCGCTGTAACAAATCGAATGCCTCCGAACCGCAACATAGGTAGGGAGCCGATCCTTCATCCCGGTCGTTCCGTATACTCTTCCCACATGCTTTACAATAACAATTTACAAGCCTTAGAAACAACCATAGAAAGACAAAAAAGGACTTACAGGTTTCATTATCATTTTGAGAAAAAGCGTGATGCAAAAATTTTCATTTTCATAAACAATTTACTCTTTATTGAATGCAAATTCTCAATACCTCATGGTTTTCCATCAGTAATATTCACTTCCCTGCTCAATAATCTCCCTTGCAAGCATCAAATAGAAAAACTTGATTTTTGCTTGCTGTAAAGGTTACGCAGGAAACACTATAACAACTATCGCACGCTTGCAACTAAAACAATTCATCCCCACCTCAATGTAGCTCTCAATTTGTGAAATGTCATTGCCTCAATTTTGGCCGGGTCATTATTAGGCAACACGACTTCACCAATGCTTGCACCGGAATTTTTC
The DNA here is from genome assembly GCA_014182555.1 of Eucalyptus erythrocorys. NCBI lineage: Eukaryota > Viridiplantae > Streptophyta > Magnoliopsida > Myrtales > Myrtaceae > Eucalyptus > Eucalyptus erythrocorys. The sequence goes on along the minus strand of CM024605.1, from coordinate 7,247,594 downwards.
TGCAGAAAAAGTGAATGCTAAATGGTCAAGTCCCCAAAACAGGGGTGGACCGATAGGTTCGATTAAAAGACAATACCTTGACATGACTTTTGGTAGAACTAGGAACTGGAGCCACCAATCCCTTCGATTTCTTCCCTTTCTTGTCCTCACAAGTCGCCGTCGACTTAGGTGTCGATGAATTCGACACGCCCCTTTTGGACACCATTTCGCTCGCTCCAAGCAAGACGATAGAACGACCAGGCCAGGATCTTGGAGCAGCCACGAAGCTACAACGTGCGAATAAGTCAGCAACTTTTTAAGGAACCAAAGCAAGGCTTAGCATCACAGAGCGAAACCCAGGATTCGAAACTGCCGTCGCATTGTCGCTTAGCAGTCGCTTTTGCTGAAGGACCGATCGAAGTGAAAAGGGTAGTCATCTGCAAAGAAAGACTACAAAATTCACGCTGGGTTCACGCAAAAATGAGAGGTACCCGAACGAACCTCAAAGAAGGGGTGGCGAGACCCCTGAACCCTAGTCAAAATGCTTGCCTCATGGATGAAAGAATGCATAGAGAGACACACTCGAGAGAGAGAGAGAGAGAGGGGCAGTACGGTGTTGCTGAGCAAGGAAGAAGAGACGCAGCACGAGGGCATACCCGAGACCTCACCGAACCGCGAGGGAAGAACCGCCAAAAGCATGGAGGTCGTGGGAGAGGCGAGCGAAATCGGCCGTCGGGAGAGAGCGCGATTTAGGAAGAAGTGCGCCGAGAGGTTGGAGCCCTGAGATGAGGCCGTCGAGTGGAGAGAGAAAAGCTGTCGTCGGGAGGGAGCGACGGTCGTCAGAGGAATCGCACCGGATGGAGCGTTGGAGGAGGAAGAGGGAGCAAAGAGGAGAGAGAAGACTGTCTGCTCCCACGAGGAGAGAGGGAGACAACCCAGAAAATTCAAGGGAGGAGAGAGAAATTTTAAGCGGGACGGTTGCGCGCATTTATTACCCATCCATCCGTCCTTTCTTTTGTCAGCTGAGCCGAGCCACCAACCGAGCTGAGCCAAGAGTTATTTGGGAGTAGGAGAGAGTGAGAAGAGAGAGGAGAGAGAAAGAAGCGAGACGAGAAGGGAGAGCAGACGTGGACCTGCTCGCTAGACAAGTGTCGACTCGTGAATGGATCAGAGCACGGATGACGTGGTCCTTTGAGTGTACCTAATATTTTCTCCTCTTGCAAGATGTAGCAAGTCATCCTTCGCTAACAAACAGGAGTCGTCATGTCATGTACGGCGTCTCTTCCTCACAAATAAATTCCAACACCTCTCAGTGTGTGACATGAAGAATAAAAAGAAATGGCAAATTTGTATCTTCTAGGACTAGTTGCTTTTAGAAGGAAGAAGAAGCCTAACGTGAAAGATAAGGGACTTTCTGATTAGCCAAGGAGACTGCCTGATACCTGCACAAACTACTCATATACTCAGTTCAAGTCGAATAGATCGAGTCAGAGCAGGCAAGTCATCCTTGGCTATTTGTCCTTTCTTCATAAGCATGTAATAATTCTTATCGCTCTCATAAGTGAGTAATAAGCTCCCCATATTATAATATATTCTTTTTATAAGCGCTGGGTTTTTAGGGGTGTAATGTTCACTGAAATGAGCAAACAAGCCTGCCCAAAAGATAGGAGAAGATATCGATGGATGGCTATAAATCAGGTATTTATCAGCATTATTCTGTTACATTTTTCTTGAGGCAACTGGGTTGAAGTCTTTATTCCTGGGCTTTAGTGGCATTTCAAAAAGTGTGCTGCCTCGTGCAATTTTTGAATTGCAGGGCATTTCATGGACCGAAACCCAGCTTGGCAATATACTATATCAGATGCTTGGCATAAAATCCGGAAAAAAAGATGATTAAGTGAGGTCCTTTATGACAAGAGTTTGCACTAAGTATTTACGTCTTTGCCAGAACCGCTTGAATGGGCCGATGCTAGATATGAGTGGTGAAAAAAGATAAAATTGACAAATCTTGTAAAATAATGGTACTATTTGGGTCCAAAAGGTCAAACTAGCCATGCAGGTTTTAGCTTAATCTCAGAGGTAATTTGATTCTCTATGCCCACGACTCTTATCCTCAAGAATGGGTTCATGAATGTCTCTCTACCTGACTCTCGCAATACCTCCACTTGGCATGTTTCTGACCTTTCTCCATCAACAGCAGCACAGTATCTGATACGAAAGTTTCTTGTTTTAATTTGGATTCTTGACTAGAGTGGAAATTTATTTTATGCTTCCATCTTTTAGGGAGAGAATTCCTGGCAAGCATACTGATCAATCCTCTTGTCCTTTAATTCCTGACATCAACTTTTGAAGATGCCCTCCGCAGGAACACCCAATGACGCTGCCACCAAACATAGGGTTCTATCTTTCTTTGTAGTTGTTGTTGTTATTTATTTATTATTATTTTTTTTTTTTTGTGCTGATTGACTTGGTTCACTTGACTTACATCTTGCACCTTTTCTCTGGAATTTATATTCCATTTGTCGCAATCCCTTCAAAAAATACCTTGATGCGGACCAGTTAAATTACATTTTGTGGATCGATAATAAGATCATCAATCATAGTAAAATTATCACCAAAAGGAAAAGAATAAAATGCTTTCTACAGTTGGGACTCTCGTTCCCTTCTGAAATTTTAATTTCTGGAAAGATTTTAAATTTGGGTTGCCAGAGATGTGTATATAGTCTCTAAACAGAAAGAGAAGGAGAAATACTTGAACTAGGCTAGTTCAGGGATTTGAGAGCGTGCATCAACACTGAATTAGACCATCCTTTCTCCAATTGAAAAGCACTAGCGCAGAAATGGTTGTAAGCACTGGGGCTTTAGTTCTGTTATGGTAGCTGCAAAAGGGACGTGCATGTTTAGAGTAAGTCAGACCCATGACTGGCCGAGACAAGGGTAATCGAGAACCATTTCACGATAAGCTTTTGTCTTGTCCATCGCCCAGTGTAAAGATTTGTCTCTATGACAGTTGCCTGAACAATACGATCTACATGCCTCCGATTGATTAGATCAATTTATCCATTCCCTTTGCAGATGAATTCCAGATGGACATGTGATGATTTGTTACAACCCTCTCTAGAATTAATTTTTCAGTAAATTTTGGACAGAATAAACCTTCTTCGAATTGCAAGTGCCATGATTGAACTGGTTAATTATCTAGTGTGAGTACACATCCTTACCTGTGTCGAAGAATGATTATACATGTGAACAATGGACTTGATTTTCTCACAAAAATCTCTCTTGCAGAAGACCTTTCTAGCATACACTTGACGGTTGAAAGTTAGCAAAAGTAAATGCAGGTAGACCTCATCAATATCACCCACAAAATGATTGACACTAAATGTGAAAAAGACATGTTAAGAATAATTGAAATGCTCCATCTCCAATGAACAAAATAGTCATACATCTCTGCAGAAGGCAACCATATGGCGAAGCCCAATATGGCCAAAAATTATGATAATTGAAAAAATTTATTTGTTAGGATATACTTTATTTTTTGGTCGGATTGTTAGGATATACTTGGTAGATAATTAAGTGTTATAAAGTTATATATTACCTTGAATCAAAATAGGAAATAAGAGATCACTACTCGTTCCTAAAAGCACTAACTTATGACTTATACATTAAGTAGCACTGATATTGATATACGACACGCGACACGCCACGACACGATACGCCGACATGTCATTTCTAAAGAAATAGAGAATTTTGACTTTTTGGGACACGTTATATATTAAATGCATATTTATATATAATACATTATTATTTTTATGATTATTTTAATCACTTTAATTTGATTCAAATTCATAAATAAATAATAATAATAAAATGAGTCTAAAACGAATTTATATTAAAAACATAATCCATCATTTGTTAGTATCATTCATTATTTCAATTTAACAAATTCAACTCCACTCCACTCCAACAATTTATAAAACTTGGCGAAAAAACAAGCAATCCACATTATGCACTCACATGTTCAAGCATGTCAAAAAAGCAGAGAAAAAAAAGCCTGGGAGGTGAATTATGTGTCATGGGAAATGGGAGTCGGAAGAATTTTATTACTATTTTATTTTCTTACATATTTACATTTTGACCATTTATTTATTGAATCTTTAAAATTGACCCTCTGTTTCAAAATCATGTATTGGAATTCAGAACTTGCATGTCGGAAATCATGACTTGTGTGTCAGAAAGTATTAAGAGAGTTGATCAGGTATTGAATTTTTTGACACGTGTTGTTTGAGTGTGAGAGAATGTCAAATACGTGTCAGAGTATTCAACATGACATGAAAGTTTTTAGAAAGTCTCAATGCTTCCCAATCTGTACAAGGCGCTTCGCTTGTGTTCCACGCTTAGAGACGGAGCTGGAGGTAAGAAAGAGAAAGAGGAAGACTGCAGGCTTGGGCCTTTGGGCTCTTTGCTTTTATACTTTATGGGCTTTAATGGACTAATTATCTGTAATGGGGTTGAAGTTCCTTTGTTAATGGGCTCAACTATTTCAGGCTCTACATCAGCCGAAACAATGAGTTTGGGCATAGCCCATGCGAATTAAACCGGCTGAAGACGAGTTGGACCGAGTTGATAGACAAATTGAGCTGAACAAATGAGTTTGAAATAAAAATGAGTTTGATCCAAATCGATGGGTTGTCATTGTTTGTTTTTGTATTTTTATATATTCATTTTTTATATGTTTTAACGATAAAATGCATGTTTGATTTGTCAACAATAATTCAAGTGTCAACAGTGGTCTAATTACATTGCATGTTAGTTTATTTCATATTATGAAAAGTACAAAAATTGCATGGCGCATTAGAATAGATTCTTTCTTGGATTAATATCGTATATCTAAGTATCATGTAGTAGATTAGGAGATTTTCTAGCTTAGAATAGGACTTAATTAAGTTATTTCCTAGATGAAATTAGATAATTAAATATTGGGTATGGAGATTTTAGGAGTTTGACATCTCTCTCGAAAGAAATATATTTAGAAGATTATTGGACGTTTTAATATGTAATTAGTTAAATCTATAAGTACACATTTAACGAAGCACTTTAAACTTTCCGATAATTTATTGCCACAAATTCATGAGAAGGAGTGTATGTCATGAGTTCCTTATTCTAGGGCAATTAGGTAGTATTATGTATGATGAGTGTAGTTAGCCATCATATGAAGCGTTTTAGAAAAGCTCATGGGAAGTTGTAAAGTAGATCTACAAATATTTGAAGGAGACAACAGATATTGGCATAGTAAACCAAAACAACGATAATGGCAGTAAGGCCACCAGTTATCAGGATTTGAATCACAACGACAACTTGGATGAGTGCAAGCCTTTAGTAGGGTACGTATTTATGCTAGCAAGTGGTGCAGTAAGTTTCAAGGCGCCCTTATAGGTTCATGTTGCCTTGGGCAACATACATGGCACTAATCTTTATAGGCTCGTTTGGTTGTGCATTTTGAAGGGGCTTTGGGACTCTAAAGTCCCTTGGTCAAATGCAAATGTGTTTGGTTCGGTTTTTTGGGCGACTTTGGCAGAATGCAATTGCATCTCCAAATGGTTTTAAAGGCTTTTAGCCCAATGGAGGTCTGGAGGTGCTTTGGAAAGTTGTATTTTGGGAATGCAAGTCTTGGAACTGTTCATCTTTGAGGTTACTATTCATCTTGAGGAAAACCACTGCACGGAGGTTGACGACTGCCGGCAAAGGGGTCGCTCGTGCCGGTGACACGCTAGCGACCGCCGCCTAAGGGTCGCCCAACTGCGGCAACTGTTGCCGGACCTCAGGCGATGCCTGGGTAGCGCGACCCAAGCAACTGATGGCCTGAATCACATGACCCAGGCAACCGCGGGAGGTAGGGCGACCTCAGGTGATGATTGCCGGGGTCGTGTGACCTAGGTGATGGTCACCTGAGTTTGCGCAACCTCAGGCGGCCGTCGCTTGGGTCACGAGTCGCCTGAGGTCACGTGACCTTAGACGGTCGTTGCCTGGGTTGCGCGACCCCAGGTGGCCATCGCCTTTGGTCACCCGACCTCCGACGGCCGTTCGAGGGCTAGATCTGGCCATCTGGCCACTAGATCAAGCGGTCTAGTGGCCGAACTTCAAAAAAGAAAATACAAATATTTGGGTTAATATCCTGAAAAACCCCAAACTGGTACACCTGTGACAAATTTACCCCGAACTATTTTTTTGACCACCAAAAACCCTAAACTGGTAAACCTTTGACAAATTTACTCCAAACTGATACACTTGTGACAAATTTACCCTCTGCTATTTTTATTAAATTTTAATTAAGTTAAATGACATGTGACAGTTGACCGGTAATCCAATTTGGGATTTTACACTCAGTTTGTCACAATTTACAATTTTTGTGATTTTTTTGTGGTATTAATTTAATTTAACAGAGGGTATAATTGTTACAAATTAACCAGTTTGGGGTTTTTTATGGTCAAATAAATTAATTTGGGGTACATTTGTCATACATATATAAGTTTAGGGTTTTTTATGGTCAGTCGGGGTAAATTTGTCATAGGTGTATCGGTTTGGGGTTTTTTATGGTCAAAAAAATAGTTTGGGGTAAATTTGTCATATGTGTACCAGTTTGGGGTTTTTCAGGGTATTAACCCCAAATATTTTTTTGCTTTTTTAATTTAGTAAAAGTTAATTACAAATGCAAATTTTACCAAATGGTATTTTGGCCAAAGTTGTATCTTAATACAAATTGTACCAAACAATATTTGCATTTTGGAAAACCCCATTCACCCAAAGGTATTTGCATTTTTGTAAATGCATTCTCCAAAAGCTGAACCAAACAGGCCTATAGTGGAGGAGGTGATTTGGCTAAGGAGTTCTCAAACTTTGGGTTAGAGAAAAAAAGTGTTGATATATTCTGTAATAACCAATGTGCAATCATGAGCTATCAAAGCATATCAACATTAGGTATGACATAATCGAAAATGTCTATTATTGTGAAGATTGCGACGATAAAGAACCTGGTAAACATGATGACGAAACCTGATCTTCGGCGAAGCTCAAGGTTTGCTTGAGCATAATTAGGGGTGAGCATCGGTCCAGGGTTAACCTTGGACCGACCGTGGACCAGCCCAACCCTGCCGATCCTGGTCCGATTCTCAGGGAGACTGGGTCAATCCTTGGTCCTCGAATTCCTGGACCAGCACTATGCGGGTTGGTCCTCGGTTCTGAGAGTTTTAGGTTGGTCCAACCCTGACTCTCTATATATATATTATTTATAATTTTTTTATATAAAGAAAACCTTAAAATAAATAACGTTAACAACATTAAATAGCTATCTAGTGAGGAGTTCAAGTAATTTTACATCGTTCTTAATAACTTAGATTTTTAATGTCTTTTACAGTATGAATAGTCATAATTTACAAAGGAGAAAAATATTTTTGTGAGGAGTCCTCATGGCGTCCAAAAAAGCATAAACAACTTCTTATCGTATTCTCTCCTACTATTCGTTCTCTTCTGTCTTATTTGTCATCTTAGTCTTTAATTTGCCAAAATTGAAAGAAACAACTTCTCCGCTCATCACTCAACACTCGCCTCACTCGCTTTGGGTCATTTGTGTTGCTCGCCGCTCGATGCTTGCTTGACTTGTTGCTCCCCGCTCGACATTTGATACTCATTTGGTTCGACGCTCACACCACTTGACCCTCACTACTTGCCTTTCTTAACTGACCTCGTTCATCATCGAACCCATTGGATCGGTATGGTTCTTGGTTGCCCTTTCAAGGAGTGAAAAAAATGAAATAAAAAATTATTGATTGATCTTGAGTTGACCTGGAAACCAGACCAAACCCATTGGGTCAATTCGGTCTTCAATTGCTTTTTTAAGGAGTACAAAAAATGAAATGAAAAACTAGCGATTGGTCCCAGGTTGACCCTGGAACCGGACCAAACCCATTAGGTCGGTCTGGTCCTCGGTCCCAAGCTCATTAGGGTCGGTCATTGGTCCTAAAAAATTGAGGACTGACACTGTATAGGTTAGTCCTAGGGTTAGGGGTGGACTGGCCCAATCCAAACCATACTTACCCCTAAGCATAATTGACTTTTATAGAGGGTGAGTGCTCATCGAGGTGTTAGGAGAATAGCATTGTTGATGGGTACTATGACTTGGCTTTAAAAGTGGAGTCAAGGTAGAAACTTGTTGATTTATTTTTCAAGTTTAACCCATATACGAAACCCAATCAGAAATTAGATGAGTTGGATTAGAATTCTTGACTGATTGCTTATGGTGCGTTTGGTGACCATTCTGTTCCTATGGATAATTTCTACTAAAAAATAGTTTGATTATTTTATTTTTTGGATGAGTTTCTAAGCATTTAAAGGCATGTGGTAACTATCTAAAATTTCTATTCTTGTAATAGAAATGCATTTATTGTGACCCTTAAATGTTTTTGTGATTTAAAATTTCATTTAATTTTAAATAATTTTATTACATTTTTCTCTTTTTTCTTTTCTTCTTCTTATTCTTCTTCTTCCTTTAGCTAGTTGCTAGCCTCACTAGATAAGGGTCGACAACCTTGTTAGAGCATCATTGGCCCCAGCAAGGCTCGACCTCACCTTGGCTGGGTGAGGACGAGCTCTCCCAACCATTGGCAAGGCTCGACCTTGCCTGCCACCTCGAGGTCGCCTTGCTAATGGCCTCATGGTGGACGAGGTCAAGCCTCATTGATGGCTGGGTGAACTTGCCCTTGCCAGATTTGGGCTAGGTCAACCTCGCCTAGCCAAGGTGAGGCCAAGCCTCACACAATCATAGCAAGGCTCGACTTTGCTAGGCCATCGTGAGGACTACGTCACTCAACCATGGCGAGGTTGACCTTACAATGGCCCAATCTCATTGGTGACTAAGAGTGCTCGATCTCGCTAGGGGCTGAAAATGCTCTGGCGAGGTTGCCGACCCTTGCTTGGCTAATCGGTGGCCATGGTCAAGGCTATCGACTAGCAAGAGAAAGAAGAAGAAAAGAAATGGAAGACAAGAAAATAGAAAAAAAAAAAAAAACGAAAAGACTTGATTCTAGACTTGTTCTCATGAACAAAGAAGCAATTTTGTTTGTTATTTTATTATTCTGCTCCATATCTATTCTCAGGAACAAATTTGTTCTCGTGAACAAAAACTTTACTAAAGGGATTTCTATTTTTTTTTTTTTTTTTGGATGAACTAAAGAGTAGAAATAATTATTATTTGGTCGATTACCCAATATGACTAATACCATTGAATGGGTCTTTGCTTGGAATTAGGGAAAACATAGTCAGTTTTTTGTGGGTATGTCTTCCCATAATAGGTGAACCTTTATTCGAGCCTTTTAGGGATAACCTTTTAGCGGCAAACTACTTAGAATTTTAGTTCAACACATAGAGACACTCTAAGATAGTAACATTTCTAACTATTCGAACTGCATTTCTCAGAGGATCCTATCAGGTTAGAGAAGAAGAGGTATTTAGAGAGACATTAAGAATTTTTCACAAACACTCACCTTACTTCAAGGGACTCTACCCAACACATTACATGATTTTTACCTTTTATAGGCATTAAGTGGTCATAAACAAACAAGGACCAAGCTTATGGGTCGAAAACATACAGAGGCTCTAGAAAGTTTGGTCGGGAATTATTTGAAACGATATGAAGAGTGACTTTGAATAGTGATTTCTCTAACCTATTGCTACAGTACCTTGCTATAGTGAATTTGCTATAGTGACCTAGGTATAGGCTTACCTTCCATCACGAGCGTTGTAGTCATAATATAAATCATCAAAGTTATGCATCTTTGCAAGAAGATGTTCTTCATATTTCTGTTCAAGTTTTGAAAGTCTGATATCAAAGGGCTTCAGGTTACTTGTACTGTCAGGGCATTCCACATGTTTACACCACTTGATGAGGATGCTTTTTCATGAGTCATGAAGGATCCTAGAGTGTCCGCAAGCAAGTTTGGCTAAGGCCAATTTGAAGGTTGAGCATAGTAAGACGTGTCTAGTCCAAGGGATAAGGAAAAGGGTCCTTGATCATAGGGGTCTTGAGAAAGAGAGCCCCCTCATTTGGTATGAGGATCTTGAGATGACTGTGCAAAATCATTGGTGTCTGTCATTTCTTGTTCTTATGATGGTGGCGTCATTACTTACTTAAATTCCTTGAGTGCTTCGTTGGCCTCTAGTGTAAAATTATAAAGATTCCATGTAGTAGATACAGTATAATTCCACACGTCTTCAGGGATGGTTTTGTTTTCCTAGCATAAAACTCTCTAGAGTTCTCTGTATTGGTGCTCATCACAACTAACACAGCCGGGAAAAGACATAAATATAAGTTTTCGTAAGGTGTAGTTGAGATTTACAAGATGTGATTCCTATACTTTGTGGCGCATTGGCAATGGTGCCATTATTTCATATAAAAGCCCATGGACATTGAAGAAACATAACAGTGTGGATTTCTAGGTTTCATCAAAAAGTTCTCGGCTCTTGTTGTAAGAGGTGCTTCCAGTGAATGGGAGGATAAAACCAATTGAGGACCGTCAGAAAGTTCTTGTCATGTTCTTTTTCAATGTTTCAACTAGGCATGAATATCTTGGTTAGGTTGACAATGAACTTTTTGGTTGGAATCTCAATAGTTATTAAGTACTTATTAGTTAAGTACCACAGCAACCATTGGAATTTATCAGGGAAATCATCTTCCTTTCAAATTAAAAGGTGTATGAATGGATAGTTGGAGTTTAATAAAAAAGGATAAAGGATTAAGTCTCTATGGAGTTTGAATAGATCAGTGTAACATTGCCACATGGGGTTTTCTAGATTTTTAGTGAGGTAATCATTCTAGATTTGTCAAATAATCTCCTAGGGGGTATTCCAAGCTTGACCAGTCTCATATCCTCTCAATCTTATACTTATCATTGTGATGAAAAGTATGGAAATCATGCTTCATGATGTACATATTGATTTCTTCGGATGCTTTTGGCTTGGACGAGAAATCATCAAGCACATTCCTTTTTCCAAAAATATATTTGGTCTCGAAAGAATTTCTTGAAAAGCACTTAGCCCACTGAAGCAGTTAGGAATTCTAAATTTGCTGTTGTTTGAACTTGGTCATTTGGGGAAAAGATGTCATGTCTAGTTCCACCAAGAAGTGATGGCCAATAAAACGGAATTCAAACATTTTTATTCCATTTTTAACAACCAAGATTTCTTTGAAAATGAAATGATAATGCGTTTTAGCTTGGGAAAATCTTCCACTTTTGTAAGCACAAAGGTGTCGCTTATCATCAGTTTCTACAAATAGAATGGCTACCCAACATTCATCATTAGCATCAGTCTAGAGGATTCTCTTTCCAGTAGATGGAATTAGCAATGGGGGAAGAGTTTGCATGATCTCCTCAAGTTCAATGACTACTTTAGTTTAGAATTTTCTCCAAGGTGGAGGATTTCTCTTTAGCATTGATTACAGTGGAATAAGCAATTTTGCAATATTGGGAACAAAGTCTTTGAAATAATTAATTATTTCAGAAATTGCTGAACTTGCTTTATTGTGAAGTTTTTCTTTTGGAAACTTTAGCCTCTTTATTCCTGAGCAATGTGTAGCCCTGGGTAGTACGTACCTTTGTTAAGGTGCATACCAAGAAATTTGATTTATGTCTAGGCAATATTCATCTTTCTTTGAGAAAGCATAATCCCATACTTCTTTATAATGTCTGTAAACTGCCTAAGGAGTTGGCAATGGGCTTCTCTATCAGGGCTATAGAACAAGATATCATCAATGTATATTGCTGCATTTGACAAGATAGGTTGGAAAATTCGATACTTGGCCTTTTGGAAGAAGGACTATCTTGAGGCCAAAAGGAAGAATTTTCCATTGAAAATACTAGTTTGGAATACAAAACCCTGGCTTAGGTCTATCTTCAGGATGAATGTCCAATTGCCAAAATCTAGCTTTAAGATCAAATCTGGAATAGATGTGGGTTTTCGATAATCCAACAACAAAAAAATCTCTTGAAAGTAGAGGGAATTTATCATTTTAGAGAAAAAGGTTGAGAAGCTGATTATTTATTACTAGCCGCATTTTCCCTCTATTTTGCTCAACTCGCTTGTTGATGTAAAAAGCTTCACAGATTCATTGAGAATCTAAAATTTCAATAAGACATTATTGCAGTAGTTTTGAGTATTCTTTCTAAGTAGAAGCAAGATGTTTTGGATTGATTCTCATGTGGCTCACCTTGATTGGATTTATGTCTTCATTTTTTCTTAAAGGGATGCGAACAAATAATTCTAGATTTTTCCACAAAGGATGAGAACATTTCTGAAAAAAATTAGAATAGGATTCCAAACAAGATTCTAATAGCTTTTACATGATTGGATCTAATAGACTCATTTAGATAGAATTTTTTTTTTTTGTTTTTTTGAATATTGACGAATTCAACGAATTGGTCTTTATACTTAAGATATTTTCCAAGAATGATACGAAATTGAAAAATTTGAGTCCAATGATTAAATCTCTGTTGGGAGACTGGATCCGAAAATTTTAGTGGTTATGGAGCATTGAGGGAAAAGTTGGACATTTATTGAGGTAGTTCATACATTCGTAGAAAAAGTATATCTTGAGACAAAATTGAAATATCAAACACAAGAAGTCCAATATAACTCATAAAAAACTTTAGTGTCTAGAATTGAAGAACTTGCATTAGTATCTATGAGAGTTATGATTGTGATGGGTTTAGCAAATTTCAAGGTGAAGATTTTTACAAGAAAATGAGGACAATGGATTTTGCTTGAAAATATACTAGGGTTTTATTCTGAGGAAGTGAGAGATATATGAAAAGGGATCTTTAGAATCATAATCGGAATCAGTTTCACTATGAGTCTGATAACAATGAAATAAAAAATATATTCGGATGGTTTTTCATCTGCAGAAAATAATAATTCAATGCCATCATTTTCGAGTGACACACCAATTTCAATCTCTATATGATGTATCAAATGGTTTTAACTGTGGCACCCCCCGACGGCCCCCAATTCGTTAGGGTCACCATACATACCTTTCACTTGACTTGAAAGTTTGTTACTCTGATACCATAGGATTTTGACAAATCCATGAGTTCTGGTGGTCTATATCCTTTCTATTGATCCCTACGCAAAAATATGGCGGAAGTGTATCCAACGACTTCCTTCCCTATATTAAGAAACGATGCACACCAACTAAACACTTTTATAGATAATAGCTTGACACTTTTGTTTACATAAAACTAGATGGACATTATTTGTCGATACATCCAAAATGTCGTAGTTTCCTATACTCGGCCATACTTCAAAAGTTGACCGACATCTTCAGTAACCATTTGACTAGAGTCCATCCTTCAGTGTTGACATCAAAAAATTCTCACTCTACTGTCCTCCCCATCATGATCACTCCACACCACTTGGTCCCCCGTTGTCGTCTTCTGGTGGTGGTGGCAGCGGCCCTAGAGTACGTCCGTTCCTTTGGACATACAAGATGACGAACTCCTGATGCATGGGACCCGAGGGTAGGCCAGTGTTGATAGTCAATATCACCCTCACCCGAATGAATGTTAGTCCAAGCAAATTGGGATCCTGATACTTCGACTATTCCAACTGTGAATCAACAAGGATTCCATTGAAAGTACTGGGAGGCGCGGGCAACAGAGACATAGTTCTTAATCTGAAATATGTTATTCCCCAAAGGGGTGAGTACAACCACTTAGTAACTAAAGATCTACTAAACTATATTATGCAAAATCATCATTTGATTTCATGCAAGATAGACAAAACATATAATCAAAGGAATGAGTATGCATCAAATCAATAGAACTTTTCAAAGTAACAGCAAGTGAAGTTTCAAAAATCAAAATGCATCATTTCAGTCACACGAGTCCCGATTATAGGGCCAAACTGTTATGACACGTCCCATACCGTGCCACGCAATTTTGTCCTATAATCAGGCACAACTCAACAGAACCATCATTTTTAAAACTCAAAAGATTTTTCTCCCGGAGGACTAGTGTTTGCATCCCTTCGGGCATTTGCACTCAACCTGGCATCACGAAAGCCTTCGGTTTTCAGTCATCGGGCATTCGAAGCATGTCATGTCTCACCTCCAAGCATCTTGCACCTCAGCTAGCATCACGAGGTATCTCCGAAGCTAACCACGGCAATGGTTCCCCCTACCCTCCGGAATCATCCGAGCATCTCAACACTCCTGGGGAACCTCTGGGACTCACCGGTCCCCAGGCATCCAGAGCGTGTCATGTCTCACCTCCAGGCATCCCTTCTCCCGAGACATCGTTGACCCGAGGGTCCAACAACAGAAATAACACACCAACGATGGTATAGTAATTAAATCATTTTGATGCCAAATCGTTTTCAAATCGTCAATACGAAAAATCCATTCGATTTTTCCTCGAAAGTCTCACTTTTGCAAATACTTTTTCAATCGTTTTCGAATCCATATAAAGAAACTTGAATGGAAATTACCTTTCCCGGCTTGGAAAATAATTTATCGAAATCTATAAATACATTTGAAATCGGCACATCGATAAATTCAAATCTAAATCTCAACTCTAATGGTTTGGAATGTTTTCTATAAAAAGTCAGAAGTCTTTAAAATATAAAACATTTCCTTAAAACATCCGGGTACAGTGCCAAGTGCCCATAATTTTTAATGCAAATCAAGAGCTTTTCTAAAACGATTTGTGAACAAAAGTCCTAAGGTGCTACCACCTCATCATTTGGTGTAAAAATTGATGGCCTAAACCAAGGTACTCATGAAAACTTCTCAATTTTCTAGCCTCAAATCGATTCAGTCATTCTAGATGTCACTATCCAAAATCAGCATTCAAACCATTTCAATTTAACAGCACTTCCTCAAACAACAACACTACACTATATAGGTTAGTAGACTCTAACTTGCCTTAGGTTCGAAGACGTCGACAATAAGAAATCAGAAGCTCGCGATTTCGCAGACGCGGCTAAGGCTGTGGGATGGCTGAATCGGCACGATGGGGACGGCAGCTGCGCGTGCGCGGTGAAAGGAGACGGTCCCTTTCTCCCTCTCTTACTCTCGCGCGTTTCCTCTCTCTCGCGCTTGCTGCTCACTCTCTCGCTTACTATTCTCTCTCTCTTTCTCGGTTTGCTATTTTCGTCACTGGTTTTGTTGACAAATACCAGTCAACAAATTGAAGGCTTCGGCGGCATAAGGAGGCGAGGACAGGTGGATGGGAACGTGGCTTGCATGCTGTCTCGGACGCTCTCTCCTCTTGCCACCGAATAAGAGAGGCGACGTGGCCGTGCTCGAGTCTTCCAAGAGAGAGAGAGATGTGGCAACACGGTCAAAAATTCTCGCTTTGTTGACCGATTACACGAAGGGAAAAGCGGGGTCTCGGTGGCCGTCGTCAAAGGGGACAACTCAGTGGAATACGTGTCTTCAGCATGGTCAAATTCCTTCATTTGCTGTCCACCGAAGAAGGAGCTGCGTAGCTGCTCGGTCAAGACTCCTTCCAATTGTTGACCCATGAAGAGGAGGGACGTGCGCATGGGCTGCATGGTGGTCCACTTCTTCTTCTTGGTTGACTATTACTTGTACGTGCACATGGCTGAAAAATTCAATATCTTCATGTCTTCACCCGGTTGAGTAATGGACGTGGCCGCATGGTGGAGGGTGACTTTTTCGTGGATGCATGGCCGAAAAAAATGTGGTCGATAGTGAGGCCGTTCGCATGGCCATCCGAGGAGAAAAATTGTGCATGAAGCTAAGTTGGTCCGCGGTAAACGGTTGGGAGTTGGCATGAGGGACCGGGGGGGTGTGGTCTTCGACAATTTCCGTTGTAAACTTTCACGTATGCATGGCCGTTGCGGGCTACAGGCCTTCAACTCGGTTGATTTGCGAGGCTGCTTGGGACTAATATCGGACATGTGCATGGCGGTGCATGGAAAATTTCTCTCCGAAAGTTGATGTTTAGGAACGACGGGTGATGATGAAATGATGGCCTAATGTTACATCGACGATGACAGTAATGAAATAGTGTCTGCAAATGGTGCCAATGACACAGTCTGTCAATACTCCCATCAACCCGTGACGAGCCATTACTTATTCGAGGTCTAACGATAACCCGGATGTCACATTAGCCTTTCGACTGAGGGTAATTTTGAGAGAATTGACCCTTTTGATTGCAAATGAAGCATCGGGTTAATTTTTTATGGTTTGAACAATCGATTCCTTCTTTCTTCGAAAATGTTTAGATCCATGCTTGGATTTTCCTACCTAAAATTTCTTAAAATGCTTCTTCTTTCTGGAAGACTTTCTGTAAGAGCCATCACAATCTCTTTTGGAATACTTAATCTTCAGCTTTTGGCGTGAACGGGCTCCATTAAGTTCTTTGTTGTTCGTGAGGTAGGTTTTGATCATTTGGTGCTTTAAGCACAAATCATCAAGGCACAAATGGACCTCTTGTTGTATTTCTCCAAAAAGAATGTCCACAATTCTCCTTTGTCTATTGAGAAATGATCTATCAACTTGCTAAGATGACTCTTTGGGAATAGAGGTTAAAAAGATTTGTTTTAGGTTTGGATCGGTTTCAATGCCATAAAAAAGCTTGAGCATTACTCGATAATGCGTGTCGAGATGTCTTTTTGGAAAGA
The DNA here is from genome assembly GCA_014182555.1 of Eucalyptus erythrocorys. Classification (NCBI taxonomy): domain Eukaryota; kingdom Viridiplantae; phylum Streptophyta; class Magnoliopsida; order Myrtales; family Myrtaceae; genus Eucalyptus; species Eucalyptus erythrocorys. The sequence continues at coordinate 7,230,920 of CM024605.1, read as the reverse complement.
GCAGTATTATCTTTCAAAAACTCTTTTCAGCTTATGAAGGTTAGAATGTTTACCAATGAAAACATGGTAGAGGAGGGCAATGACTTGGTTAAAGTCTAGTGAAAGTAGAACTTGAACTTGATCTTGTTCTATTGTTGATTGCCATCAATGTTTGAGGCTACCGGTAAACCTTGTGACAAACCCAAAAATGACCTCATACTTGTCATGATTTGTGAGAGCTTGGACGTTTAGCCATCTATGAAATTCTTCGAATCTTTTCGGTCATTTGGAGAAGGGAACATTGTCAACAGTAAAATAAATTGTTTAGAAGGAGTTAGATTCTGGGATGGATTGTTTGGTTGGACAACAGTTGATTCAGAAAAGTTGGACTCCATCTTTAGTTTTGGGGTATTAGGCATAAATATTGATGAAGTGGCCAGTATAATAGGAAAGGATTCAATGGTAGGGATCAAAAAGAAGAAAGAGGATGAAAGAGATACTGAATCTGATTCCGAATCAAAATTGACTGGGAAAATCGGTTATGATGAAATTCGAATATGGTCTTTCAATGTAATAGGATCAAACTGTTCTTCTTAATTGCCAAGATCTCTTTGGAATGATTCTAACGGGTTGAATAGCATCATTTGGTTTAGCTTCTTCATTATAGAAATTGAGGATTCTTCAAGCATATTTTCTTTCCCTTTTTCTTTCATTAATCGATCTAGTTCTTTAAGGTGTTTTCACATTTCTACCACATCAGTCTTGTCTTGTTTGATAGGGGCTTCTGTGAGAGTAACAAAGATAGACGTATTCTGAGGCGGTGGTGGAAGCGAATACTCAGTTCATGGCATAGTTGAAAATGGATTAGAAGACTTGAATTTTCCTTCTTCAAAAAGTTGGATTTGCCTCTTGAGCTTCTCTATTTCTGCCTTTGGGCTTTGAGACGATGGTAACATAAATGTTTTCCGAATTCCAAGGCATGAAGCCTTTTCTGGAAGTCCGAAAACATCTTATTGCTGGTTTTATCATATCTCTTGAGATCTCTTTGCACATCCACAAGTTTGGAATCAATCATCTTGAAAACATTATTATGTGCTAAGAGAGTCTGATTGCCCATTCAGGACGGTTTTGGTAACAAGAGTTCTCTTTTGTCTTCCATGTTCGTCCACGTTAGTGGGGGAGGTATTTTTGGAACATGTCGATATCTCTCTTGCGGGTTAATGAATTCTTTAGGAGCAGAAATAGAAAGTCTTGAACTTTCTCAAGTAAGAGAAGAAAAGTCTACCTTCTGGAACACAGTAATGGAAGGGTTAGGTGATATTTTCTAGCTAGGTGATGGTTCTCTTGGAGTCTCAAGTGAGTATGAATGTTTCTTTGCTCACTTTAAGATTGGCTTGTAAAATGGGGAAATAGTTGGTTTTTTATGAGGAGGGGTGATGTTGGTGGTAAGGCTGGTGAGACAGGAGGTGACAAAACAAATTCTGGTGGTGGAGTTGGAGCATAAAAAACTATGAATTGAAACTTATCATACTCACCAAGGGTATCAATGGAGGGGTCTCCATTCAAGTACCTTTGGTACATAGTATCCTTTGATTTTTTTTTTTTTTTTTTTGGATTTTCGCCTACGTCTTGGATTCGGGTCTATTTTGTCGGGAAAATTTTTGTAATAAGAACACCGACAAAAAGGGTCTAAAAAACAATAACCATATTGGTCCTTGTAGTAATGGATAGGATTTCCATTACTTTGAAAGTATTGAACAAGCCTTTTGGGATATGGCTTGGAGATTGATTTTGGAACACATGGTTCAAATCATGACCAGAGTTTGCGAGATGGAATAATTCTCCTCATTTTCCTTGCTGAATTTGATGGCAACAGTGCCATCCCTCTTTCCTACAAATTCGGAGTTTGAGGACAAGATAGGCTTGTTATTCTGATGTAGCTTTTCATAGTTAGTAATCTAGGTCTTCAGAAGGAGCTTGACCAACTTCCCCTTCAAAATCTATCCGGGAACATGAATTTTAAAATGCCCGATCATTTTGCATAGAGATGAATAAAGTATTTTTGTTTCCATTTTGGAAATTTAGATCAATAGCATGGTTTTGTACTAGATAAAGCATATGGTATTAGAGTGTTGTTGCAATAGAGTCAATAGTCTAAGGTGCTCTTGTGAGTTGAATCTGAACTTTCAAAAATGAAAGTAGTTGGGGTCTGAAAGAGTAACATTGAAATTGTGATATAAGGTTACAAAGACTGTTCTAGCATTTAAAGTGGTTTGGACATACCAATACGAAACCGAGCATCCAATAAAGCCATTCGGCCATAATCGGCGTGCCTTTAAGGCCATGAAAGGTGAAAGTAAGATGCGAGTATCCTTGCTGGCTCCATTGTTTGAGAAATTCCGGCGGAATTTGAAGAGCTAACTGCATTATCTAATTAAACTAACTAAATACCCTAACTAACCACCTAACTAACCAATTGGCCTAACCAGCTAATCGTAACTAACCTAGTTACATGAACTAACTACCACTAATTCTTAATTAACTTAAACTAATCATACTAAGTGTACTTAACCCCTAATTAAAGATTATGATGCTAACTCATCGGATTAGCGAGCAAACGGGTTCATGACAACGATGGCGCGACGGCGATGAATTCCTATGCCTACGACGACTCCAAGGGAGGCTTGGAAGAGGCTAAAAATAGCCAAACAAAGGTTGAGCTTTGGTTCTACGAGGGGCCGGACCGAGGGCGGCATGAGGAGGGATGGTGGCTGAATAGCTCAAGCTGGTTGTTGGCACAAGTAAGGACGGCAGATGGCTAGCTCGGGCATGGCAGCAGTTACGACGGGCGGTCAGCCAAGTGGTCTGGCATCGAGGCTGCAATGTGGCTGGTCTGGGTGGTCGCTCGGCTGGCTGGTCACGGGGGACCGGGCTTGTAGGTTGGAGGTAGGCGGGCGGCTCGGACGGTTGTGGAACAATGGTTGGCGAACACGAGCTGGATTGGCTCTAAGTTGTAGCAAGGAAATTGAATGAAAATGGAGAAGAAGTGCTGAGGAAGAAGAAGAAAGCAAAAGGAAGCAGCAGCAAGGAGTGTTGGTCGCATAAGGCAAGGAGGGAGGGGAAACAAGAGAGGACAAGGAGGGAATAAGGGCCTTATAAGTCCACCTTGTGGCCAATGGGCTTGCACTTGAAATATCTTCTACTCGAGTGCTTTCCCCTAAGGTCTTCAGCCACCATTTTGTCAAACCAACAGCCAATGGCTAATTCTTCACATTTTCCTCACAAAAAACCCAAATTGAAGGCCAAAATAGCTCCTTGTAGCAGCCCTACGAATTTGCACCCATTTATTCTCAATTCCTCACCAAATCAATTCAATTTTGGTGTCCAAAAATCCCTACAATTCAGCCCCTACGAATTTCCACAAATTCTTATCAATTAAACCAAATTGGTGGCCCAAAAATCCCTCTCATTCAGCCCATCCGAATTTCCACCATTTAATTTGACAAATTCCGATTTTTCCGCAAAATTTCCGACTCGACGGGATTTTCCCAAAAGATGAGATGAGGTCCTAAAAATAAATTGTGATACGCTCGAAAGTTCGATTCCCGAAACCGAGTTCAATTTTGTGATTAAAATTGACTCGACACAATTTTAGCGCGATCTAACCTACCGGGTAGCTTTTAAGGATTTTAGCGCATTTGACCCATGGTCGAAAATTTCAATCCATGTTTGTGCATCTCTGACTCATCAGTGACTCTTGGTTGTTGTAAAAATCTCAAGGTTTTGATTACGGGTACTGGGTACAAAATCGACGAGAAAATCGATTTAGTGCCATTCAACGCGAATTTTGCAATTAGGTGGAATCACCCACAATTTAATTACGTGCTTCTATTGAATCGACCTAATCCAATCACTAATCGATTATAACGGTGTCATATTGACTTTTGTCGATTATCACGGTCGAGCAATTGATTTCGATCGAATTCTCAAGTCGTCGTGTTTATATCCCTTAACGGCTTCACCTGATAGGTTAGTTAACTCGTGAGTGATCAGCTCAGACAAAAGAACTATAAGCGTGTCGACGAAATGCCTATTTCATTTAATCGAGATAGGGTCAAAAATTCAGGATGTCACAGCTATTTACAATCATTGATAAGCAATCATGATCCTAGGCACAATCCTTTATAATCTAGTAGTGGCTATCCACAAGGAGTTTTATTTTCCAAGATCATAGGGATAACCAATGGGGAATCATGTGCTTGCATCGATCGAGCATCTTTTTTGTTTTTGTTTCTGAGCTCCAACTTAGCGAAATCTACAATAGTTGGCTGTTGACAACGCTCCTTGAGTAGTAAAGGACCTCGGTCTATAACTGCTGTGATGTTGGCCGTCGGTGACTTAATAAGAGAATTATCGATTTCCTATAGGTTATTGACTGCTTTGTTGATCAATGACCTTCGTTTTTATCAAATTTTGCTCTTATTGACTAAACTTACCACTTGCCAATAATTGAAAAGTTAAAATCTTTTTATGGTCTAACACATGCTCTAAAAGCGAATTTAGCATCTATTCCATGCATGGACGTGGTGACAATGGTGTTACCCGTTACCCACATGTTTTACTTTTAAAATTCTAAATTCACTATTGATGCGTTTCCATGAAAGTTGTTGACCAACGTCTTATGGAAAAATTCCTGTTTACACTATCAACATATCCTATTGATGTGGATTGGACCAATCACATATTAGATCAATCGAGCATGAATCACCCAAATGATCCGGTGGACTATGACAATGAAAGGTGGATTCTAGTGTGGTTTGATTGAGAGAATAGAGGGATAAGATTAGGATCAATGAAAATACATATTCTTGAGCACACACGTGGGGGGGCACACTTTGCCACTTTTTTCTTTCTTCAAATTTTCTAAGGAAAATACCGAAAGCATACCTCGCAATTGACCTTATGATCACTTATATTCGATATACATGCATAAATTTTGCCTTTTGTGGAGACCATTTTACACTTTTACATCAATTATCATGGTGCCCCTATTTACAAAAATGTCATTTTATTTTCAAAATGTTCATTTCCAAATCCAAACTTTTCGCATCAGTGCATAGCACCTAAAATGTTTTCTTTAAAAAAAATTTCGTTTCCAAATCTTAAATTTTTCGCACCACTGCATAGCACTTAAAATGTTCACTTCAAGTGTGTGCTGGTAAAATCTAAAATGGAAGAGTGGACAGCACCGGGAAAGTGATCGGATGTTTGAACTTGTTGGTGAAAAATTGTCGATTTGCATGTATCATCGGCAGTGCATATAGCCACGCATTCTCGACGTATTCATCGTCTGCACATAACCATGCGTTGAAGTATTCCCTCAAAGTCAGATGGCTTCGATAATCAAACTTGCACAATTGGAGTATTCCATCTCTATGGCAAAACCGCAAAAATCAATTTTCATTTTTCCATTCGCAACTTTCATAGACCTTGTGCTGATTTCCAATGCACTTGTGGCCCAAGGAAGGTTGGCGCTTTCAAAGAAGAAGAGAAGGCCTAACATGAACCTGAAGAGCACGTCAGATAAGCCAGGATGACCTGCCTGGTGATCATGCAATCGTGTGCATAAATGGACGAGAATGGCGTTCATAATCGAAGCCTCTTGCACAAATTAGGCAAGTCATCCTTGGCTCACAAACCAGACTCGTCATGTCATGTAAGGCCTCTCTTCCTCATAAAAACATTTCAATGCCTCTCAGTGTGTCATTTGATGAAGAAAAAGGTTAGACAAAATTGTATCTTCAAGGAGCAGTTGTTTTCAGAAGGAAGAAGAAGCCTGACATGAAAGATTAGAGACTTTCTGATTAGCCAAGGAGACCGCCTGATACCAGGACGAACGACTCGAACTCTCAGTTCAGCTCGAATAGGGCGAGTTCAGAGCAGGCAAGTCATCCTTGGCTACCAGATGAGACTCTCATCTTCATGTTAGCCTCTCTTCTTCTTCTCCTATTCTAATGCTTCAATGTTTTGCTTGCATTTGTATCTGTATTTATAGGGAATGGAAGAGAATATGAGATCAGATCGAAGCCAATTCAGACTTTTATTAGTGGGGTATTTCGAATGTCAAATTTTTGTGGACCTCCTTGAGTCAATTTGCCTCATACAAATCTTCTCTTTTTAATTTGTCCTTTTCTTTTAGCATGTAATAATAGTCATCACTGTGATAGGTATAATTAGGCTTCCCATATTAAAAAATCGATATTAAAAAATCGTTTTATATATGGGGGCCTTTCTGGTGTGTAATGTGCACTGAACTGCGCAAAAGGGCCTGTCAAAAATTTTTGAGAAGATTTTGACGGATGGCTCTTAATCAGGTATTTATCAGCTTCAATTTACTACATTTTCCTTGCGGTAACTTGGGTTGAAGTTGACATTCCTGGGCTTTAGTTGCGTTTCAGTAATAAATATGCTTCGTGCAATTCTGGACTGCATTGCATTCATGGACCAAAACCCAGCTTGGCAATGAACTATATCAGATGATTTTTTGTGATATAATCCTCAGTAAGATGATTAGATGAGGTCCTCTATGATGGAGAGTTTGAACCAATTACTCATTTCTTAGTGAGAACCGCTTGAATGTCGTGATGCTAGATATGAGCGGCTGAAAGATAAAATTGAAACTTTCCAAAATAGGGGTACTACTTTTGTCCGAAAAGCAAAGCTAGTCATGCAGCTTTTAGCTTTAATTCAGAGAAAATTTGGTTCTCTGAACCCACATCACTTATCTGGGCTTATGGGTGTCTGTGTTCCTGACCTTCACAATACCTCCATATGGAATGTTTCTGACCTTTCTCTATCAAAAGCAGCACAATATCTACTACCAAAGGTTCTTGTTTTAAATTTGGACACTCTTAACTAGAGTTGAATTATATTTTAACATATCTTCTTTTAGCCAGAGAATTCTTGGCAAACAGACTACAATCCTCTTATCCTTCAATACTTTCTTTTCTTTTTGTGTACGTACGTGATCCAGATGGCATGGAGACATCAACTTGTGAAAGATGCCCTCCAGGGCAAATGTCAATGACTCTGCCACTAAACAGAGGGTTCTTTTTATTTATTTATTTATTTATTTTTTTTTTTTTTTTGTTGCTTGACTTTGTGCACTTGGCTTTCATCTTGCACTTTTTTTTTTTTTGCTTGACTTTGTGCACTTGGCTTTCATCTTGCACTTTTCTTTGGAATTGATATTCCATTTATTGCAATCCGTCCAAAAAATACCCTGAGTAGACAAGTTGAATTACATGTCATGGACTGATAATATGATCATCAATCGAGTGAGAATATCACCAAAAGAAAAAAGAACGCAATGCTTTCTACAGTTGTGATTCTCATTCCCTTATGAAATCTTCATTTTTGAAAAGCACAAGGACATTTCCATGCGTAGCACCACAAGTGCTGCTGAAGTTAAAATCAAATGTTTTTGAATTAAAGGTTGCTAGAGATGTGTGTATAGCTTCCAGACGGAGAGAGAAATAAAAATGCTTAAAGTAGGATGGTTCAGGGTTGTGATTTCAGGGTGTGCCTCAACCCTGAATTAGACTTCATTTCTCCAATTGGAAAGCACTAGTGCAAAGAGACTGTAGTTCTGTTTTGGTACCTGCAAAAGAGATGTGCATGCTTAGAGAGTCAAAGCCCATGGCCATGATCGAGAAAAGGGTAATCGAGAATCATTTTACGATATGGCTAATCTAGAATCATTTTATGATAAGTGGTAATCAAGAATCATTTTATGATCCGGGTAATCGAGAATCATTTTACAATAAGCTTATCCTGTCGATCGCCCAGTGAAAAATGTTTCCCTAACCACTACGTGAATAGCACGATCTATATGTCTATGATTGATTAGATCGATTTATCTATTCGCAAATGAATAACACATGGACACCTAACGATTTCCCAGCACCGTTTCTAGAAGTCATTTTTCAGTGAATTTTGGACAATATGAACCTTCTTTGGATTGCAAGCGCCATAATTGAACCAGTTAATTCTCTCGTGTGGGTATTAAAGAGATAATACCGTTGACACCTAAATTTTGTCTATATTTTAATTTAATTTGCATAAAAAAATTTAGGGATCAATTTGACCCTAACAAAAACTATTTTTGCATTAATTAGGCTTTGATTTTTTTTTTTTTTTTGCATCCATTGATCTTTTTTCGGATAATTTAATAATAATAATAATAATAACAACAAAAAAAAAAACAACAAAAAACAAAAGCAGCAACCACATGGGGCTGGGCCTTCGCATCCAGCCCCCTTTCCTCCTTTCCCCCGGGGCCCATTTCTTTTTTCCCTAGCCCGCCTCTTTTCTTCGTGTCTTCTTCCTCCCTCTTGTCTTCTTCCTCAGCCTCTACAACTAGCACAACACCTACGACCGATGCCATGAAGGTGACCACTAAGGTTTATGATTTTTTTGGTAATTTTTCCTAATATAAACTACGATGCCATGAAGGTGGCCACTAAGAATTTTCCTAAGAAACAGACAAGGGCATAATCTTGAGAAAGTGACAGAAAAATTTAAAAGTTCACGTTTAGGCCCATATCGCAAGTTTCAGTTGAGCCTAATTGAAGTGCAACTTTCACCATGGATGTTTATAGCATCGTTTGGATATACATTAGATGTTACTTTGACTCTTATGACTTGTATTGATTTTCGGCCTTGTAAACTCTATATTGGCACCGCTGACGGCCTTGTAGGCACCTTCATATTTTGTGGATAACTATGATCTTTGCCTCAACCATATTTATTTTTCACTTTGACTAGTTACTAGACGTTGTCACTTTCTTGGAAGGACTATGGTACGTATGGCAATAATATCTTGCTTGCCATTGTCTATTATGATGCACCCCCTTCTAGGCTTTGTAAGTTGTATTTTGAAACTAAATCATTGTACAGGATGACAACCGAATGCCGTTTGTTATCTTGTGTTTTCGGTTCCTTCACCATATGATTATGGTTTTGCTAACAACGTCACTACAGATAAGAGACATGATAGAGAGAGACGACCTCTGCCTTCAACAAATTAACTGGCTCGCCTAGGAAGCGATTCTACCCGAGCACGAGCTCACAGCAATCCACTAAAGCGATTCGCACATTCCTGTTCCACTCTCCCTGGTCAATTTGATTATTCTCTTCATTACCCTCCGCTGTTCCCTGCTCCATCTGATGATGATAAATCCCAAAGAGGATTCAGTTTGCTGACATTGGCTGCGGCTTCTGAGGGCAACTAATTGCTCTTTCAACCCAATTTCCCGACAAACTCATGATCGGGATGAAAATTAGGGACAAGGTGACCGAATGTGTGAAGGAGCGCATTTCTGCATTGAGGACGACCAATCCCAGTCAATACCAAAATATCTCAGTAGTACGGACCAACTCTATGAAGTACATTCCCAACTATTTTGAGAAAGGCCAACTGACGAAGTTCTTCCCATTTCCGGATTCTCAGTTTAAAGAGAAAAATCACTCTGGCAGGTTGATTAGCCCTCACTCGTTAGATGAGTATGCGTATACTCTGGCTGTTGGGGGCATAACTTGCACCTTCACAGATGTTGACAAACTTGGTGAATGGATGAAGGGCTATTTGGAAAACCACTCAATCTTCAAGGCACAGACGGATGAAGAACTCATGAACAATCCGGTGGTGAAGCTATTGACCAGGGCGACTGAGGAAGGCCAGAAGGTTGCCAGGAATGGTGGACAGACATTGAACTTGCATTGGTTGCAAAGCTTTAATAAGGCATTTATTGCATTTAAGTTCTCATGCTGCAATTTCTTGGGTGCTTGTATTTTTCATTTCAGATCTCATTGAAATCTAGGTTTCTTTGCCCTTTGGTTTCATATCTCACGGTTTAGTTAAACATGGTAGGCTTTGTTCTTAAGTTGTTTTTCCTTGTTTAAACAGTCCTCTGGTTCATCTGCAAAATAGCATGTCAAAGATTGTATCACATCTGGGGCTATTCTGTGAATGATGGACCAGAGTCATACATTAGAAAATGGAATGACTGGGACGGTTAAAATCAGCTTATCTCCTGTTAGACTACCAGTAACATCTGTGAGATCTTGAAATTAGTTTGATTAATTAAATATTTGATTAACTAAAAGCCTCATTTCATTCAAAATTTACTTTATATATTTGGACTATCCTAGATAAACTTGGGGAAAGCAGAATGATCTGGCTGCTCCTTCAAGCTTTAACATCACCATGTGATGCTGAGACAGCCGTAACCACTTGAGATTGACATATAGTTTGATGTTATGCACAAAGTAATCCGTCTCATCTTTCTTGAATTGCCCATTGAATGAGGAAGTTTGGTAATGTTCCTCCAATTTTGCAGCATAATGTGCAAGTTATAGTATTCGTTCACTTCATTTGGCATACTATATCTTTCATGCCCAACCAATGAGTTGCACTGGCAAGAAATTTTTTTGAGCTTCGTGTTACATTTTGGCACGTGAAACTGGCAGAGTTCTTTCTGTCAGGCTTTTATACGAATAGAAAGTCAATTTGCACTGCCTACAAACTTGTGTGCCAGAACCCGAAGTTATATTGCTCCTGTCCACCATACCAGCAATACAAATGGAACTCTTTGTTCACACTGCAAGGGAAGGGAAGCTGAATCGTATTGTAAAACGGTATCTCAAGATAAGCGTCTCTGCTGATGTTATATTTTCTTCCTGCACCTTAGTCGGATATACAGCACACTAGTAAATTGGGTTACTTGCATAAAATGGTTGCAGTCTCCGAGCCCAATGAGATTTCTGGAAAGCTTTGGGCACAGTGCTGAGAATGCGAGGGTTCGCTTCATTAGGATATACTTTACACAAGGTTCTACTTTGTTTCCTCGCGGTACTTTTTAAGATAGCTTGTTTGTTATTCACATAATTGATATCATAACCTTTGCAGTCGGGATTGTCCCATAATTTATCAGAGAAAGAAGGCACAGAAAGACATGGCTGAAGCCCATCAGCAATTATTTAGATGGAACTTCTAAAATATCGACAGGCTTTATAGTATTCTTGTCGAGTTCTGTAAATAGTCTATATGGCTGTAAATACATTGGATTTTTTATTTAGGAAGTTTTTTATTCTGATTTAGTTTTGATTGAATCCCACGAATCATGGGATTGCAGTTGTTAACCCACAAATCATAGGATTGTAGCTTTTCTCATATTTAGGCTTTGTTTCCTTTTTGTTTGTTAGGATTTCTCTATGTATTTGCCTACAAATATAACACTGTAAAGCTGTAGAATATATGAATGATAATAAGAATTTCTCTCCATCTAAATTTCCCCATGGTATCAAGGCTAGAGGTTCTGAGTTCAAATCTTACCTGATTCCATTTGCCTCCCCAATTAAATTTTCACGTTTAGTACTAAGCAAAAAGGCCAGGCTAAGCATGAGGGGAAGAGTGTTAGAATATTAAGTTCAAACTTTTAGAATAGTTGACCGTATTCCCAAAAAATCTCACACTTCCTTCCGTTGCCAGTAAATTGCGGTTAGCTAGTTAAAAATACTCAGAGATCTCCATGTTGATTTGGGTGGACAAGCCCGATCCTCATAGAACCAAGATAAGGGAAAATTCAAAGTTGCTCCTGGTCTCTGGACAGAAGTAAGGAGAAAGAAATTTCTTACTCAGAGAGATGGTAGATGGAAAGTTGCCACTGAGGTCTTAGTTACTGATGCCTCCAACGAAAATATAGAACAGCGATTTGGTTGCATTCATTACGGGTTATTGACAAGGAAAGATATCCCTCATCTTGTTCAAATGGTTAAAGAAATGGCCAGTTAGGGGTTTTTGACAAAGTTCTGCTTACCTGTAGCCTCCTCGACTTCATTTATGAGTACAACATACTGCATATTACCTATTCTGATTGCCAGTTGTAGGCCATGAAATTGCCACGTGTATGGTGTTATTCTTATCCTCCCAGCTTTTCTGTAATATATGTTTGTTAGGCCGATGTCAGCCGGAGGAGACATTTCTTAGGCGCCATTAATGCTCGCCCTCAATACCGAGTGTGCCCTGGTGGAGAAGTAGGGATGGGACGTCGGTTCGGCTAAGAGAGTCCGGTCGGCAAGCCAAGGGTCGGCGGCTGAGGCTCTTCGTCAACTGGACCCTCCTCGCCTATAGATAGGCGGGTTGCGATCTCCATCAATGGCAACAAGCAAACTCAAAGAGCTTCCCCAGAGAGACTTCAAGGAAAGATCGAAGAGTGAGCGAGAGAGAGAGAAGGGGTCGCGAGCTCAAACGCCCCCGAACACCTCGATCTTGCCCTTCTCAGCTGGCGTTCTCCAAGCGTTCGACACAAATCCCAAGGGAGCATAGTAACCGCAGCTAGATCTGCGGTGACTGGCGAAAACGGGCGATGTGATCGGCTACGATGGGTAGCTAGGCGAAGACTGAGGTGGCACCGGCGGAGGCCCGAGCTCAGACTGAGTTGAGCTCGGCTGCCTCCGCTGTAGATCGTTGGGCTCGAGGGCTCGAGAAAGTCGGGTCTGCGAAGGGGACGCCGGGTCAGAATCAAGTCGGGCATGGGTCATTGTTCGGGTAAGGTTTTGTCGGAATTTAGGTCGGGCGTGGGTCACCATTCGAGCTAAGGTTCCACCCAATCTGGGCTTGCGCGCTTGGGAGGGCTTATTCTTGGGCCGGATTTTTTTAAATGAAGATGGGCCAATTTGGTTTGGGCTCGTTCGTGTTTTAATAAAGGAAAGAAGAGAAGAATCCCAGGCCAGGCTCACATTGCAGGCCCGTTCGGGCCTTGGGTGGATGACCCGGTTCGGACCCAACTCGGGAATCCAACCCGAGCCGCTGTTTCTAACGGATCAGTTCAAACCCAAAATAGGAACCGACTCGGGTCGTTTTAAAATAAAATAAAAATAATAATTTATTTTCCAGAAATAAAAAAAGTCCCAAAGTATCTCATATTTTCCCAAAAAGCCCAAAAAATCAGGAAAAGAAAAGCCGAAAATGATTAATATTGTCATAAAAAGATAAAAAAATCTTTTAAAAAATGCCTTTTTATGTATTGAAAAAAAAGACTAAAAAATGTTTTTCCTCCATAAGTGCATGGAAAACCCCTTGAAAATCTAAAAAGTCTCAAAGTTTAAACAAGATTAGGTATTTGAAGTGTATTAGTGATTAACTAATATAATCAAGTCCTCGAACCTAGTTTCTCTGGTTGTGGAGGAGTGAATATTCTTCTTAATTTCCTTTACCAAAAAAATATATATATATATATATATATATATATATTCCTCTTAATATTCCGCTTGGGTTTCTAATCAACCCATTCCACATATATTAGTGGCGACTCATTTTTAAAATTAACTTATAGGTTAAAAAATCAAACCATTAAGTCATGAATTGGTGAGCTTGGGAGAGTCCGGGCTAAGTCTAATAAACCTAGCCGAACCATTAACCTCCATCGACGTCCGCCCTAATTGGGCGCCGAAAAAGCAGTCGCGGCAAATACTTAGCCGTATAGAAGAATGATCACATAAAGGAACATTAGTGATGTAGCTCAAGGTCAACTACTCAAACAATAGGATCGGGAGAGTGTCTTACACACACGGAAACTCAATCACAAAATCAAGCAGAAATTTCAATTTTGCGCTAACTCAGGAAAATAGACATATCTTTGTTGAGTCATATCAAAATGACTTAATTCCAAAGCCAAAAGAATGGAGACTCTTAAATCTGCAATTTTGATGTTTTGAGTTTTCTTAGATAAGTACTGTATAGGCTTGTCAATTTTGTAAGGAAGTGGGCGAAACGGGATTGGACATAATGAAGAAAATGAGAAGAACTTCAGTGGTTGCTCTTCTAGGCCTCTAAGAAAGTTGAAAAGGCACCAATTCTTCAAGATTGATGGTTGCAATTCTTTTAGAATGCAGGCTTCAAAAGCTCCAACTCTTCAAGAACAAAGTGAAAAACTCTTCCAGGTTTTCTTCAAGGTTTGAACTCTTCAAGGTTTAAGGGAATTGCATTAAGCAAATTTTCATTAAGCAAATTCGGTGTGTGTTTTACAGAGACTTGATTACCTTTTATGGTAAAACAAAAGAAGAGCAAAAAACTAGACTCAAACCTATAAACTAAAAATTCATTAATGTACATAGAAATTACAAACATTTAGAAATTATGAGCTATTGAATGTACAATATTTTCAATGCCTATGGCCATTACAAAGTGTTCTGATGCAAGCTTTGATGCATGGGAAATGACGGTCTTTATGACAAAGTCAAAAATGAGGCTATTCACTTGTCGATGAGGCTTTTCGATATTAGGTTTATAATACGCACTAATCTTCTTGGTTGAATGAGTTGGTCTTGAATACAAGCTGTACTAATTAGTCTGAATGTTTCCTCCACCACAAAGTGAGGATATATGTATACATCTCAAAAGAAGTGTTGTGAAAGCAAGTGGATCGGACACTAAATTTACATAGTTCATTCACAGGGAGAGCAGTAACAAATTGCATTATAGATGAAGCGATACAATGAAAATTATAATCACACTAAGAGTCATTTAAATACTCTTGGTATTCTACAAACCCCAATTACACCCAATAACTCACAAAACATTTAGCTCCATAATTTCTCATGAAATAATCTCTCAATTTTACGAATGAATTAACACAAATCTTACTACATGATTGTAGTCGGCTTCAACACTTGAATTCTTGGTGCAATTTCATGAACAATACCAACGAAGATAACCCACCCCAAGCCCTCAAGCCCTCAAGCCCTCAAGATGGCGCTGCAGGAGCTCACATACAGAGGCGTTACTTCAAGGCTTTTGTTCCCACTTCTAGCGAACAGATATATATGAGCTCAGGTTGACCGAATCTTGATAGATTCTCTAAGTCAAAGTCGGTGTTGGACTTTCTAGTTTCACGCCCAAGACTCCTACACAAAATAGGAATGCTGATGTTTGTATTTCCTGGACTTCTATTATTTTCTTTTTCAATTTTCCTTGACCATACCAAACAGGTAATATATCTCCATGACACACGGCTGCGGACTTCCGCATATAATCAATTTATCTTGAGTTGGATTTCATTCACGGACTTAAAATCAAGGCATACCTAACTGGATCCCTAGTGTAAGATAAAAAAGATCAGCCGAGAAGAAACCAAAAGTCAAAGTCCCTCTTCCCTACGTACAACATAAAACCTGCGACTGAGTCGAAACTCTTTCAAGTCAATGGAGGGGACGAGACGAGAGCTTGGAGGCGGATGTGATGGTAAGAGTCAATTACAGAAGAAGGCCAAGTACGAGAAACCAACGGAAACCAACGGAAACCAACACTTGCTCGCAGAAATTGGTCACTCTGTTGCAAGGCCAACCCATCGCATCCTCCTCTTCCTGTAATGACGCGCATACCTGATTGCCGTCCCCGCGGCACATCCAGATATCATCAGCACTCTCATCGCGTGCATCATCAATATGAATTCTCCAGTTGTAGCCTGAGGTTAAGTTAAAGAAACCGCATACGTGTGACACTCCATTTATTTATATATTGAAGTCCTCTTAAGTTAAGAATGAGCTTTCCAATATCTATATGACCAAGTCAATGCCAGACAGCAAGTTCGCTAATAACTGCTTCACCTAGACTTTCAAATAAATCCATTTGTAAGGCCACACCCACCACCGTAAAATCACATTAGCAAACTCTAATATTCTTCTTTGAATTTTATGGAAGTAGATAATTTCTTACATCGTTGATCTGAAGGAGCACTGAGGAATGTGAGGGTGTGGATCTCTGTGTTAGTATTACTATTAGATGTGCCAATAATATCTATTTTGCGATATAAGTCCTTACAAATTGTGTCTTAGGTGCATTAAAAGTTAATGATTCAGAAATACTAGAAAGGATTATATTTAAATGATATTATGGATGACCACTATCTGAGGAGATAGTAAAAATGTGAATTTAGCGGAACATGTTTATAGATTTTTTATTTTTTATTTTTTATTTTTTGTGAAAGAACATTTTTATAGATTACAAGAGAGTTTACTTGTACATATTTTCGGGGAATGATTTGTTATACTTAGGCTATGTAACTGAAATAAAAGGAACATCAGAGGACTAATCGATGGCTAGTGAAAATTGGAGGAATTAGACTTATGCTTTAGTAGACGCTAAAATATCAAATTTTTTTACACCAAAAAAAAAAAAAAAAATTCAAATTTTGGGGAAATCTGGAGATTAGGTTTTAATTGTTGAAAAATAAGGAAGAACTTGATGGTCCTAGAGAAACCCTCTTATGGTTACTCTGGTAATTGATAATCCTCTGGAGATATTAGAGAGCATTTAGGAATTGATTATAGAGTCGGCAAAACATAGATCGCTTGAATGGTTACTTGCTATATTACTATCATTTTGGGCTAAGACAAATTATAATGATTGAACCTTTGTGAATTTGTTTGAAGATAGTAATGTAGAAGTGGAAAAGACTAAGAAATAATTCGGAAAGTAGAAATGATTTTCAAGGATGAAAGTAGTTTATGAGGCTACAAAAGCAGTGGTTCTAATTTTTGAGGAGCAAGGTGTTGAACAATTTTGAGGATGCATTTCTTTTGGTATAGAAGAGCTGTGACATCCTAAGCTTTCTTCACTTCTTGAATGTCACTAAGGATATTAAGAAATTGAACATTTGCATGGATTACTAGATAACTTCGATGAACTTATAGCTGTCCCACTAAACTTGTGAAGCTTGGAAGTTCTAAGAATTAGCTTCCGAAGCCCTAATCTTTAGATCATGACTTTGTTAAGGGTTATAAGAATTATAAAAGTGTCAAGAAGGGCGATGTAGAGTTTAAAATCATGAAAATTTCCCAACAAGTTATAAATATTGATTATTCATAGAGCCTTAACCCTACTAGATTCACGGCATCTAAGCACGATATTGATGAAGGATATCAATTAGCAAAATGAATCTAGTACTCTTAACTTTAGTTGGTGTAAATCAATAAATATTTCTCTGTAATGAAGGCAAAAGACATATGACGTAATTGTCTAGGATAAATTTTAATTAAGGGCCTAGAGTACCCTTAATTTTTCAAATAAGATCCTAAAGTAAACATTATCTCAAAGAGGGGCCTAAAGTGCCCTCATATTTGAAGGGTCGAAAATGGATTTTATTTCAAATAAGGGTCTGAAGTGGCCATGTCGGTCTCAAAGAATGACCTCACATCATCGGCTAGTCAATGGCATTTCTATCATTTACATTTTCTTATTTTCTTCCCTTTTTTTTTTTCCTATTTTCTTATTTTTTGTTTTGCATGAAAAAGAAAAACCCATTGCTTGTGGGGCGTCAGCCATTGCCGATAGGGTCGCCAATTCCAGTGAGGGCCAACAACCTCGTTGACCAAAGAAAACAACCAGCAGGCCCTCACTAGAACCAAGAGAGGGTCGTGATCCTCCCTCACTGGCCAACACCCTACTAGCAGTGGGCCAACGACCTTAGGTGGGGAAGGGTTGCCAACCATCTCACCTATATTTTCTTTTTTTTTAAAAAAAATTATACCTTTTTTTTTTCTTTTTTGATTTTTTTGGAAAAAACAACAAAAATGAAAAAAGAAAGAAAATAAGAGAATGTATAGGGTCAAGATGCCCTTAACTAACTAGTGAGGTCAAGTCTTTTGAGATTAAGATAGCCACTTCAAGTTCTTATTTGAGAAAATGATAGCACTTTAGATTTTTATTTAAGACAAGGCTTACTTCAAGTCCTTATTTAAGAAATTGAAAGCACTGTGGAGCCTTATTTGGAATTTTCCCTAATATTATTACAAATGAGGCTTAATAAAAGTAAAAGCAGCAATCCACGAGCTATCTTATAAATTTGTTATTATTACCAATAAACAAATACTTTTCTAGCTTATTAGTGCTTCGAATGAATACTGATTTCTCTAATTGTTTATCTATATTTAGAATATCTTTCCAAAATTACCATTTTACCCTCAGACTCACCTTGACCAGCCACTTATCATTCAAATAAATTGATTTTTCAGCCTTAGATTTCACCCACCAACATTGCATTATACATGATATCGACATTGTATTATGTCGTGCATGATCTAACCAATTTTTTCCTTAGACCATTCATATTTAATTGCTTAGATCATTTTGATCCATTTTTCGCTCTTGTGGCCCAACATGTCTCTCTGAATTTCTCACTAAAACCAAATGCAAATCCCTTCTAAGATACTAATCGCAAGGATAACGAAGTGGAGCTAGAGAGAGTTTGGTCCTTGATTTGAATATAGTTATGAAGGCAAGATCCTAAAAAAAGTATCATCTCTCTATACAACCCGTTTGGGATCAGATCGCCTCGCTAGCAATCATTGAGATAAGATGGTTCTTGGAAAGTGCATACTTTGATTGTTTGTGTACGGCTAATTGTGAAAATAAACTATCCTTTTGGGGGGGAACAACAGTGATAGAGTTATTCTTCAGAAAAATCATATCATATCATATTAGCTCATGCATCATAGTAAATTGGTACAAGTGCGCAGCTAGGCATGCATCAACCTCATTAAAGTTCGGATCAAGGCAATCCAGGATGGCTATGGAGTCCCATATAGAAAAATTACATGAGCTGACCCAAATTGTTTTTTCAATTCTAGTTCTACGCAGGTTGGGTCTGGAGTCTGGTTACAAAACAAACGTATGCCCTCCATGTCAAGATTAGGTAACGCATCAGTTGGGACCTAAACTGAACTAGTCTGTTGACACCCTTAGTATTCCTTGACACTATTTTACAATGATGCAACTTGTATTCAACACTAGCTCGCTCAACCAAGAAGATCTGCATACATTCAAGATTAGCAACACTCTCATTGAAAAGTCTTTCATCAATAAGGCTGCATCTTTAACTTTGTCATAAAGACTTGGGCATTTCCCATTCATCAAAACTTACATCAAAGAACTTTAGGACGAGCAAAAGCAGTGGAAATATTGTATGGACTTTAATAGCTCCTAGTTTCTATGTAACTTATAAATTCTAGAATAGAATTTAGACTCTTGCTCTTCCTTTGTATTTCTATAAAAGGTCATCTAATCTCTATAAAATAGACACCAAATTTGATTAATGAAAATTTGCTTAATGCAATTCCTTTGAACCTTGAAGAGTTCAAAACCCTTGAAAATCTAGAAGAGTTTTCACTCCATCCTTGAAGAGTTGCAGCTATCAATCTCGAAGAATTAATGCCATTTCAACTTCCTCAGTGGCCTAGAAGAGCAACCATTGAAGTTCTTATTTTTTCTTCATTATGTCCTATCCCATTTCACCCACTACCATAAAAAAAAAAAAAATGACAAGTCTACAGTGCTTATTTAAAAAAACTCAAAATACGAAAGTTGTAGATCTTAGAGTCTTTGTTCTTTTAGCTTTGGAACCAGGTCATTCTAATCTTAATCAACAAAGTTATGTTTATTTTCCCGAGCTACTGTAGAACAGAAATTTCTTCTCGATATTGTGACTAAATTTCCATATGTGGAGGTCACTCTTCCGATCTTATCGTCAGAGTAGCCGACCTTGGGCTACATCATGTAGCCTAGCTAGCTGTGCACAATATGCTAACCACAAAGGACAGGTTGGTAAAGTGGGGCATGCAGGTGCCTCTACTCTTTTGTTTATGTAATCTTGCTGACAAAGACAGGAACCACTTGTTTTTTGTTTTTGTTTTTTTTTTTTTTTTTTTTAATGTTCTCACTCTGCAAGTTTGGACAGCCATTTTGCAGCTTCAACTTGCTAATAGAGTTCCTGCAGATTGGGAGACAGAAATTACTTAGGCTTGTTCTGTCTTTAGAGTAAAGGCGTTCCCCCATTTGTTGTTTAAGTTCTCTTAGTGTGCTTTTCTTTTCAATATTTGGAGTGCAAGGAATAGTTGTTAACTCCCCTTTTCTTGTCAGCTCTTGATCAATTCTCGCTCAAACAAAGAGATTGATTAGAGACAAGATTCGCATTTTTTCGAATGTTCAAAGAAAGGTATTTGTAGAAAGGTATAAAACTATGTGTTGCAACCAGGGAATTGATGAATGGGTCTCTCAGTTTGATGATTGTATTGAGCTTTTAGCACGTTTGCTTGATCTGTTTTGTGATTTGATGTGAATAAATCCAGAATTATTGAAAAGAAAACTCACTGACTATTATGAAATTATCTTTCAATTTATCAATTTTTCGAAAGAGGTGCAGAGACAAGACTTAACATTTTGGCTGTTGGTGATTGAGGAGTTAAGGTTATATCTGGGTTAATTGAGAATTTAAGGTTTTAAAAAAGCTCCGACCAAGTCTTAAGCTCACCCTCGGTGGAATTTAAGAATTGGAAATGGCACATGGTAAATGATCAAATATTTCACTTCGGAGTCACATTGGATTTCCTATGCTTGGATTCTAGTCGTGGCGAGCTTGAGATTTGATTGGGACTTCTTAAAAAATGGTCTTCGTTTGACCAAAATAAACCTTCTAAGTCTAAAATTGACCAACAACCGAAACTTTAAAGCTTGTTTCGGCCTGTCCAAAAAAAAAAAAAAAAAAAAAAAGCTTGCTTCGGCACTTAATAAATAAGTTCTCGGGGAATGGCGTGAAGTTAATGTTTTTTACTAACAGCTTTTATCAACTCTCTAAGCAATTTATCATTATCGAAAAAAAAAATCTTCTTTGTTCAATTGAACGACAGGAACCATCTAACATAAAATCACCAAAAGAGAAGATGCTAAACAATTGTTTAAATTCAATATCATTAAAAAAGGAAATGAATTTATGATCTAAATCGCAAAATTCTTTAAGTCCAGTTATAGATTCAATTTAGATTATTTCGAAGTTGAACTTAATTTGAATCTATGTACTTGTATGTATTATTAACGTCGCTCTTAATTGGTGTGTTATCTCTCTCTAAAATATGATGCTTCACTGAAAAGTGAGTCTAATGATATGGATGACATTAATGGATTTCAAGGGAACAAAAAAGATCTTTTTGATGATTATACTTCTTTACCAAAAAAAAAAAAAAAAAAAAAAAAAAAGAAGATCTTTTTGAATTTTGAACGGAAAAATAAATAGCTAGAAAAGTAAAGGAATTGAAAATGCAAGTGCATGAATTAAAGATCTTATGGAAGGCAATGGCATTAGAAATTTAAAATACTGGAAAGGTAAATTTGTGAAAACTTAAACAAGAGAATAAATTGGGAAGAATTACAGCCCAAGTGCCAAAACTTGGCATGGAAGGACACTTAAGTGCCAAAAGTTAGGAAAGTAACACTTAAATACCGAAATTGAAACAAAATGAATCACTTAAGTGCGAATCCGGCCAAAATGCTAACTTAGCGATTTTCCGGCGATATAAGTGCAAAACGGCGTCGTTTTGCATGCTGACGTGGCTAAATAATGCAAAAAACGACGTTGTTTTAGTGCTGACGTAGTAAAAAATTAATAAAATTAAATTAAAAGCTAAATTTATTTAAAACATTTAAAATACAAATACAAATATATATATATATATATATATATTTTTTTTTTTAAAGTTTAAGGGGAAGGGAGATGGTTGAGGGCTGAGCCCTCGCCATTACGCCGCCGCCTCCCCATCGTCACCGAGAAGGGTCGGCAATGGAGGGGGAGTGTCCGTCGGGGTCGCCTACCCCCGGCCGACCGGGCTGAGAGGGCTCGGGTTCACGAGCCCTCATCAAATCTGGGCAAGGGCCGAGACCCTCACCCAAGTCCTCGCCTAAATCCGGCGAGGATCGGCGGCCCTTGGCCCAATCGAGGGGCAAGGGCTCACGGGCCCTCACCGCTAGTTGGTTGGCATCAGCCGATGCTCCCCCTCCCCTCCTGCGGTGGCCAACCCTTCTCGGCAACGGCGGCGAGGGCCCGTGAGCCCTCGCCTAGATTTGGGGCGAGGGTCATGGTCCTCGCCCGAATTCGGCGAGGGTTCACAAGCCCTTGCTGCCGGTCAGCCAAGGGCCAACGACCTCGGCCGACCCTCCCGGCGACGAAGGCTTAGCCCTCAGCCACCTTCCTTCCCCCTCCTTTTTTTATATTTTATATTTTATAAATGTTTTAAATAAATTTAATTTTAAATTTAATTTAATTAATTTTTACATCAATTATTTGCCACGTTAGAGACAAAACAACGTTGTTTTTGCATTTTCTAGTCACGTCAACATGCAAAATAATGCCATTTTGCACTTATTTTGCTGGAAAATCGCCACATCAACATTTTGATCGGATTAAGTAATCCATTTTGTTCCGATTTTGATACTTAAGTATTACTTTTCTAACTTTTGACACTTACATATTCCTTCGTACCAAGTTTTGGCACTTCAGGTGTCCAACACTCAAATAAATTGCAATAGCAGGTATTATTGATTAAGTAAACATTTATGAAAATAACCACATAGGCACTTATATCCTACCGGCAGCAGTTATTTACAACCAGTTATGAATTTTGAATCTACAAACGAGTCCCTCGTTCTATTTACGGTCATTGATAAGCAATCACGATCCTAGGCACAATTCATTATAATCTAATAATGGCTATCCTAAACGAGTTATATTTTCCAAGACCACCGAGGTAACCAACGGGCAATCAACACAATTCATCTTCTTCTTATTTTTTTCCTGACCCCAAACGCTCGGCGAAAACTACAATAGTCAACACTCGTTGACTGGTAAAGGACCTCGGTCTATAACTTTTGTGATGTCCATCGTCATGACTTCATAAGCGAAGCATCGATTTCCTCCAGGTTATTGGCTGCTTTCTTCATTAATGACCTTCATTTTTACCAAACTTTGCTCTCATTGACTAAACTTATCACTTGCCAATAATTGAATAGTCAATACTTTTTTAGGGTCAACACAAGCTCTAAAAGCGAATTTAGCATCTAAACCATGCATGGACGAGGTGACATTGGCATTACACAATTTTTTTACTTTTAAAGTTCCAAATTCACTATTAATGCGTTTCCACGAAAGTTTTTTTTTTTTTTGGTAAAGATTTCCACGAAAGTTATTAATCAATGTCTAATGGAAAATTCTTGTTTACACTATCAACATATCTTATTGATGTGGATCTGACCAATCACATATTAGATCAATTGGGCATGAATCACCCAAATGATCAGGTGAACTGTGACAACAAATGGCAGATTCTAGTGTGGTTCGATTGAGAGAACAGAGGGATAAGATTAGGATCAATGAAAAGAAATATTCTTCAGCACACATGTGGGCACCCGCACTTGGCTACTTTTTTCTTTCTTCAAATTTTCTAGGGAAAATACTGAAAGCATACCTCTCAGTTGACCTAATGATCAATTATATTCCATACACATGCATAAGTTTTGCCTTCTGTGGAGATCATTTTATACTTCTACGTCAATTATCAAGGTGTCCCTATTTACGAAAATGACATTTTATCTTCAAAATCTTAATTTCCATATCCTAACTTTTCGCACTAGCGCATGACACTTAAAATGTTTTCTTTTCAATAATGTCCATTTACAAATCTTAAAATTTCACGCCACTGCATAGCACTTAAAATGTTCAATTGAAGTGTGTGCTGGCAAAATCCAAAATGGGAGAGTAGACAGCAACCAGCAACCGAAAAGTAATCGGATCCCGAACTTGTCGGTGAAAAACTGTTGATTTGCATGTATCATCGACAGTGCATATAGCCACACATTCTCGATGCATACATCATCTGCACATAGCCATGCGTCGAACTGTTCTCTCACAGTCAGATGATTTCGATAATCAAAGCTGCACAATTGGAGTGTCCCATATCCATAGCAAAACCGCAAAAATCAATTTTCATTTTTCCTTTTCTTTATGGGTTTTTATATTAATGCCATTCGCAACTTTTGTAGAATTTCTTGTGCTGACTCCCGATGCACCTGTGGCCCAAGGAAGGTAGACGCTTTCAAAGAAGAAGAGAAGACCTAACATGAACATGAAGAGCACGTCAGATAAGCCAGGATGACTTGCTTGGTGATCATGCAAATGTGTGCATAAATGGACGAGTGGCATTCATAATCGAAGCCTCTTGCACAAAGCAGGCAAGTCATCCTTGGCTGACAAACCAGACTCGTCATCTCATGTAAGGCCTCTCTTCCTCACAAAAACATTCCATGCCTCTCGGTGTGTGATGTGATGAAGAAAAAGAACAGAAAAATTTGTATCTTCAAGCAGTAGTTGCTTTTACAAGGAAGAAGAAGCCTGACATGAAAGATTAGAGACTTTCTGACTAGCCAAGGAGACTGCCTGATACTGGGCCGAACTACTCGAGCACTTAGTTCAGCTCGAATAGAGCAAGTTCGGAGCAGGCAAGTCATCCTTGGCTACCAAATGAGACTCTTATCTTCATGTTAGCCTCTCTTCTTCTTCTTCTCCTTCTCAAGTCCAATGCTTCAATTTTTTGTTTGCATTTGTATATCTATTTATAGGGAATGGAAGAGAATATGAGATCGAATCAAAGCCAATTCAGACTTTTATTAGTGGGGTATTTCGAATGTCAATATTTGCAGGACCTCCTTTAGTCAATTTGCCTCATACAAATCTTCTCTTTTAAATTTGTCCCTTTTTTTTGTAAAAGCATGTAAAAATAGTTATCACTCTTGTAGGTATAATCAAGCTCTCCATATTAGAATATCATCATTTTATATGCAGAGGGCTTACAGGTGTGCAACTGCGCAACAGAGCTAGTCGAAAATTTATGAGAAGATATCAATGGATGGCTCTTAATCACTCATTTATCTGCTTCATCCTGTTACATATTCCTTGCTGTAACTTGGGTTGAAGTCAATATTCCAGGTCTTTAATTGAATTTCGGTGATAAGTTTGATCCGTACAATTCTTTATCTCATTGCATTTCTTGGACCAGCTTGGCAATGAAATGTACCAGATGATTTTTTGCCATATTATCCTGAACAAGATGGTTAAATGAGGTCCTTATGATGCAGAGTTTGAACTAAGTATTTATTTCTCTGCGAGAACCGTTTGCCGACGCTAGGTATGAGCGGCTGAATAATGAAATTGACATTTTCCAAAATAAGGGTACTACTTTGGTCCAAAAAGCAAAGCTAGCCATGCAGCTTTTAGCTTGAATTCAAAGATAATTTGATTCTCTATACCCACAACTCTTATCCTCAACACTGCATAGGTGTCTCTATTCCCGACCTTCATAATACCTCCACATGGAATGTTTCTGACCTTTCTCCATTAAAAGCAGCACAACAGGATTCTTGACTAGAGTTTAATTCTATTTTAAGCTATCTTCTTTAAGCGAGAGCATTTTTGGCAAGCAGAATGATAAACCTCTTATCCTTCGATTCTTTCTTTTCTTCTTTTGTGTACGTAGGGGATCCAAATGGCATGGAGACATCAACTTGTAAAAGATGCCCTCCAGGGCAAAAGTCTATGACTCTGCCACTAAACAGAGGGTTCTTTTTTCTGTGTTCTGATTGACTTTTCTTTTTTTGGCTTACGTCTTGCACTTTTCCTTGGAATTGATATTCCATTTGTTGCAGTCTCTCCAAAAAAATACCCCGATGGGGACCAGTTGACTTACACGTCGTGGACTGATAATATGATCATCAATCGACTGGAAATATCATCAAAAGGATAAATATGCAATGCTTTCTACAGTTGTAATCCCTCATTCCCTTCTGAAATTTTCATTTCTGGAAAGCGCAGAGACATTTCCATGCATAGCTCCACAAGTGTAGCTGAAGCTAAGTTTTTTGAATTAATGGTTGCCTGAGATATGTACAGCTTCCAAACTGAGAGAGAAATAGAAATGCTTGAAGTACACCTGAGATACTACTTACCCATGCAGGAGGATGATTACATATAGGAACATTAGACTTAATGATTCCTCCATCTCAAAGTCAGAAAATATATGTACATCTCTAAAGAAAGCATACTAAACTGTGATCCCTAGTGGAAGACGAAAAAGATCGGCAGAGAAGAAACCAAGTGTCAATATTTCTCTTCCCTACATACGATAGACAACCCGCGACTGCGTCAAAACTCTTTCAAGTCACTTAAGGGGAGAAGATGATAGCTTGTCGGCAGAAGTGATGGTAAGAGCCAACGCTGGAGAAGGCCAAGTAACAGAAAACAACGGAAACCAACGCTTGGTTGCAGAAGTTGTTCACTCTGTTGCAAGGCCAACCCAACCCATCCTCCTCTCCCTGTATTGACCTGCATAGCCGATAGCCATCCCTGCTGCACATCCACATATCATCAGCACCATCGTTGCATGCATCATTAAAATAAATTCACCAATCATAGCTCGAAGTTAAGTTAAAGAAGCCATATACGAGAGACACTCCATTTATTTCTTCCCTCAAGTCCTCTTAAGTTAAGAATAAGCTTTCCAATATCTATATGACCAAGTCAATACCACAGAGCAAGTTCGTTAATAACTGGTTCACCAAAACTCTGCTGTTCTTCTTTGAATTTAATGGAAAGTAGATAATTTCTTGCCTCGGTGATCTTAAGGAGCACTAAGGAATATGAGGGAGGGAATCTCTATCTTAGTGTTACTACTGGATGTACCTACAATATCTAGTTTGATACAAATCTTTACAAATTGTGTCTTGCATTAAGGTTGCATTTTGCAGTCATGATAAAATTCAATTTATCCTATCTTGCATCTGGTATATGCTCAAGATAGGATAAAGTCGGATATAAAGGGGATATAAACCAAATAAAATTATTCCATAAAGAAGATGGGATAAAGGTAGATAGAAATTCTAACATCCATAATAATAAAGTTTTTTTTCTCGAATAATAGACTTCTTAAATTAACAAAACTAAAATTATATTTCAATATTAATAATATTTGAATTCTAATATAAGAAATTCAAAATAACAAAAAATGACAATTTAGTTATTTAAATTTTATCTTATTTTTAATAAAGTTTTAAACGGTGAATGAGATATAGCAAAATCCTTGGATTTTATATCCTTATCTTATCTAACCATATCCTGATTAGAAATTCCAACAATCAAATGCAGCCTAAGAGTGAATGATTCTGAATAACTAGAAAGGATTACATTTAATGATATTATGGATGATCTTTATTTGAGGAGATAGTGAAAATGTGAATTTAGCGGGAGATTTTCATAGATTACATGAGAGTTTACCTACACATAATTTAAGGGAATAATGTGGTGGTATATTTAGACTATGTAATTGAAACGAAGGGAACATTGGAGGACTAATCGATGGCAAGTGAAAAATGAGAGGAATTAAACTTATGCCTTAGTAGATGTTATGATTTCAAATTTTGGGGATATCTCGAGATTAGGTTTTATGTCACGTCTCGAACCCCGAGCACGCGAACATTGTCACGCCCTGATCCTTAGGCACGCGCACATCCCTTATCTTTGGTCGATTTTAAAATGCGATATCCCAGAACTAAGTATCGCCGACCCTTTCTTTTTATTTATATGCACATGCGGAAGTAGTTAAAAAAAATCCCCGGACAATAAAACAATGGGATAGAAAAGCAGGCCACAAATTTACTTATCGAAATTCACAATTACACATGTACAGGGTTTACAAAAGATGATAGGACTATGCTCGGGATCCTCATCCCAGTCCTCCTCAGGTCTTTCGCCACTAGACACAATTTCTTCAAACTTTTCATCTACTTCTTCTCGCTCATCTTTGACTGCAAATGCCGGCTTGTCTTCGAGAAATCTAAAGGCCTGAAATGTAATCCCACAACCGGGATGAGACTATATCATAGCGAGTTCTACCTCCCTAAGACCCGATTAGTAAACTAATACACTTTAGGCTGCCTAAGCACAACATGAGTCAGATGACTTACCTTGGCCTCAGATTCCACCTGCATGTTAGCACAGATCAAACAGGCACCCAAGCAATCACATCACAGATCGAAGCATCGATCAAATCGACTTAGTCGATTACACCCCAATAAGACCACTTATGGTCATTTCCAATCAATCAATCAATCAAATAATGACAATCAGATCAAATCACTGATCAATCGAACTAGTCAATTTGATATCTAACAAACTAAGCAATTCCCACAATGTATATCAAGATGCCAAGCACACGTGCATTCTCTTAGGCACTAGCTCGCCAAAGTGATGTATCAAATCACCAAGCCCACATGTCTCTTTTATGATGCCGTACATAAGTCTCTGGGCTCACGTGCCTTCTCCAAAGTGATGCATCAAGTCACCGAGCCCACGTGCCCTTTTTACGATGCCAAACTCTGTCACCGAGATTAAATGGCTTTACGGTCCCACTCGACCATTTCAAGATTCAATGGCTTTACGGTCCCACTCGACCACTTGCAAGATTTAATGGCTTTATGGTCCCACTCGACCTTTTCACGATTCAATGGCTTTACGGTCCCACTCGACCACTTGCAAAATTTAATGGCTTTAAGGTCTCACTCGACTAAGGTCCCACTCGACCTATCTCGGATTCAATGGCTTTAAGGTCTCACTCGACCAAGGTCCCACTCGATCTATTTCAACTGCAGCCAACGATATTGCACTTCATAAATAAATTTCTCAATTTCATAATATCTTGGCCCAATTCCTTGGAAATAAAAATACTCAATAAAATATCGTGCGTGGGTACACGACCGGCCTTAGCCAAAATATCATATATTTTCTTTCCATAAATCCCACCATTTTCAACAGCCCATAAAACACATTTTTGGCGTTGTGAACCGACGCCCGGTAATTATCAATCAATTACCACAATTCAAATCATTTAGGAATAAATCCTAAAAATACATAATTAAATCAATTCAGCACAACGTAGGGCTCAAATAAATAAATGGACTGTGCCACGACGATCAGCACGAGATTTCGGTCGTCGGCCATCTCAATCTTAATTTCTGAAAAATAAATAAATAAATAATTAATTTCGAAAATTAAATAATTAATATTAAAATTCAATTTAACTCAAAAGAAAGCCCGATTTAATAAATGGACTTCACCACGGTCATCAGCATAATATTCCGGTCACTGGCCATCCCAATTAAATTTCCAGGCAATAAATAATTAAATAATTAATTTCGGAAATTAAATAAATAAACACAATAAATTCAACTTAGCACAACATAAAGCTCAATTAAATAAACAGTCTGCGCCACAATCATCAGCATAATCCCGGTCGCTAGCCATCCAAGTTAAATTTTCGGAAAATAAATAATTAATTAATTTAATTCCGAAAATTAATATTTAAATACTAAAAATTCCACTTAGGCCCGATTTATTAAATTGAAGCCCGATAAAGGGTCGGAAAAATCCTGGGCTACCCTCAATAAATAGTAGACCATGTCTACTTGCTAATTACACATTCAATTTGTCTAAATTGCATCACACTTGTCTAATAATCACTAATCTATGCTAATCTAACCCCCTAATTACATTTAATTAAACATAACCAACCCCTAAGCATAATTAACAAACTAAGCAGGGATTAGTGAGGTTACTCATCGGAATCACGTGCAAAACATATCAATCCGACGGGGACGACGCGAGGAACGATTCTTCCCAAAGCACGGCTCCGATTCGGGGCCCGGAAACGGCCCAAAACGAGCCCAAAGGGGGCTGGAAACCCACTCCGTGGGTGGCGGATTTGGGCTGGCCGGAGCTATTCCGGCGGCCAAAACGGCGAGGGGAGGCTCGCGGAGGGTGAGGGGGACGCCGGGGAGGCCAAGACGGCGGCCGGACGGAGTTGGGCGGCGGCCGAAGGGCTTCGGCGGGCTGCTGGTCTCCTTTTCTGGTTGCTGGGTTGGTTTGCACAAAGAAGAACGAAGAAGAAGAAGTCGGTCCATGGGAGTGGGGAGAAGCGAAGGTGAACGACAAGCGGCGGACGCGCGGGCGTGCGCGGGCGGGCGGTTGCTGCTTCTGCTTCAGTCTTCTTCTTCCCTTCCGTTTCTGGTTTGTTGCTTTTCACGAAGAAGGAGGGAGGAGGAGAAGTTGGTCACGTGGGAGAGAAAGGGGGAAGACAAGAGAGAGGAGAGAGAAGAAGAGATAAGGCTTTGACTTAGTCAAAAAGGAGAGAGAGAGAGAAGAGGAGGAGAAGCCAATTTAAAATTGGCAAAGGGGTGTTCGGTGGGGGGTGGGGTGCGTACGAAGGGGAGGGGAGAGGAGAGAGAAGAGAGAGAGAGAAAAAGAAAGGGAGAGAGAGAAGAAGAGAAAAAGAAATAGAAAAAGGAAATAGTACAAGAATAAGAAACTCACCTTATTCTTAAAATTACTAATATTTTCCTTTTCTCTTTCCCTTTTAATTTCTTCCGGTCTTCAATTGCACATCAATTCTCCCTTAATTTATTCTCAACCGGATCTCATAAAATCAATCGATGCTTCAATGCCTCAATTGCTATTTTTCCTCATCCAATAACCCACCTCGTACCTTAATTTCACAATTCCCGGCTTCAATTGAACGAAAACGGCTCTATTTACCCAGTCGAAATTAAAGCCTGAAAATCTGGATGTCACAAACATCCTTCAACGGTTGATTAAATTGCGATGTCCTAGGATGCATCGTCAACTCATTATTTTTATCTTTAGATTGAACGCATGCAGAAGTAACTCAAATAAACAACACCCAATCAATCATCATAGTAGGGATAGTAAAACACAATAGATGATTTCCAAAAGTGGCGATTTATTTATCAACTTGTTAACCCTAAGAGTTCAACATGAATAGTTATACAACAAAAGGTAACTCCCACACGACTTATGAGCAAAAATGGTCAGAATAGTCAGGGTTAACTTAAATTTCACTAACGGCAAGACCAGCCAAAAAGTGTCGCATCTCGCGCCCACCACGAATGCACTTAGTAGTTCTCCATGCTAGGGCCCTGAAAATAAGTAACAACAACAAAGTGAGAAAAATCTTAGCGAGTCAACTTCCTAAACCTCGATTAAAAACTAATTCACCTCTAAGACAACCAAACCACGCAATAGCATACAATCTTACCTCGCCTTGGCATGCCCCTGCATATTAGTACACCTCACATGGCAATATTAGTGCAACACACATAAATAATAATCATAACAAAATCCATAATAGCCAAGTGCACTATCAAACATACGTGTTCCAATTATTACAACTCATTGGGCCACCACCAACACAAGAATCTACAGTCTTCCGGCATGACTGGCATTGTCTCATCCCATCGAACACAACATCGTCTAGAAACCCCGCTTAGACGGCATTCCATAAAGGAGCATTGATTCGGCCTCAACCGCAACTCAGCATTCGGACCCCCGTTGGACATTCAGTAAAAATCGGACATCGCCCTCAAACTCCCATTGGGTGACGGGTTCGATCAAATGACCACTCAAGCACACTAGCAATCAAACAAATTTTTATTGCCATTAATTAGCCCAAAACAAAAGAGTTTGTTCTCAAATTATTTAACTTTGGCAATTTTTCACATTTAAAAATCTCAGAAAAATATTCGTACATGGTCACATATTTGACATCAACCTGTCAAACTTTGTACACTTCTATTTTGAAACCCCATTATCTTATTTAGTACGTAAAATTTGACGTACAAACCCGACACCTCAAAATTCTCTATTTTCTTGCCCATAAAACCCTTTTTAAAAATAATAAATAAAATCTATAATTGGGCAATCAATAACATGGCCTCATGTGTGCAAACGGTCGAAATTATCCACAAACTCAACCAGAAAAACGGGCATAAAATTCTACTTAGGCTAATCCGTCATTAATTACACTAATCGCAATTAATTATGCTAATAACAATTAATTAAACTAACCCCAATTAATTAACCTAAATGTACATAATTAAAAGTAATCATCTTTAACTAATATAATTATGATTAATTAATTAAATAATGATTAAATAAATAAATTACGGTTAATTAAATAAATCATGACTAATTAAACTAAACCTAATTAATTAATCTAATCACGATTAATCTAATCGTAATTACTTAAACTAATCATACTTAAATTTAATCTAAACCATCCTTAATCGTAATTAAAGCTAAACCAACATTAACTAATATAAAACGTCATTATTCCCAAACTAATCTATCCCCTAAATGTTTTAATAGCCTGATTTTCTTATATAGTTTTCGATTAAACAAATTGGGCTTTTCATCGACGTCCCTATAGTCTTTTTCTCTGAGCTGATCACTCACTAACTAATCTATCAGGTGAAGCAATTAAGAAATCTAAACGCAACAGACTTAAGAATTCGACCAGAAATCGACTGCTCGACCGTGCTAATCTGCAAGGGTTAATATGGCACCATCAAAATTGATCAAAGATTAAAGATAGGACGATTCGACAAAGGTATGTAATTAAAGTGTGGGTGATTCCACTTAATTGTAAAATTTTCGTCGAACGACACTGAACTAATTTTTCTATCATTTCTATACCCTATGCCCGTATTTGAAACATTGAGATTTTCACGACAGCCGAGAGTCGTCAATGAGTCGAAGATGTACAATGTGGCTCAAAAATAATCGACCATGGGTCAATTACGCTAAAAATTCTTAAAAGCTACCTGGTAGATTAGATCACACCTGATTTTAGGAATGTCAACTTATCTTCCAAAGATTTTTCGACAAACTTGAGATTTTGGCAAAAATAAGTTTAGGCGTTTTTGGACTAGGAAAATTAGAGGGTTGTTTTTGTGTGGATTTTTGGCATTCAAGTTGGGTCAATTGGTGTGGGAAAATGTGAAATTTGATGTGGACACTTACCTTAGCATCGTGGCACTTAAATTGGATTAATTTGGAGTAGATTTGAGTTGAAATTGGAAGGGGATGTCTCAAAATTCATAGCTTGGGGGGGAACATTTTGGACCACTTAGATGGCTTCTTGAGGAAGCTTTGGTGAGAGATAAGGCAGCTGAGCTGCCATGGACTTTGGGGGCCTTCCTCATGATGAATTGGGATATTTGTTGAAGACTTTGGAGGCTTGGTGGTCTCCCTTCAAGCTGCAGCTCCCTTCTTCTTCTTCTTCTTCTTCTTCTTCCTTGCCTTTGTTTTCTCCATTGTTGTTGTTTTGGAGCTAGAAAACTAGAGAGAACCAGCAGACGCCTTGTGATGCCTTTTCTTTCTTCTTCTTAATCCTTTCACCTCATCCATTGTTGAAGCGAGACCAGAGTACCAGCCCCAGCCTTGGACAAAAACAGCAAGCCCCCACCGAAGCTAGCTTGCCCGAACCAACCACAGCGACCACCCGAGCCCGCACGCTGCCCGCACTCGTCGTCCATGCCCTGGCCACCGTCTGAAGTCGTCATAGCTCTGCCATTGCCGTCCCCCTCTCGCTTGCCTCGACTAGTCGTTGTTCTACCCTCGGTCCCCTTCGGTTCAGTCTTGGATAGAAGTAGAAGTTCCAACAAGGGCTGAAACTTCGTGGCCCATTTTGGGCCCTCAAGCCTCCCATGGCGCCGTCGTAGATACGGGTCTTCACCACCTTCACGTCGCCATTGTTGTCGCCATGAACCCGTTGGCTCGCTAATCCAGTGAGTTAATTCCATAATCCTTGATTATGTTACTAATTGCACTTAGGAGGTTAGTCTAGTATTAATTAGCTTAGTTAAATTAGTATTAAGTGATATTGGTCTTAAGATGGATTAGTATTAATCTAGAATGGTTAGAGTAGCCTCAAGATGGATTAGTATTGATCTAATTTGCGTCATCTTGATTTTCCAATACTGTTTTCAATTGAATAAGTTGGGCATTTCATCTTCGCGCCTATAGCTCTCTTCTCTGAGTTAGCCACCCACGAGATAACTAGTCTATCAGGTGAAGCCGTTAAGGAATCTAAATGCAAAAGACTTGAGAATTCGACTAGGAAACGACTGCTCGACTATACTAATCTGCAAGAGTCATTGCGGCACAGATCGATTAGAGACCGGAGATAGGTCGACTTGACAAAGGCATGTGATTAAGTGTGGGTGATTCCACCTAATTGCATAAATCTTGTCGATCGGCACTAGACCGATTTCTCTATCGTTTTGGTACCCTATGTTCGTATTTGAAACCTTGAGATTTTCACGATAATCGAAAGTCGCCAATGTGTTGAAGATGTACTTTGTGGCTTGAAAATAATCAACCACGGGTCAATTACGCTGAAAATTCCTAAAAGCTACCCGGTAGATTAGGACACGCTCAAATAGCGCCAGATTGAAATTAACCGTGATTTTAAATCCGAATTCAGAAATTGAAAGTTTTGGCATGTCACAATTCTTTTTAGGAATGTCAACTCATCCTCAGAAGATTTTTCTACAAACTGAGATTTTTGACAAAAAAGCAAAGTAAGGCTTTTTTTGTTCGGGAAAGTTAGAGGGCCGATTTTGATCGCATCTTTGGGATGTAAGTTCGATCATATGAGGAGAAAAGTCATAAGATGGACGAGGACACCTTGGCGGATTTATTTGGATTTTAATTTGAGCTCAATTAGATTTATTTTGAAGAGGATTGAATGAATTTGAGTAAGATTGAAGAGGAAAATGTATCAAATTCGTATGCCATGGGGTGCATGACATTTTGGACCATTTGGCAAGCTTCTCGAGGAAGCTAAGGTGAGGAAAATGGCTGGTGGGGGCAAGAGAGAGGAGAGCAAGGTAAGTGTGAGCCTAGGGAGCTCTTGGGGTCCCCTCTCTTCAGCTGAGCCTTCTTCCTCCTTGCAGCATGGCTTTCTCCATTGATGAGGTGTAGAGAGAGCTTGAGAGAACCAGAGGAAGCCAGCTGAGCCAGCCCCATCGTCGCACACCCATCGGACCAGCCAAACTCGTCATTTTTCTCCTCTGTTTTCCAGTTTCTGCTCCAGCCGACCTTTCGTCAAAGATCTAAGTCAAAAGTAGTCTTCCCAGTTGAATCAGCAAACTATCCACCCATCACCATGAAGAGGACATCTAGACCGTTCCAACAAGCCCAACCTCGCCTCGAATGGAGTGGCCGTTCGTCCGGTACGCCGTTTTGAAGTTACCACTCGCTGGTCCGTCGGTCTGCTGTCCACCTGCACTGTTTTGCGTTTTCTTGCTGTTTCGCCCCATTTCGACCTTTCCTTTGGCCGTCCCATCCACCTACAAGACCCCCAAGACCTCCGGGAGCCGTTGGTTGCCAACCACCCACTTGCCAGAGCTCCGATCGGCCTGTTTCCTCACCATTCAGCCATTGTTTCCTTCTTTGTAGTTCAGCCCAGATTAGAAGCAGAAAATCAGCAAGCCGTGTGATCTTCGTGGCCCATTTTCAAGCCCTTCCTAGCCTCCGTTGGTGTTGCCGCTTCAAGGTTTATCAATTGCCTTCGCGTCATGGTCGCCGTGGACTCACCGAATCGTAAAATCGGTGAGTTTACCTCTAATCCTTGCTTAGTGAGTTAGTTATGCTTAAGGGGTGTTTAGATTAATTTAAATATGTTTAGGTGGTTAAATTAGATTATTTAATTATTAATTAGATTAATTGTATGATTAGTTTAGTGGTTGATTTATTAGGGCTAATTGTATGATTAAATTAGTGTAATCTATTTAAGCCCTAATTAATTATTTTTAATTAATTAATTATTTTGAATTTATAAATATTAATTTAATAAATTATATTATTATAATATAATTTTAAATTATTTAATTTTCGAAATTAAATTTAATTATTTAATAATTTTGAAAATTATGCCGAAATGGCCAATCGTTAGAATTTCGCGCTAATCGCAATAGTGCGGTCGATTTGTGCCAATTGTATGTTTAATTGAGAAATTGTGTAAATTAATGATTATGGTTAATTATTCCAAAAGTGTAGAATTGTGTGAAATTGGAGAAGTTTTGGTATTTAACTTGAAAATACCTGGTGTCGGCTTCTAGCACCATGATTGGTTTGCAGGACCGGTTCATATTGATTGATTGAATGGATGTTTATGTGGGAATTTATTTCATGGTTGTTTAATGTCGGTGTTTGATTGGTTTTGATCGTGAAAGGTTGTGAGTGGATCTAGAAAACCGCTAAAGTATCGCTGTTCCTTTGAGGCCGTGATTTGCCATCTGTTAGAGGTTGCGCCCAATTGGGCCGTGATATACCACCGAATTTGGAATCAGTCGTGCCAATTGGGCCATGATTTGCCATCTGATAAAGGTCGCGCCGAGTGGACAATATTGGGTTGGGGAAAGGAATGGCCGAGTGCAACCTTGTCCCCAGACAACGCGTTTTATTGGGTTGGAGAAAGGAATGGCCGAGTGCAACCTTGTCCCCAGACAACGCGTTTTATTGGGGTGGGGAAAGGAATGGCTGAGTGCAACATTGTCCCCAAACGACGCGTTTCTCGTCCTTTGGACCGTGGTTTATAGTGAATGGATTGATTGATATTTAAATTGTACTAATGTACAGGAAGGAACTGAGGCAAGGTAAGTCCTCAATCCTCTTTATGTGGCTAGAGTGCCCTGAGGCGTATTTTCTTCCTAATCGAGTCTTAGGAGATAGAACTCGCTGAGACATTGTCTCACCCCGTTATGGGCTCAACATTTTCAGGTCCTTAAATGGCGATAGTGGAGGACTCGAAGCCATGGACATTTGTGGAGGTGGAGATCAAAAAATCGGCGAACATGTCTGGCTAGTTGGTCTTAAGACAGTTCCCTTTTTGTTGAGCCAGTCTATTTTGTAGACAATCCAGTGTTATACATAAACCTATGTGTTTATGAAGAAAGCTTGTTTTGTTGTGATAAATTGCCTGCTTTTCTATCTCAAGTTAAATGTTGTCAGGGGATTTGTTTCGCTTCCGCATGCATAATAAAATAAATGGGTCGGCGACGTGTTCTGGGAAGTCACATCTCTATTGACCACATGGGATGTACGCGTGATCGAGGTTCAAGGCATGACATCCCCGTTTAAGTGGTATCAGAGTGGGTCTATGAATGGAGTGATAAGGTGCAATAAGTTATGGGATAGTTAGTAGGAATGGCTTTTTATTTCATGCTAGTGCATGTGACTGATAGTTGTTTGGTAGATTGTTTGGCGTGGATCACTCAAATCCTAATATGAGATTAGAATTGGGAAACAGATTTCTGTAAAGTTCCTATAGTTGAGTGATCAAGAGCAAAGGACTCCTAGAGAGAACCTTTAGACCAGTTACTCAGGGTAGTATGCCGACCAGGGTCAGTAACCGAGGTGGTCGTGGTGGAATACTAGCTAATGCCAGCACGAGTGTAAGAGTACCGTTGCAGGTTGGTACTAGTGTAGTAGCACCGAGTGATCCTAAGTTCGATGGGATCGTTTCGGCACTAGTGTTCCTTGGAGTTGGTTAAGCCTGCAAGCTTAGGATCGAGCCATCGCTGTTGTCGTTATCTCTACAGCCATGCTGTAGCCTCTATTGTTACCGCACTTGCCAAGGTCCGTCCTGGAGATGTGATATGGGAGCAAGCCGTTGCATCCGAGTCGAGGTTTAGATTCAGTAGAGATGGAAATCAGTTTGGGAATGAGCCTATGATCAGAGAAAAGTATCCTATTTCGTACAACTGGAAATGTGGGATGGTTAGGTCAGCAATAAATCAGAATGGAGTGTGTCGTGGTGACGAAAGCCGACATGGATTAGCCCCGTGTCCTGGTAAGACGGGTGCTTATTCTGTGTGTGACCAACAGGGTTACCTGGCCAAAAACGGTGTTAGAAAGCCGATGGGACAGATCGAAAGGAGTGCGCCATAGAACGAATCGTGGGGTTTTTGGAGCAGGCCTTCAATACAAGAAAGAGTGCATGCTATCACCTGACAGTAGGCAGGGGACTCACTAATTGTGTGCCAAGTTTGAGAAAAGAAGTGTGAGTCAGCCCAGTGTCTGAGTATAATGGAAGCATGCTTTGAATGTGGCCAGCACAGTCATCGGGATAGGAACAGTCCGCATAAGTCAAAAAGAACTCAAAAATCGCTACCACTGATAGGACGCCACTAGGATGGCGAAAGGAATAGGAATGGATTGACCATGCACCCAACAAAGAAAGAATGTTTTCGGGGTGTTTTTATCAGAGTAGCGTAGTAGAATTTTGAGTGAAGGTTGTGGAATTTCCGTTGTTGTAATAAAGTAAAATGAAGATGAATCTCTGACTATAGTTGTACCTAAAGGGTTTGCTTATATATGACCTAGAAGTCATTTATAAAAAGTTTGGCTCGAGGAGCTTTCTGCTGTTATGAATCGTGGTAGTGATATAATTCAATTTGTTCAGTTAGTATACGAAAGTTTTGAATTATAGAAAGTCAGAAAGGACCTTCGATCCCTATTATTCGTCACTAAAACAACCTAGATCTGGTTGTAAGTTGCCAAATCTGTATGGCAACTGTAGTGGATACATCAGTTGAGGAACCGAATATGGAGAACATAACCATGGTACAAAAGTTTTATGAGGTGTTCCTGAAGAACTGCCAAGTCTATTGTTAGAAGGGAAAAATAGAGTTCGTGATTGAATTAGCAACCGGAACAGAGCCAGTCTCTAAAGCTCCTTACCGGATGGCGTTGTCAGAGCTGAAAGAACTGAAGGTGCAGATGCAAGAATTATTGGATAAGGGATTCTTACGTTCCAGTGCATCACCTTGGGGAGCGTCATTTATGTTCATGAAGAAGAAAGATGGTTCGTTGCATTTGTGCATCAATATTCTCCAAGACCGACTTGAGGACAGGGTATCATCAGTTGAGGATCAGGAAGGAAGACATATAGAAGTTAGCATTTTGCATTTGATACAACAATTGTGAGTTCACTATGTTATTGTTCGGTTTGATGGACACTCCAACTGTTTGTATGGATCTGATGAATAGAGTATTTATTAGGTAATTGGATCAGTTTGTGATTGTGTTCATTGATGTTATCCTGGTGTGTTCGAAAAGTACTGAGGAGCATGAGAGACATTAGAGGATGATACTTCAGATGTTGAGGACTCTTGAATTTTACGATAAGCTTAGCAAATGTGAGTTTTGGATGACTCGTGTTGTGTTCCTAGGTCATGTGATTTCAAGAGAAGGAATCTTCGTGGACCCCGCTTAAGATTGAAATAGTGAACAATTGGCCAAGATTGACTATAGTGACAGAGATCAATAGTTTTCCGGGTTTAGCAAGGTATTACAGAAGGTTTGTGGAAGGGTTTTCAGCCTTAGCTTTGCCGTTGACTTGACTACTTAAGAGAGAAAAGAAGTTCGTGTGGACAGACAAGTGCGAGCTTAGTTTCCAAGAGCTTAAGCAGAAGCTGACTACCACACCTGTGCATACCATTCCATATAGTCCTGGAGGTTATGAGATCTATAAGTGATGCAGCATTTAGAGGACTGGGTTGCGTGCTAATGCAGCATGGCAGGGTTGTTGCATACGCGTCCTGTTAGTTGAGACCTCATGAGTTAAATTACCCAACGCATGACTTAGAACTCGCAATAATTATTTTCGCTCTGAAGATTTAAAGATATTGTTGGAGTGAAGAAAGACTCTAGATCTTCGCTGACCATTAAAGTCTCAAAGTAATTATTCTCTCAGAATGAGTTGAATATGAGACTGCATCGCTAGATAGAACTCCTTAAGGATTATGACTGTGGTATCTGGTATCACCCTGGAAGGATGAAAGAAATCACTGATACGTTGAGTCGAGAGTCTTCATTTGTGCATATGCTGGTTAAAGTATGGACTTTACTTGAGAAAGTTTAAGATTCGGTGTTCAAATTTGAGGTAGGCCACCTTTTCGAATCTTATGGCCACCCTCAGAATTGAACCGGATATTCAGGTTAGAATCAGACGCTTCAGTGGACAGACTCAAAGATTCAAAAGATTCTACAATAGGATACCGAAAAGAGGAGAACTGAATTTCAGATTTCTAAGGACAATTGTGTGTACCTGAAGATACAGAGATTAAAAGAAGAGATCTTATCGGAAGCTCGTCATAGCAGCTTCAACTTGTCCAGACAGTACGAAGATGGGTTAGAATTTACACGACAAGATTGGTAGACCAGTATGAAGATAGATATCACTAACAGGTCACGAGTGTCGGATGTGCTATCAAGTGAAAGCAAGGTATTGCAAGTCGAGAGGACCTTTGTAATCTACCGAGATCCCCATGAGGAAGTGGAATCATGTCACAATGGAAGTTGTGACAAGTCTTCTAAGGGGTCAGTGTGGTAATAATTTCATTTTGGGTAGTGATCGATTGACAGATGGATGAAATCAACCCACCTTGTGGCTGCGTGGAAGGATCTTGATTTGATTAAGCATGCAGAAGTGTACGTGTGTCAGATAATTCGTTTGCATAGAGTGTGGGTGTTAGAGTTATATCAGATCTTAATCAAAGGCTCCCGATCTTAGCAGATCAGTCAAATGGTTCATTTTTAGTTAGTGCAAAGCAGAGTGTACAGAACTTCAGTTGTTGAGTTAAGGGCAAAGAATGAAAGGTTGCAGCCCAGAGTCACTTCAGCAGTCAGTGGAAGCAGTTGCAAATATCAATGACAAATTAAAGACCACTTAGAGTCACTAGAAAATTTACACAGTTAAATGTCGAAAACCTTTGAATTTTCAGGTTGAGGATCCTGTTCTTCCTTGGATGTCGCCTAGGATAGGGACATCTCGAATTGTTAAGAAAGGAGAACTGGAACTGTTTATTCAGTGGAATATTTTGAGTTTGAGATCAAAGGAGAATTTTGGCCTTAAAAGGGAAAAGAAAGCAGTTTGGAGCACTGTCGGCGCCTCTAGCCGAGTGGTACTCGAGATGAAGCTGTAGGTCCCAAATTGGGGGTTCGAATTCTCGAAGCGGCAATTAGTTGCTTAGTAGAACAATAAAAATAAAAAGAAAAAGAAGATAAAAAACAAATTTTTGCAGCTTTCATTTTTGTAAAATTTGACAAGTGCTTAGCCTTTTGGAATCAAGATTTGGTTTGGTCAATTTGGAAATGTTTCGACAGCACCGACAATGTTGGATAGCATCAAGAGGTGGAACGAAGGATTTGGGAAATTGAAGAATTGATGAGACGACAATACACCACCATTTTGAAGAAGGGTTTTAATGGTTTAAATTTTGAGGACAAAATTTTTATAAGAGAGGAAGAGTTTTGACATCCTAATTTTCCAATTCTATTTTCAATTGAATAAGTCAGGCATTTCATCTTCGCGCTTATAACTCTCTTCTCTGAGTTGGCCACTCACAAGATAACTAGTCTATCAGGTGAAACCGTTAAGGAATCTAAACGCAATAGACTTGAGAATTTGACTAGGAAATGACTGCTCGACCGTACTAATCTGCAAGGGTCATTGCGGCACAAATCAATTAGAGACCAGAGATAGGTCGACTCGACAAAGGCATGTGATTAAGTGTGGGTGATTCCACCTAATTGCACAAATCTTGTTGATCGGCACTAGACCGATTTCTCTGGCGTTTTGGTACCATGTGTCTGTATTTGAAACATTGAGATTTTAACGACAATCGAGAGTCACCAATGTGTCGAAGATATACTTTGTGGCTTGAAAATAATCAACCATGGGTCAATTGCATTGAAAATTCCTAAAAGCTACCCGGTAGATTAGGATGCGCTCAAATCGTGCCAGATTGAAATTAATCGTGATTTTAAACCCGAATTCAAAAATTGAAAGTTCTGACATGTCACAATTCATTTGAGGAACCTCGACTCATCCTCAGAAGATTTTTCTACAAACCGAGATTTTTGACGGAAAAGCAAAGTAAGGCCGTTTTTGTTTGGGAAAGTCAGAGGGCCGGTTTTGATCGCATCTTTGGGATGTAAGTTCGATCATATGACGGGGAAAAGTCATGAGATGGACGAAGACACCTTGGCGGATTTATTTGGACTTCAATTTGAGCTCAATTAGATTTATTTTGAAGAGGATTGAATGAATTTGAGTAAGATTGAAGAGGGAAATGTATCAAATTCGTATGCCATGGGGTGCATGACATTTTGGACCATTTGGCAAGCTTCTTAAGGAAGCTAAGGTGAGGAAAATGGCTGAGGGTGAGGGCCAAGGCTGGTGGGGCCAAGCGAGAGGCGAACAAGGCAAGTGTTGATCCTAGGGAGCTCTTGGGGTCCCCTCTCTTCAGCTGAGCGCTCTTCCTTCTTGAAGCATGGCTTTCTCCATTGATGAGGTGTAGAGAGAGCTTGAGAGGACCAAAGGAAGCCAGCTGAGCCAGCCACACCGTCGCACACCCACCGGACCAACCAAGCTCGTCGTTTTTCTCCTCTGTTTTCCCTCGTTCCAGTTTCTGCTCCAGCCGACCTTTCGCCAAAGATCTGAGTCAAAAGTGATCTTCCCGGTTGAATCAACAAACGATCTACCCATCGCCACGAATAGGACATCCAGACCATTCCAACAAGCCCAACCTCGCCCCGAATGAGCCGCTGTTCGTCCGATACGCCGTTTTGAAGTTACCGCTCACCGGTCCATCAGTCTACTGCCCGCCTGCACTGTTTTGCGTTTTCTTGCTGTTTTGCATCATTTCGACCTTTCCTTTGGCCGTCCCATCCACCTACAAGACCCCAAGACCCCCGGGAGCCATTGGTTGCCAACCACCCACTTGTCGGAGCTCCAATTGGCCCGTTTCCTCGCCGTTCAGCCGCTGTTTTCTTCTCTGCAGTTCAGCCTAGATCAAAAGCAGAAAACCAGCAAGCTGTGTGATCTTTGTGGCCTGTTTTCAAGCCCTTCCTGGCCTCCATTGGTGTCGCCACTTCGAGGTTTATCGACTGCCTTGGTGTCGTGGTCACCATGGACTCACCGAATCGCAAAACCGATGAGTTTACCCTCTAATTCTTGCTTAGTGAGTTAATTATGCTTAAGGGGTATTTAGATTAGTTTAAGTATGTTTAGGTGGTTAAATTAGATTATTTAATTGTTAATTAGATTAATTGTATGATTAGTTTAGTGGTTGATTAATTAGGGCTAATTGTATGATTAAATTAGTATAACCTAGTTTAAGCCCTAATTATTTATTTTTAATTAATCAATTATTTTGAATTTATAAATATTATTTTAATTTTCGAAATTAAATTTATTTATTTAATAATTTCGAAAATTATGCCGGGATGGTGGGTCGTTAGAATTTCGCGTTGATCGCAAAGTAGTGCGGTCGGTTTGTGCCAATTGTATGTTTAATTGAGAAATTGTGTAAATTAATGATTATGGTTAATTATTCCAAAAGTGTGGAATTGTGTGAAATTGGAGAAGTTTTGGTATTTAACTTGAAAATACCCGGTGTCGGCTTCTGGCACCATGATTGGTTTGTTGGACTAGTTCGTATCAATTGATTGAATGGATGTTTATGTGGGAATTTATTTCATGGTTGTTTAATGTCGGTGTTTGATTGGTTTTGATCGTGAAAGGTTGTGAGTGGATCCAGAAAATCGCCAAAGTATGGATGTGCCTTTGAGGCCGTGATTTGCCACCTGTTAGAGGTCGCGCTCAATCGGGCCGTGATATACCATTGAATTTGGAATCGGTCATGCCAATTGGGCCGTGATCTACCACCTGATAAAGGTCGCGCCGAGTGGACAATATTGGGTTGGGGAAAGGAATGGTCGAGTGCAACCTTGTCCCCAGACAACAAGTTTTATTGGGTTGGGGAAAGGAATGGCCGAGTGCAACCTTGTCCCCAGACGATGCGTTTCTCGTCCTTTGTATTGTGGTTTATAGTGAATGGATTGATTGATATTTGAATTATACTAATGTGTAGGAAGGAACTGAGGCAAGGTAAGTCCTCAATCCTCTTTGTGTGGCTAGAGCGCCTTGAGGCGTATTTTCTTTCTAATTGAGTCTTAGGGGGTAGAACTCGCTGAGATATTGTCTTACCACGTTGTGGGCTCAACATTTTCAGGTTCTTAAATGGCGGTAGTGAAGGACTCGAAGCCATGGACATTTGTGGAGGTGGAGATCGAAGAATCGGCGAACATGTCTGACTAGTTGGTCTTAAGATAGTTTCCTTTTTGTTGAGCCCATCTATTTTGTAGACAATCCAGTGTTGTATATAAACCTATGTGTTTATGAAGAAAGCTTGTTTGGTTGTGTTTGATTGCCTGTTTTTCTATCCCTAGTTAAATGTTTTCAGGGGATTTGTTTTGCTTCCGCATGCATAATAATATAAATGGGTCAGCGACGTGTCTTGGAAAGTTGCATTTCTATTGACCACAGTGGGATGTGCGCGTGCTCGAGGTTCGGGGCATGACATAATTAGTGAGATTAGTAGTAATGAGTAGAGATTAGTCCAAATCAGTGGACTTTCTTCAGTTCTGGTTTCTGAACCCTCGCCGTTTGCTATTTTTTTGGATTGAAATGTGCTGAGATTTTAGGTTAATTCCTTCTTGAAAAATGTTTTAGGCATCCCCAGCTATGACATAGATTTTATTCAAGATTTTATGGATTTAAAAAGAAGGAGATAACAGCTCCGTCATTTATAAACATGACCTTTGTTTTTACTGGAACCGGTTACCTTTTGGGATTCAAAGGATTTTTATCAACTCTTAGGGTTTGATTTTCAAAATGGTTTCTTCACAAAAGTTGTTTGTCACAATTTTTAGTTTAACATAGGCAAATTTTAGATCAAATGAATAAGTTTTAGATCTTGAACCAAGCTGGTTTTGGAAAACAGACTTTTTGGAAATAGACACAGTTGTTTGTACTGGATTGAGCGA
Organism: Eucalyptus erythrocorys; assembly: GCA_014182555.1. NCBI lineage: Eukaryota > Viridiplantae > Streptophyta > Magnoliopsida > Myrtales > Myrtaceae > Eucalyptus > Eucalyptus erythrocorys. The sequence goes on along the minus strand of CM024605.1, from coordinate 7,186,257 downwards.
TTTACTAGGCCGAATCTAGAAAGATCCGAGTTAAGGTGTCTTCACAAAAAAATGTTTGTTTATGTGTCTTTTACAACATATTGAAATTTGGGATTTTTTTGAACTTTTTTTATTAGATTTCTGGATTTGAACTCGGAGATGTGTGAGTGGACCATTTTTGCTAGTTAGGACCAGTAGTAGTTTTAGTAATTGTTCTTGATGCTATCCTTGCTTAACCATGCCTATTGGGTGATGTGGTTAACGTATGATATACTTAGAAGTTATGCGTGATAATGCGCAAATGGTTGTGCCATGGTTGTGGTTTATAGTTATTGCTTTATATGGCGACTATTGAAAGAGGATGTGTTGCGTTAAGAAAATCGAATGGTTGTGAGCAAGTAAAGGACTAAGTGTGCACGATAGTGAAACTTCGTGAGAGCCACCTCTAATATCTTGAGCTATTACTTATTGTGGTTAGGAGCTAAGTGCCACACGATATCGGAACTTCGTGGGAGGGGGCAGCTCAAGAACCTTGAGTATTGAGTATTGAGTTGGAATGTGAAGCCGGAATATTGAATCGGGATGTTGAGTTTGAATATTGAGAGTGAATATCGGGCGTAGATTGAACCACCAATATGAATTACCCGCGCTTGATTATGGGACAAAATTGTGTGGCACGGAATGAGATGTGTCATAACGATTTGGCCTTATAATCGAGACTCTTGTGAATTGTTTGATGAGTATATGATGTGTTCTAGTTCTTGAATGCATTTTGTCACGCCCCGAACCTCGAGTGCACGCACATCCCTTGGTGGTCAATAAATTTGCGACATCCCAGGACGCATCGCCGACCCATTCATTTTATTGCACATGCGAAAGCGTATAATAAAACAATCCCCAATCAACACTCAACATGGGATAGAAAAGCATGACAGCAAATTTCACACTAACACACTTTTATAAACATCTCAAGTTATTATATAGAAGGTCTATCTCCAAAAAGAACTACTAAACCACCTATGCTACTAACTCTTCCACTTCAAGCTCCGGGTTCTTCACGCTACGGACTTGAAAATGGTAACCCACGACGGGGTAAAATATAAATCTCAGTGAGTTCATGCCCTAAACCCCAATTAGGAAGGTGATACACCTAGAGACAATCTAATCATACATCATAGAAGATTCACCTCGCCTCAGTTCCTTCCTGCACATTAGAATAGTTCATATCATAGATGCATATAATAAATGCACACATCAATTGGAACATCTCACATAGCTCAATCAATCATAGGGGTCCTGATTATAAGACCAAATTATTATGACACATCCCATTCCCTGCCATACAATTTTGTCTCATAATCAGTCGAGTTTATCTTAATCATTCACTTTTCCAATTGATTACTGCCCCTACAGGCATAGCCTACCCGAGACACAACAGTCTTCCAGCATAACTGGGCATCGTCTCGCACCATCGAGCACAGCAACGTCTACCTCAAGATGGCTTTCCACATAGGAGCATCGATCCAGCTTCTGTTGCGACTAGTATCCGTTGTCAAGGGCTTTCCACTTAAGAGCATCAGTCCAGCTTCTACTGTGACTGGTATCCGTTGTTAAGGGCTTTCCACATAGGAGTATCGTCCACTTGATGCATATCGGGTGACGGGTTCTCTTAACCATCACACACACATCCAATCCCGGCCAAGGATATCGTACTTTACACTCAAATACCTCAATTAAAATAATGTGTTTGGCCTATTTTTTTTCATATTGAAAACATCCGGTACAGTAATCTTGTGTGGATACACGATCAGCTTGACCCATAAAATGTTACATTCTCACTTTTAAAAAAATCTCACTATTTAATATAGTACTTAAAAATAATTTTGGCGTTAAAAACCGACGCTTGGTATTTTCTGATTAAATACCAAAAATCCAGAATTTTGAAATAATAATTCAAAAATTAACACTCAACAACAATTTGCACAAAGTAGCACTCAATTGCATAAATCAACCACACCACGACAATTAGCACAAAATTCCAACTACGGGCCATCCCGATCTAATTTCCAAAAAATATTAAATAATTAAATAAATTACAATATAATTAAATAAAGCACCTAATTAAATGTACATAACCTAACCAGTTATTTTATTTTAACTAACTAAACTAATTAAACAACCTACCTACATTAATCTAAATAACCTAACTAAAACCTCTAACTAAATAATCTAACTAAATCATCTAACCACCTAGTCTAGGTAACTAGTTTATTCTAACTAAACTAGTCACGAGAACTAACCTCTACTAATCTCACATTAACCCACTTATCCACATTAAGCATAATTAGCACCCTAATTAGAGTTTAAGACATAAACTCACCGGTTTAGCGCAAAAACCAGTTCACGGCAATGACGGCCGAAACTCGAGCTTGCGGTGGTGCTAAAGGAAGCTTGGACTGAGCCGAAAAGGCCTTGCAAGCCCACAGCGAAGCTGTTAGGCTCGGTCCTGGCTTGAGGGAGCCACTAGTCGGTGCGAGTGGGCTGGCCCCGGCTCGGTTTGGGCTAGTCTTGGCAGGGACGCAGTTGGACTGACTACAATGGAGGAACAATGGAGCTGGAACGCGTGTGGGCTGACTTGAGTCGTTGGTGGGGCTGTCACGGATGTGGAGAGGGACGTGGGTCGAGAGGATTGGCAGTCAGCTAACCGGTTGAAGGAATTTGGCGAGTTGACTCCTAGGTGTGGGATGGTGGAGCTGTAAGAGGGAGGAAAGGTGGATGTGTGGGGGCGGCTCGAGGTGGCAGCGAAAAAGAGAAATGGAGGAAAATGGAGCTTGCAGATGTTGGCGTATGGGTTAGGCCGTGAAGCGGTGAAGCAGGAAGCAAATGGGCTGGCATGGGCTGGCATGGGCTGGGTTGCAGATGTGGAGAGGAGCGCTGCTGGCGTGAGAGGAAACGAATGAAGGAGAGAGGCAAGCTGGCAACGGTAGTGTGAAGGAGAATCGGTAGGGTTGCTTTGGTGGAGGGACAGAGGATGGTGGAGTTGCATAATTCGAAGGGAGGAGCTGCTTTGAAGGAAAAGTGAAAAAGAGACAGAAGCGGCGAAGGAGGGGACAGCTAGTGTGCGAGAGAAGTTCGATTGGGGGGGGTTGGGTGGAGTCAATCAAAATATCCCATTTTCATCATGTATAGATCCCCAAAAGTCTCCAAGCTCATCCCTTTGGTCCCCCCATTAATTTCTTGCACATAATTCTCACAAATAGCTAATTTTGTTTTGATGCCAAATGTTGCAGCCCTCACACAAGCCTACGAATTTTATCAATTTGGGCTTCAATTTCTTCACAAATCTCTCCAATTTGATGACCAATTTTGCTGAGAAGGAAGCTCACACAATTTCCACAATTTCCCTTCACCAAATAGCTCGCTAAGGAGGCCAAACATCCACCCAATTTAGCCCTTTCGAATTTCCTTTCTTTTCTGAATCGTCCGAAATTGATTTTTTGTAAAAATCCCGACCTCGCCAAAAATTCTTCAAAGGATGAATTGACGTTCCTAAAATAAATAGTGACATGACAGAACATTCAACTTCCGAAATCGAGTTCAATTTCTTGGTTAATTTCAACCTGGCGCGATTTTAGCGTGACTTAATCTACTAGGTAGCTTAGAAATTTTTAGCGCACTTGACCCGTCGTTGATTATTTTCGAGCCACATTGTATATCTTCAACTCATAGGTGACTCTCGGTTGTGGTGAAAATCTTGAGCTTTCAAATACGGGCACAGGGTATAGAAACGATAGAAAAATCGGTTTAGTGCCATTCGACGAGTTTTGCAATTAGGTGGAATTACCCACACTTTCATTACATGCCTCTGTCGAATCGACCTATCTTTGGTCTTTGAACGATTTTGATAGTGTTATATCGACCCTTGCAGATTAGCATGGTCGAGTAATCGATTTCTAGTCGAATTCTCAAGTCTACTGCGTTAAAATCCCTTAACAGCTTCACGCAATAGATTAGTTATTTCATGAGTAGCCAACTCAGAGAAAAAGGCTATAGGCATGTCAATGAAAAGCCCATTTCATTTCATCGAAAATAAGGTTGAAAATCAGGATGTCACACATTTAGATTAGTTAACTCGTGAGTGATCAATTCCGAGTAAAATAACCATAAGCGCGTCAATGAAATAGCCATTTCATATATTTGAAATAGGGACCAAATTTTGGGACATCACAACACATATGTAGGTGCCTGCACTTTGCCACTTTTTTCTTTCTTCAAAATTTCTAGGGAAAATACCGAATGCATACCTCACAATTGACCTAATGATCACTTATATTCCATGTACATGCATAAGTTTTGCCTTTTGTGAAGATCATTTTAGACTTTTACATCAATTATCATGGTGTCCCTCTTTACGAAAATGACATTTTATCTTCAAAATGTTAATTTCCATATCCTGACTTTTGGCACTAGCGCATAGAACTTAAAATGCTTTCTTTTAAAAAATGTCCATTTACAAATCTTAAATTTTTCACGCCACTGCATAGCACTTAAAATGTTCAATTGAAGTGTGTGCTGGCAAAATCCAAAATGAGAGAGTATAGAGCAACCGAAAAGTAATCGGATCCCGAACTTGTCGGTGAAAAACTGTTGATTTGCATGTATCATCGACAGTGCATATAGCCACACATTCTCGACGCATACATCATCTGCACATAGCCATGTGTCGAAGTGTTCTCTCACAGTCAGATTATTTCGATAATCAAGGCTGCACAATTGGAGTATCCCATATCCATAGCAAAACCGCAAAAATTAATTTTCATTTTTCCTTTCCTTTTTGGGTTTTTATATTAATGCCATTCGCAACTTTTGTAGAATTTCTTGTGCTGACTCCCGATGCACTTGTGGCCCAAGGAAGGTAGACGCTTTCAAATAAGAAGAGAAGGCCTAACATGAACATGAAGAGCACGTCAGATGAGCCAGGATGACTTGCTTGGTGATCATGCAATCGTGTGCATAAATGGACAAGAGTGGCGTTCATAATCGAAGCCTCTTGCACAGAGCAGGCAAGTCATCCTTGGCTGACAAACCAAAGTCGTCATCTCATGTAAGGCCTCTCTTCCTCACAAAAACATTCCAATGCCTCTCGATGTGTGATGTGATGACGAAAAGAACAGACAAATTTGTATCTTCAAGTAGTAGTTGCTTTTACAAGGAAGAAGAAGCCCGACATGAAGGATTAGAGACTTTTCGAGTAGCCAAGGAGACGCCCGATACCGGGCCGAACTACTCGAACACTTAGTTTAGCTCGAATAGAGCAAGTTCGGAGCAGGCAAGTCATCCTTGGCTACCAAAAGAGACTCTCATCTTCATGTTAGCCTCTCTTCTTCTTCTCCTACTCAAGTCCATTGCTTCGACTTTTTGTTTGCATTTGTATATCTACTTATAGGGAATGGAAGAGAATATGAGATCGAATCAAAGCCAATTCAGATTTTTATTAGTGGGGTATTTCGAATGTCAATATTTGCAGGACCTCCTTTAGTCAATTTGCCTCATACAAATCTTCTCTTTTAAATTTGTCCCTTTTTTTTGGGTAAAAGCATGTAAAAATAGTTATCACTCTTGTAGGTATAATCAAGCTCTCCATATTAGAATATCATTGTTCTATATGCAGAGGGCTTACAGGTGTGCAAAAGAGCCAGTCGAAAATTTATGAGAAGATATCGATGGATGTCTCTTAATCACTCATTTATCCGCTTCATCCTATTACATATTCCTTGCTGTAACTTGGGTTGAAGTCAATATTCCAGGGCTTTAATTGAATTTCGGTGATAAGTTTGATACGTACAATTCTTTATCTCATTGCATTTCTTGGACCAGCTTGGCAATGAACTATACTAGATGATTTTTTGCCATATTATCCTGAATAAGATGATTAAATGAGGTCCTTTATGATGCAGAGTTTGAACTAAGTATTTATTTCTTTGCGAGAACCGTTTGCCGACGCTATGTATGAGTGGCTGAATAATAAAATTGACATTTTCCAAAATAAGGGTACTACTTTGGTCCAAAAAGCAAAGCTAGCCATGCAGCTTTTAGCTCGAATTCGAAGATAATTTGATTCTCTATACCCACAGCTCTTATCCTCAACACTGCATAGGTGTCTCTCTTCCCGACCTTCATAATACCTCCACATGGAATGTTTCTGACCTTTCTCCATTAAAAGCAGCACAATAGGATTCTTGACTAGGGTTGAATTCTATTTTAAGCTATCTTCTTTTAGCGAGAGCATTTTTGGCAAGCAGATTGATAAACCTCTTATCCTTCAATTTTTCTTTCTTCTTTCGTGTACGTAGGGGATCCAAATGGCATGGAGACATCAACTTGTAAAAGATGCCCTCCAGGGGCAAAAGTCTATGACTCGCCACTAAACAGAGGGTTCTTTTTCCCGTGCTCGATTGACTTTTCTCACTTGGCTTACGTCTTGCACTTTTCCTTGGAATTGATATTCCATTTGTTGCGCTCTCCAAAAAAATACCCCGATGGGGACCAGTTGACTTACACGTCGTGGGCCTATAATATGATCATCAATCGACTGGGATTATCATCAAAAGGATAAGAAAGCAATGCTTTCTACAGTTGTAACCCTCATTCCCTTATGAAATTTTCCTTTCTGGAAAGCGCAGAGACATTTCCATGCATAGCTCAACAAGTGTAGCTTAAGTTAAGTTTTTTGACTTAAAGGTTGCTAGAGATATGTACAGCTTCCACAATGAGAGAGAAATAGAAATGCTTGAAGTACACCTGAGATACTACTTACCCATGCAGAAGGATGATCACATATAGGAACATTAGACTTAATGATTCCTCCATCTCAAAGTGAGAAAATATATGTACATCTCTAAAGAAAGCATACTAAACTATGATCCCTAGTGGAAGACGAAAAAGATCTGCGGAGAAGAAACCAAGTGTCAATATTTCTCTTCCCTGTTGGTCGCCGAGGAGGCTTCCCAGGATCAACGTAGCTAGAAAACCGAACATCTAGGAGAAGAATGCAAAGATTTGTGTACCTGATTTTGAATCCATCATTCTTTATGTGAAATGACGACGATCCAATGCTCAAACGACGAGCCGACGCTCAAGTTCTTCTCCTCTATGACCCTCAGTTCCTGACTCGATGAGACCGCCACTTACAACTTGCCTTATGTGAGTTGAGAGAGAGTTTGTGGAAGAATTAAGGGCTAGAGGAGGGACCTTAGCGCTATTTATGAATGTTTTGGATGGGTCCTCTCATCACGGGCCGAGCCCAACTCGGCCCACACAATGCCAGACCCATATTTGACCATTAAGAAAACCTCATGCCTTACCTTATTAGACCAATCCCATAAAACGGTAATTACAATCTCAATTAATGTGACCCACATAAGGAAAACTCTTACATTCTCCCACTTGGGCTATATTAATTGACACTGTACTTTATGTGCGCACCTTTATGTTGGTCTAGTGGCAATTCTTAATAGTCAATCATATCCCATAAATTCTCCAACACTGAATCATGGCAGTAATTGCATGTATTCACACAGAGCCTTCCATGGTCACGAATGCTTTCGACTTCATTGATATGGATTCAATATGGTTGTGTGGCAAACGGATAACACCTCATAAAGAGCAATATCTTACGTGTTATCTTCCTTGTCGGTCATTATTCTCTTACCTTAAGTGTCATAGAAAACCGGATGTGGCACTAGAAAATATCTTTATGGTTCTAATGAGCCCACATGTCTTATATTTATGGTTAACCTTTCTTTATGTGTAATCAAGACATATGCTCAAGGCCGATCATTAGATGCCCCGGCCTTCACTCAAGGCTTACATAATACCTTGAGATTTTCATTACATATGGTGACCACACATTCATGAATACTTTATTGAATGTGCAACACATATAAGCTTTATTAGAGTAAAATCAAAGCTACTTAGCCCATGTTCACGACATGTCGTTCAAGTACACGAGCAAAAATCTTTAATTAGTGGGTCTACAACCACATCATCTGTGGAAATATGCTCTACTGTAGTGTCACCATTCTGTATTGTTTCTTTATGGTCAAAAACCTGACCGTCATATATCTAGACCCCTCGAGACCCTTATGGTTGTTGACAAACAACACTGAAGAGTTATTGTCTCGATACAACCGTATGGGTCTATTCATAATATCAAATATGATCAACTCTTTAATGAGGTTCCAAAGTCAAATATCCTGAGTACAGCTGAAAGGCACGCTATAAACTCTGTTTATACGGTAATGGACAATATAGATTTATGTTTATAACTTTATCATAACACTACACCTTCTACTAATATAAAGATATATTATGTTATCAATTTCTTTTCATTCTTATAGCTAGTAAAATCTGCATTCGAATACCCTACTAGCTTTAGTTACTGAACATATTTGTCAGTATATAGTTTTCTTATCCTTTTCAGTGTCTCAAAACCTTATTAGTAGCAATCCAGTGATCATGTCTTAGGCTTGATTGATATTTGCCTAAGAGTTTTGCTGCAAAAATTACATCTAGTCTAGTGTAGACTTAAGCATATATGACACTTGTAAAAGCACTAGTATAAAGTGTATCCTTTATTTGGATTTTCCCAAAATTTGAACAAGGACAATGCCATATATTTAATCTATCAACCCTAACAATAGCAGCAACTCTTGGCCTATTGAATATTTTCAAAATACAATCAACATATGCAATCTAAGATAAATCTAACGTGTTCCAAGAATGATCTTTATAGATCTCAATGCCAAGGACAATTGGTGCTTGACCGGGGTCTTTCAAGTCAAAATTTATCGACAATATTCATATTATCTTATGCAGTAATCGAATATTGCTATCGCAAGCAAGTTATCACTTACATGGAATCTGAGAAAACTAAATTTTTTTCCACTAACTTGCGGTATATACACTGATGTATTCTATTCTCAACAAAACTGAATGAAGTGATAACACTATAAAACTTCAGGCATCGTCTGATCCATAGAATCTTTTAAGGCCATAAATAAGGGATTTCAATTTACACACAAGCTTACTTGAATCATCCACTGCAAAACCTTCAGGTTATACCACATAGACTTCTTTATCAAGGTATTCATTAAGAAACATAATTAGAATCATCTATCTAATGTAACTCCATAAAAATGAGCCAGCAATACCATATTCACTGTGAAATAGTCTTTAGAAAAGACTAAACTTCTCTCTGAGTGAAACTTTCTTATCAGCAATTTGAATTTAAACTTCTCAATGTTTCCCTGAAAAAATTCTCTTCATCTCATACACCCATTTGTAGCAGATAAGCTTGTGACCCTCAACCAATTCAATAAGCTCCCAAACATTATCACATTTTATAAATTGCATCTCGTCTTTTCATTATGTCTAACCATAGATTTGATTGAGGACAAGAAACAACATTTGCACATAAAAGTCACTAGTTCAACCACGTAGCAGATATCGTAATCATGCTCTTACGAATAGACTATATAGTATAGTGGTATAACTAAATATCTTTCCGTAACAGATCTTTTGAGTGGAGCTATAGTCACTTCATTCTATACTCGAGAGGTTTGAGAAACTTCATCAGGAATCATATCAATAACAATATCCTAAACCTCACAATCTTAATCCGTGCTACAAAAAACTCCACAATTGTCTGTATAGGGAAAGACAAAGATATAATGGTCCCCACCATACTATTATCTTTAATAGTATAAGAGCAGCTATCCTCTGTATTTTCATCGAACTCTAGAGACTTCTTTGTCTGTGATTCCACAACTCTTGTGCCTCTATTGGATAATAAAACCTAATATCCCTTCAAATGATCTAGGTATGATACCGAGTGGTTCAAGATTCCAACTTACTTAATGTTGGATTATATAACCAAACTTCTGCAAGACACTCCAAACCTTAAGATGATTCAAGTCAAGTTCACATCCGATCCATAACTCAAAATGGAGCCAATGGAACACCTTTGATAGTAACTCGGTTTAATACATAATGGGCTTTTCGCCCATAGAAAACCTGACAAATTAGTCCTAGTAACCATACTTACTATCATGTCCATCTTGGTGGAATTACACCTTTCGGCCATACCAATTTGTTCCAAGTTTTTTGGGTATAGCAAACTAAGTTACTATCCCGGAATCTTCGAAATATTTAACAAATGGCCCTTCAAGCTATCCAGCATTGCCATATTTGTCAAAATATTCACCACTGTGGTCATGTCTGAAAATCTTTAAGGTTCATCCCAACTGTTTCTTGGCTTTAGTCTGAAAGAATTTGAATCTATCCAAAGATTCAAACTTTTCTTTAATCAAAAGGAAAACAAATGTCAATATGACTTTACCATATATGGTCACCAATATCAATGTCAATGACTTCTAACAGGTTAGGACTTCAGACTACAGTTTTCTCCTTTATCTTAACCGTCTTACTTCTACAATAGTCTACTCAATTCTTTAGGCAACATTTAAGAGTAGACAAAACATCAATATTATCAGTCTTTCTATCCTTTCTCTAGACATATAATCAAGACATTTATGCTATAATGCATAAGACTGTTCTTCAGGTAAATCTCTATTGGAAACAACATTTTCAATTGTAAAATCACATACATTTCCTTGGGAGATGAGCACAATTGGTATAATTCATTTGACACATTGCAGTACCTAACTTTATTTGACTTGGAAAACATAGAAATAACAATGTTCTTTGTTTCAAAATAATAGCCGCACACTTTCAGACATGATACGAAAACTAGATTCCGTCTAAAAGAAGGTATATAAAATGTGTTTTTTCAACATCAAATGCAAACTAATATCCATAGTCAAAATAACATCTCCCACTAAAATGATGTTAAAAGTTGTTTCACATGATGAGTTATGATTCATTCTAATTTGGCTTCCTTAGTTTTATGAATCTCTTTATGGTAAACAACATAATTTGTTGCACTGTTATCTAGCCACCAAGAACCAGATGAGGCTTTTGATAGGAATTGAATTCATAAATGAATGCCAATAAATCATTAATTCTAGATGCACGCTTGGACAATCAAGCTTTATGTCATCACAATATCTTTATGTGTAATTTCTTTCTACAAGAGTAGTAAATGACACCACTTCTTTCAAAAGGTGTTATCTTAAAATCAAATTGTCAGAATGACCGACAGTTTTATGAATACCCTTATGAGTATGATTCTAGACTTCAAATCTACCATCCTTAGGACGTAATTCTTAACCTTATCAAAACCATCATACCTTATGTTGAAGAGTCCTTACATTTGTAGAAATCTCGGTAATAGACAAGACACAATTTCAAGCCACTAGGGCTTCTATCTTCCTTTTAGCGGTGCAGTCAGCTAATAAACCATTTTCAAGTGTTCTTAAATGGAACAGCTTATGAATGATGGACAAATTCAATTTCCCTTTCCTAAACAGCAAGGAATACATTTTAATTCCATATAACTAACAGTGAGATTCTTAGCTTATTCAAAGTAAGAGCAATATAAACATCTAGCAGCATCCATCCTTAATAGAAAAATCTTTTTTCTCTACTTAAAATTTGACCAATAGGAACCTCAATTACAATGGAGTTACCATTATAGATAATGTAACATAATAATAAATAATATATGTAATTGGCACCATGTGAGTACTGTGTAACTTGAAAACTTTATAAGTACACATCTTGAGAGTTACATACATCATCATATAAACATCTTTGGGCAGAATATATGACATGCAATTGCATACTCTCCACATAACAGCGGTCATGTGAATATATTCTGACCTTTTGCAGATTCACCACCTTTGGGTGTATGAACCACTAGGGTCAGTCACTTCTCAACCATATGTTATACATGCATCCCTCCATGAACTAACACATAATTACCTCCTTTGGGAGTATAAACGTGCATCAAAATAGGAGACATCCCTTTACAATATGAGACTAATGTTTCTCAAATTCAATCAAATGTGCCACTTTGGCGGTCACAACTCAATTGAATCATTGAAATTCTCTCATATCAGGGATATAAACTTTATAACTCACATTTATTCCATACATGTGATTTTAGACCGAATGACAGAGGCAATTTGTCACTAAAATCACATATCATGCCAATCACATTAATCCATTTGTTAATATATAGAGAACCTTATAGATGTTATTAATGAATCAATGCTTTATACATTCCTTATGTGATAATATACATGTGAGCTCGCAATGTATTTCCAAAACCATAGAGAAATACATGAAAAATATGCAAAAATACCCCTAAAATCACGTACCTTAGGGTTTCACCTGCATTTTCACACTCATAAAATCATCAAAAATATAAAATAAACACATAAGAGTATAGAACACATCCATACGAACACAACGGTCCAAACCATGCTCCAATCGGATTGTCCACGCCCCCTCACGCGCTGGCACCCCGAAACCGGTCTGAAGCCAATTCGACCAATCAACCAGTTAAACCAGTCAACAGCCGACCGGTAAACGGTCAACCCTACAGACCCCAATCGGGTCAAACTAGTCCACCCGGGTCGGGTCGACCCGGTCAAAACGGGTCAGGTCAACCCAATCAAATCGGGTCGGGTCCACCCGGGTCGAGTTGATCCAGTCAATACCAAGTCGAGTCCGTGGTGACGTCATCGATGACGTCACATGCCACGTGGCGGTCGCATGTAAGGCGACTTACGTGACGTCATCATGACGTCATCACGAATACCTGTCTGTGGCGGTGGTGAAGTCGGCGTGATGACATCATCATCGTCAAGGCGATCCATGTGTCGGCGCGCTCATGCGCGCGCATGAGGCCGCGTGGCGGTCCACGGGCTGGTGCGCATGCGTGCGTGTGGGTGCGCGTGACGCCGCGCGGCAGTGTGTGACACTGACTCCTAGCATCGCCTGGGCGCGTGGTGTCACCTGAGGCCGTTTCCGGCATCGTCCGAAGACGTTCGACCTACCAAATTGCTCGTATGGACGAGGAGAAGCCATTTATATAATAAAAATTCACTTTCACCAGACCAAAATTAACAAAAACGGGCGAAACGTTCCAAGGGTAGGTGAAATCCGAAATTCTCATCGCCAACGCATTTGGCCTCGGCTAGAGGCATACCACCCACCAAAACGCTCGGCTCAACAAGAAGAATCCAAATATGTTTTCAAAATCACATTTCAACGGGCAAAATTTATGAAAACGGGCCAGAAGAAACAATGTAGGTTCCAGGCTACATGGCTCTGATACCAAATGTTGACCGTCGAGGCGGCTTCCCAGGATTAACGTAGCTAGAAAACCAAACATGTAGGAGAAGAATGCGAAGATTTGTGTACTTGATTTTGAATCCATCGTTCTTTATGTAGAATGACGACGATCCAATGCTCAAACGACAAGCCGACGCTCAGGTTCTTCTCCTATATGACCCTCAGTTCCTAGCTAGATGAGACTTTCACTCACAGCTTGCCTTATGTGAGTTGAGAGAGAGTTTGTGGAAAAATTGAGGGCTAGAGGAGGGACCTTAACGCTATTTATAGAGTTTTAGACGGGTTGGGCCCAACTCGGCCCACACAATGCTTGGCTCATATTTGACCATTAAGAAAAGCTCATGCCTTACCTTATTAGACCAACCCCGTAAAACGATAATTATAATTTCAATTAATGTAGACCACATAAGGAAAACTCTTACACTCCTTACATTCGACAGGCAACCTGTGACTGCGTCAAAACTCTTTCAAGTCACTCAAGGGGAGGAGATGATAGCTTGTCGGCAGAAGTGATGGTGAGAGCCAAGTAGCAGGAGAAGGCCATGTAAGAGAAAACAATGGAAACCAACACTTGGTTGCGAAGTTGCTCACTCGTTGCAAGGCCAACCCAACCCATCCTCCTCTCTCTCGTATTGACCTCGCATACCCGATAGCGGTCCCCGCCGCACTTCCACATATCATCAGCACCATCATTGCATGCATCATTAAAATAAATTCACCAAATTGTAGCTCGAAATTAAGTTAAAGAAGCCTTATACGAGTGACACTCCATTTATTTCTTCCCTCAAGTCCTCTTAAGTTAAGAATGAGCTTTCCAATATCTAGATGACCTAGTCAATACCACAGAGCAAGTTCGTTAATAATTGGTTCACTTAGGCTCTCAGACAAGCGCAGGGTATGTTTTCAAATAATTTCATTTGAGAGTCCACACCCACCATAGTAAAATCACAATAGCAAACTCTCATATTTTTCTTTGAATTTTATGGAAAGTAGATAATTTCTTGCCTCGGGGATCTTAAGAAGCACTAAGGAATATGAGGGAGTGAATCTCTATCTTAGTGTTAATATTGGATGTACCTACAATATGTAGTTTGATACAAATCTTTACAAATTGTGTCTTGCATTAAGGTTGCATTTGGCAATCATGATAAAATTCAATTTATCCTATCTTGCATTTGATACATGCTCAAAATAGGATAAAGTCGAATATAAGGAAAATATAGACCGGATAAAATTATTCTATAGAGAAAACGAGATAAAGGTGGATAAGATTTCTAACATCCATAATAAGAAAGCTATTTTTCTTAAATAAAAGACTTCTTAAATTAACAAAACTAGAATTATATTTCAATATAAATAAAATTTGAATTCTAATATAAGAAATTCAAAATGACAAAAAATGACAATTTAGTTATTTTAATTTTATCTTATTTTTTATTAATATATTTGAATTTAATACTATTTTACAATATATATTCAATATATAAATATAAATATATTTTCATATTTATTGCATATTTTAGGTATTTAATAAAGTTATATTAGAGAATGATGGAAAAGGGAAGAAAGAAATAAAAATTAATTAATTAAAAAGAGGAAAATAAAAAAGTAGGCAACAATGTTGCGATAGATTTTTACTCATTTTGTAAAGTTTTCGATTTATTTATACTAATGCCATTTTTACCAAATATCGTACATGATATGATATCGATATATTCAACTTTCTTACTGCAATCACTAAATGGTGGATAGGATATAGTAAAATCATTGTATTTTATATCATATCTTATCCAGTCTTATCCTTTCGTATAATCGAACGCAGTCTAAGAGTTAATGATTCTAAATAACTAGAAAGGATTATATTTACTAATATTGCGGATGATCTTTATTTGAGGAGATAGTGAAAATGTGAATTTAGCATAAGATTTTCATAGATTACATGAGAGTTTACTTACACATATTTTAAGGGAATGATGTGGTATATTTAGACTATGTAACTGAAATGAACGGAACATTGGAGGACTAATTGATGGCTAGTGAAAATAAGAGGATTTAGACTTATGCCTTGGTAGATGTTACGATTTCAAATTTTGGGGATATCTCGAGATGAGGTTTTAATTGTCGAAAAACAAGAAAGAACTTGATGGTGCTAGAGAAATTGTCTTATGGTTAATATTGTTACAAAAAGTGTGCAATCGAAAAATAAATTAGATAGAATTAAAGAAAATAAATTGGATATCATATTTACGTGATTCGATTATAGTGGCCTATGTTTATAGGATGAGTAGCAACGGATTCTACTACAGATCAAGCGATACAATAAATATTACATACTCAAGTCACCCAAATACTCTTAATGTTTCTCAAGCCTCTTTTACATCCAATAACGCACACAATGTTAAGTTTCGCAATTCATCGCTAAATAATCTCTCAATCTCATGAGGGAATTAAGAAATCTTGAACTTGTGAGATTTAATTGGTTTGAACACTAATTCTTACATGATGTAATTGCATGAATGAAATCAATGGAGAAAACCTATGGCCAAGCACTCGCGAAACTGGCGCTTCAAGACTAATTCTTCTTTTTTTTTTTTCCTTTTTTTCCTAACAAAGGCACCGCTCAATACAGTATATATTGCAAGCACGCCTTAGAGAAAAATCAACACCTAGTTGAAGAAGGAATCTACTCAACTGGACTTTCCTTCTTTTCGTTGTTCTCTTGATTTCTTCTTCTAACACATTGACCGAGTCAAGGTCAAGTTCAAAGTCCCAATAGACTTTTCAACATTAGTCTACAATCCGAGTACAAGTCTAACAATATATTTTATTCTCTATCTTGCTTGGCTAATTCCAACACTAAAACGATATTTGTATTTAACTTTATTTGCAATTCAATTCGGATAAAGTATGTTTAACGGCTCAAACTTGAGACAGTTTTAACAATCTCCACCTTAGCTCAATGTTTGAGCCAAGTCACAGTCGCTTCGCAAAAATTCGTACTTTGTTGTTACTCTATCATAGCCCCCAATGGGCTCAACTGTTACAGTCATATTTTAAGTCCAAGCTTCGCTTGAACTTCGCCAAAACTAAGGATCTCATCATAAGACCAATTCTACATGCACCTTTAACTACTACATGAGGGTTCTCTGATGCAACCTCCTTAATCGCTGATAAAGCAAAATAATTATTGCATCCATATCTGTTGGGAGATCGAATACCTATATTGTCAATATCATCAATTACAACACTCATTGGCTCTATAGGCTCCACCTCACTACAAGTACCATCCGTGTCGATTACTTCATTAGTATTCCTACCCGTTACCTCAAGAGTTTCTAGTTATAACTCCCTCTTAAGCTGAACACCATTTAGATCCGTATAAATACTACTATAATCACTCCTAGCTAGAAGTAATGGAGACTAGCCAAACGTAACTTTCTTTGTGATAACAGGTAAATTTAATTTCAGGCACCACAATCAGTGCATAACATAGGGACATGCAGTTTTGTACCCTTGCATTGAGCTTACCATCACTAGCTCAAACATAACACAAGCAACCAAATATTTTAAATATAGAATAATTAGCACTGTTAGCTAACCACACTTCTTTGGGAGTTTGACATCCAATCGCAGTTGATGGGGATCTATTTATCAGGTAGCTCGCAGTACTAAGCGCATCTACCATGAATCTCTTAGCCAAGCTAGCACTAGAGAGCATTTTATGGGCTGTCTTTAGTAAATTTTTGCTCATCAATTCTGTAACATGTTGTGGTTCATTGGTATTAGTATGGTATTTCATTATGCTTTCCTTCATGGAGAATTTATTTAATGGCTTCGATGCTAGTCTGCTCCTACTTGATCATTTTATCAATCTCCTTTTTAATCAAAGCTCTCAACTACCTAATACTGACAACAGTTCAAACTCATGCGTAAGCACAAACACCCACATCTTCATCAAGTAGTTATCAACAACTGTTAGCATATATCTAGCATTCTTCCTTGAAGAAAATTGTCATGCCCTGATCTTCAAGCACGCACACTTCCCTTACCTTTGGTCGATTTTAAAATGCGATATTCCAGGGCTATGTATCGCCGACCCCTTTCATTTATATATGCACATGCGGAAGTATTTAAAAATCCCCAGACAATAAAACAATGGGATAGAAAAGCAGGCCACAATTTTATTTATTGAAATTCACAATTACACATGTACAGGGTTTACAAAAGAGGATAGGACCATGCTCGAGATTATCATCCCAGTCCTCCTCAAGTCTTTCACCACGAGGTTAATTTTCTTCAAACTATTCATCTCTTTCTTCTTACTCATCCTCGACTTCAAATACCAGCTAACCTTCGAGAAATCTAGGGGCCTGAAATATAATCCCACAACCGGGATAAGACTGTCTCAGCATGTTCTACCCCCTAAGACCGAATTAGTAAACTAATACACCTTAGGGCTGCCTATGCACAAATGAGTCAGAGGACTTACCTTGGCCTCAAACTCCATCTGCATGTTAGCACATATCAAATAGGCACCCAAGTAATCACACCACAGATCGAAGCATCGATCAAATTGACTTAGTCGATCACACGCCAACAAGACCGCTCATGGTCATTCCCATTCAATCAATCAATTCATGAGTCACGGTCCTTAGGACGCAACTTAAATAAAGGTGGTAATCACGATTCCACCAAGCAACTTTCAAATATACAATGGCTTTATGGTCCCACCCGACCACTTTCAAAGATTCAATGGCTTTACGGTCCCACTCGACTACTTTCAAGATTCAATGGCTTTGTGGTCCCACTCGACTTTTTCAAATTCAATGGCTTTATGGTCCCACTCGACCTTTTCAAATTCAATGGCTTTATGGTCCCACTCAACCTTTTCAAGATTCAATGGCTTTATGGTCCCACTCGACCTTTTCAAGATTCAATGCATTTATGGTCCCACTCGACCACTTTCAAGATTCAATGGCTTTATGGTCCCACTCGACTTTTTCAAATTCAATGGCTTTATGGTCCCACTCGACCTTTTCAAGATTCAATGGTTTTATGGTCCCACTCGACCTTTTCAAGATTCGAATCAGCATAAAATAAAGCTCAAATAAATAAATGGACTGCGCCACAACAATCAGCACGAAATTCCGATCACCAGCCATCCCGAGTGAATTTCTGGAAAAATAAATAATTAAATAATTAATTTCGAAAATTAAATAAATAAATACAATAAATTCAATTTAGCACAATATAAAACTCAATTAAATAAACGGTCTGCACCACGATCATCAGCATAAAATCCCGATCGCTGGCCATTCAAGTTGAAATTTCGGGAAATAATTAATTAATTAAATTAATTTCGAAAATTAATAATTAATTCCTAAAAATTCATTTTAGGCCTGAATTATTAAATTAACACCCGATAAGGGAAGGGAAAAATCCCGAGAAGCATCCAATAATTAATAGGACAAGTCTACTTGCTAAATGCACCTTCAATTTAACTAACAAGCACTAATAAGTCACTAATTTAATTATTGTAATATAATCTAACCACCTAATTGCAATTAAATAAATCTAATCAGCCCTTAGGAATCATTAGCAAACTAAGAAGGAATCAGTGAGTAAAACTCACTTGTGCAGAGCGAAGACTGGGGCACCACGACAACGACACAATGGAGGTCGAATTCCAAAATTTCCGTGACGTCGATGCACCCTCGGGCCGGGCCAAGAAATTTTGCAAGCCCGCAGAAATTCTGGGCTTCGAAGGAACGTGCTAGACTTCACTGGATTATGGCTGAGCTGGGCTGCTGAAATTGACAATTTGCTGGGCTGAATTCTGGTCTAACTTGCAGCCCAAAGAAATTCACTAGGCTGGAATTAGGTAACTACTGGGCTTGAACATAACCAAAGGTGGGCTTGCAAATTTCGTGGGTCTGGTCTTCGATGGAGCTGGCGACGCTCGAGCGTGGGAGGAAGCAGATGAAGACGCTAGATTTGCTGGTCATTTGAAGAAGGCTGATGGAACACGCGGCAGATGACCGAAGCTGTTGGAACCGAGGGGAGACGCACGCGGCTTCACTGGCATACGTGAGACACGCAGCTGCTTCGTGTGTGGTTTCAGCTGGGGGATTCAGTTCGGCTAGAGAAGACCACACGGACAACTTGTTCAGTGGCTTGGTAGTCAACGATTCTGCTGAGGGAGACCAAATAAGAAGACACGGGCTGAAGGCAACTGGGACGCGTGGCTTCGTTGGCGAGAAGAGGAGTCAACAAGGAGGGGTTCTATGGATTTGTTGACCAAGGCGGCAACTATTAGTGGAGAGGGGCGGTTGATGACGCTGAGTGACTTTGGGTGGGGTGAATGGGTAGAGAAGGAAAGAAAACGTGGGGTGTTGGCGCAAGGAGAGAGAGAGAGAGAGAGAGAGAGAGAGAGAGAGAGCAGATGGCTGGCTTCGGTGGGATGGAATTACACGAGGGGATGGTTGTTGGCGTGAGGAATTCAAACGAAGTAGCTGTTGGATCCGCGGCTCGCTTGCAACTGGTCTATGGGGATTTGGGCTGGTACGCTTGCTCGGTGGAGAATTTACTTCAGTGGAAGGAGAGAGACAGAGGAATGAAACCCAAGCCAAACCGTAATTGAAGTGTGTTAAGGGATGAGGAAGACGTGCGAAGATGGAGGGGAACGGATGAGGATGTCAGTTGGAAATCTTGCTCATGAAGTCATGAATGGGGCCAAAAGTCAAGGGCTTAGCCATTCCATTTAATGCTTGTCCCCTCTCATTACTTTCCAACAAGTAATTTTCATAATATTATCCAAATCCATGCCAAAATCATGCTGCCCTTGCCTATTCCGAAATTCCTTAATTTTTGGCTCCAATTCTTCATTTGATTTTCTAAATCAACGTCTCATTTTACTGAAGAAAATTCCCGAACAATTTTCTATAAATCCCCGGCACATAAAGGCTCGGCCTGGAAGTCCAAAATAAGGCCATCCTTCAATCTCATGAATTTTCTTCGAAATCAGCTTCTATTTCAATTTTTCTCGGAATCCGATTTTCCGAACAAATAAATTTGGTTGGGTCCAATTTGAATTCAGAAAGTGCCCAAACAACTTCCATTCACCGATTCACTAACACTAGATGTCAAAAGTCTCTTCAAAATGGCCAATCCGAATTTTCGTTCATTTTCCGCATTCCAGACCTTATTTTCCGTAAAAATCCTAAACTTGCCGGAATTTCCTCAAAAGGTGAGTCGATGTTCCTAGAATAGCTTGTGACACCACAGAACTTCCAATTTTTGAAATCGAAATCAAATTAATGGTTAATTTCACTCCGACGCGCGTTTAGTGTGACCTAGGCTACCGGGTAGTTTTCAAAACTTTTCAAGGCAATTGACTCGTGGTCGATTTTCTTCGAACCACAATGAACCCACTCGACACATTGGCGACTCTCGATTGTCGTGAAAATCTCGAGGATTCAAATACGGACACAGGGTACCAAAACGATAGTAAAATCAAATTAGTGCCGGTCGACGGGAGTTTTCCAATTTAGTAGAATCACCCACGATCAGTCATTCATCTCAGTCGAACAGACCTATCTCTGATTTCAAATCGATTTTATACTGTGCTACAATAATCTCTAAAGATGAGTACGGTCGAGAAGTCAATTCCTGGTCGAATTCTCAAGTCTATTTGCCTTGGAGTCCTTAATAACTCACCCAACTAGTCTAGTTATCTCGTGAGTGGCCAACTCAGAGAAAAGCACTGTAGTCGCACTGATGAAATGCCCAATCTATCTAATCGAAATCAGAACCCAAAAATCTGGATGTCACAAAAATCGTGATAACTTGCGACATTCAAGTGAATTAACTTTGCAATTTCCGTCATTTCTTTGACAGTTGTATTGAACTGTACTTTCCGTCATTAATCTAAATCACAATACATGCATGCATTCAGTTCGTTAACAACATAACCACATAGTGGATTTCTTTCACTTACAACCTTTAAGCTTCTCTCGTTGATGTGCCCCAAACGAATATGCAGCTATTCAAACTCTCGAACAGATGTATTCGACATCTCCACAGCAAAATCTATCACTATCTCACCTTGAAGCTTATATAGGCCATTGTGCTTGTTTCGTTTCATAATTACCAAAGTAGCTCGAACAACTTTTAGAATTCCACATTCTAAAATATATCAATACCCAGCAGATTTAGGGCACTCAAGATAATTAAATTCTTCTTCAACTCTAGAACATGTCTCACTCCAACTAATGTCCTCACAATACCATCATGCATTATGATTCTAACATGACTAATGCTGACAACATCACATTCGGCATTGTTCCCCAACTATACTTTAATACTTTTTATGCACTGATAAGTAATAAACTAATTTGTATTTGGTGTTGCATGAAAAGAACAATCAGAATTCATAATACATCCATCAAACGATGAATCATTAGTGATAGACAAGACAAATTCAGCATTATCCAAATTACAATAGCTATAGCTGCAACATTATCTACAAAATCAACTATGATTCATTTACCCTTCTCGTTCTTCAGCTTAAGGCAATTCATTTATAGATGCCCTCCCTTGCCACAGCTCCAAAAGATAGCACCACCAGTTCTAGACTGACTACGTTTGTTCATGTTTATGTTACTTATACTAATATATGTATTAGTTCTTCCTCTACTTTCACCTACTAAAGCAATAGATATAGGTTTGTCAGATTTTCTTCTACGAATATCCTCACTTAAAATCAAATTTGCAGCCCCATCAAATGTCAAGCTTGTTGACTCAGATGAAGTACTAACAGTTGTAACAATAGTATTCTAACTATCAAACAATGAGGATAATAGAATCAAAGCACGTATCCCATCTTCAAAGTTAATCTCAACTAAACTCAATTGACTAATAATCACATTGAACTCATTAATATGATTTGCAACCGATGCACCTTCTGTCATCTTTAAATTAAATAAACGTCGCATCAAATAGACCTTATTGATCACAGAGGGCTTTTCGTACATATCCGGTAGGGCTTTCATCAAATCAGTATTGGTTTTCTCCTTCATGATGTTAAACGCAACATTATAAACCAACGTCAGTCGAATAACACCCATAGCTCGTCTATCAAGCGAATCCTAATCAGTTTGCTTAGCCTTTGGCTTCTCTCCAAATAGGGGCAAGTGCAGTTTCATCTGATAGAGTATGTATATTCTAGAAACTAAAATCCTTCCCTTCAAATCTATCAATTCTCACTTTTCCTTATTCTATTGTCATCGATTCGCTTTAATTCAACCAAGTCTTGCTTTGGAAACAATTGTTGTGGAAAGCGACCGATCGAACAATAAAATAAACAAAATTAAATAAAAATAAATCAGACACCGAATTTACGTGGTTCGATTGTAGTAACCTCTATCCACGTGAGCAATAGCAAATTCTATTATAGATCAAACAATATAACGAAGATTATACGCTCGAGTCACTTGGGGCACATAGGCTGCGCATGGCAACATTTCTTGGCCGGGGAACAATTTTTTTTCAAAAATAGTTCTTTTCTATTTCTATTATGGGGAAAAATTTCTGTGTAAAAAAACCCGTTTGGTAACTACACAAAATTTTTATTCTAGAAATAGAAAAAGAATAGAAATGCGTTTGGTAAACAACAATTTCTTTTTTATATTTATATGTTTTTTATTTTTACCGGACGGCCGCCATCGCCGCTGGATGCCGCCGCTGCCGGACACCACCGCTGCCGTCGGACGACCGCCACCCGCCGCCGCACGTCGCCGCTAGCCGATCGCCGCCCGCCAACTGTTGCCGCCGATCGTCGCCGCACGTCGCCGTTAGCCGACCGCCACCCACCAACTGCCGTCGTCGATCGTCGCTATTGACCGCCGGGTGCCAGCTGCTGGAGACGTGCGGGGCGGGCGACGGCCGTCCGGCGGCGGCGGCGGTAGTCGGCTCGGCCTCCGGCGACCGGCGGTCGGCCGACGGCGGCCGACGGTCGGTCGGCCTTCGGTGGCCGGCGGCGGTCGGTCGCCCTCCGGCGACCGGCGGTGACCGGTGGCGGCGGTGGTCGGTCGGCCTCCGACGACTGGCGATGGCCAGCAGCGGTCGGCCGGCGGCGGCGGCGGCGGCGGCGGCGGCGGGGGCGGGCGAGTAGGCGGCGGTCAAGGGCGATCAATGGCGGTCAGCAAGAGAAGAATAAAAGAAAAAAATTCACTTATTTCTTAAACTTGTTCCCGGGAACAAGAAGCAACTTTTTTTTACTTCTCATTTCTATTCCAAAACCATTCATAGGCTAACTTTTTGTTCGCGGGAACAAAAAGATAACTTGTCGTTACCGAATAGGTTTCTGTTCTTTTTTTGTTCCCGGGAACAAAAGAACAGAAATTTTTTGGCTAGGGAATGTTGCCATGCAGCACCTTGGTAACCATTTTGTTCCTAAAAATAATTTCTAATAAAAAATGATTTTTTGTATTCTGTTCTCATGAACAATTTTTAAACAAAAGAACACATTTGGTAACTGTACAAAATTTTTTATTATAGAGTATAAAATGAACAAAAATGCGTTTGGTAACTACAAAAAATTTATATTCCACTTCTTTTTCAATTACATTTTTAGATGAGTGTAAATTTGATATTGAATTCTCATAGACCACTCACCAATATAATTATCTTCTTATGACTGAAGAAATCATATTATATTTTATTATATTTTCAATTTAAAAATATAATTTAGAATTCTATTCCATTCTAAAATTCTATCAAATCATAGAAATTCTATTGATTAATTATATTTATACTAAGTAATAAAAATATTAAATAATCAATTTTTTATTAAATAGTAAATAATAAACTATAGTATAAACTATAAATATAAATACTAAATAATAAATTAAAATACAAACTAAATATGTATTCTATACATAGCAAAATTTCAATTCCTACTTCAAATAATTTTTTTATTTTTTATTTAATTTTTCTTTTTTTCTTTTTTTCTTTTTATCCTTTCTTTCCCCCCTTCTTCTTCTTCTTCAAGGTGGTCGGTCGTTGGCCTTGGGATGACTGGCAACCGGCCGGGCGAGGGCCGGCGACCTCACCGAGCGCGGCTGTCGACCCTAGGCGAGGCCGTGCCTCGTTGACTATGCCTCGCTAGTAGTTGGACGAGGCTCGACTGAGCCTTGGCTGGGCGAGTAGCCTTGCCTAGATTTGGCGAGCCCGAGCTCGCCTAGTTGTCGATGGGGCTCGACCTTGTCGGACCACCGCGAGGTCGGTGTTGCCTTGGTAGCAAGGTCGACCTTGCAGTGACTCGGCGAGGTCGAGCCTCACCAACAGCTAGGCAAGCTCGGCCTCACCAGATCTAGGCGAGGTCAAGCCTCACCCGGCCAGGCGAGGCTCACCAATGGCCGAGAGAGGCCTGAGCGAGGTTCGTTTCGCCACTGGTGACGCTCAACCTTGATAGTGGCTAAGGGAGTCGTTGACGAGCTTGCTGGCAACTGATGGTGGGGGCGGCGACGGCAGCACTTGAAGAGCAAGGCATAGGGAAGAAGAACAAGAAGAAAGAAAAGGAAAAATAAAAAATAAGTTGACGTGATTCTAGAATTGTTCCCGAGAAAAAAAATATTATTGATTCTGTTCCAAATCTACTTCTGGAAACAAAAAAATAAAAATTTGTTCCCGGAAACAAAAATTTTACCAAACGCATTTATGTTCCAAATATACTCCTGGGAACAAAAGAGCAAAAACAAACACTATTTGAGAAGTTGCCAAACAGGCCCTTATACACTCTTAGTGTTTCCCAAGCCCCAATTATACTTAATAACGCACGTAGTTTAGCCACACAATTCTTCACTAAATAATCTCTCATTCTCATGAATGAATTAAAAAATCTTGAACTTGCAAGATTCAATTGGCTTAAACACTAATTCTGGATGTAATTGCACGAATGAAATCAACGGAGAAAATTTAGAGCCAAGCGCTCACAAAACCGGTGCTTCAAAATCAACTCTTCTTTTTCTTTTTCTTTTTCAACAACGGTTTTGCTCAATGCAATATATATTGCAAGCACACCCTAGAGAAAAATCAACACCTAGTTGGAGAAGGAAACTAACTCAACTGGACTTTCCTTCTTTTCATTATTTTATTGATTTCTTCTTCTGACACATTGACCAAGTCAAGGTCAAATTCAAAGTCCCAGTGGACTTTCCAATACTAGTCCAAAGAACAATCCGAATATAAGTCTGACAATATATTTTCTTCTCTATTTTGCTTGGCTGATTCCAACATTAACATGATTTTTGTATTTAACTTTATTTACAATTCAATTCAGATCAAGTACTTTCAATGGCTCAAACTCGAGACATAGTTTTGACAAATATGTTAATTGATAAAAATATTAGAGAGAGAATTTAGGAATTGATTTTTAGAGTTGGCAAAACCTAGATCACTTGAATAGTTATTGCCATGGTGCTGTCCTTTTGGGCTAAGACAAATTATAATGATTGAACCCCTGTGACTTTGCTTGAAGATAGCATTGTAAAAGTGGAAACTAAACAATGGCTTTGAAATTAGTAAGTAGTTTCTACAAAAACTAATTTTTTAAGGAGTAAGGTGGTGAACCATTTTGAGGATTTGGTAGGGAAAAGTTATGACATCCTAATAGTTCTTCATTTCCTTATGTCAAGAAGGATATTAAGAAAGGCTCGTGCTATTACCACCCTTTATTGGCTTCTAACACCTATTTTCACATTGAATTGACTATATTATCCTTTGTGGATCCCATTTTTAATTTAAGATTATTTCTTATTGTTTTGTTCTTCTTTTTCTTTTGTTTCATTCTTTCTAAAGACGAAATTACCCATAATCCTCTCAAACAACACTCATTAAAATGTGGGGCCTACTCTTGATTTAAAATTATCGCTTGCATTCTTTTCTTCTTTTTTAGTTTTTTCAAAAAAAAAAATTTGGTATATAGCTAATAATTATTTGACAAAAAAAAAAAAAGCAATTAAGATTAGGATCAATGAAAATACATATTCTTGAGTACACACGTGTGGGCGCGCACCTTGCCACTTTTTTTCTTTCTTCAAATTTTCTAAGGAAAATACTGAAAGCATACCTCACAATTGACCTTATGATCACTTATATTCGATATACATGCATAAATTTTGCCTTTTGTGGAGACCATTTTGCACGTTTACATCAATTATCATGGTGCCTTTATTTACAAAAATGCCATTTTATTTTCAAAATGTTCATTTCCAAATCCAAACTTTTTGCATCAGTGCATAGCACCTAAAATGTTTTCTTTTTTAAAAAAAAAAATTATTTCCAAATCTTAAATTTTTCGCACCATTGCGCATAGCACTTAAAATGTTCACTTCAAGTTTGTGCTGGTATAATCTAAAATGGAAGAGTGGACAGCACCCGGAAAGTGATCTGATGTTTGAATTCGTTGGTGAAAAATTGTCGATTTGCATGTATCATCGACAGTGCATATAGCCATGCATTTTCGACGTATTCATCGTCTGCACATAACCATGCGTTGAAGTATTCCCTCAAAGTCAGATGGCTTCGATAATCAAACTTGCACAATTGGAGTATTCCATCTCTATAGTAAAACCGCAAAAATCAATTTTCATTTTTCCGTTCGCAACTTTCATAGACCTTGTGCTGATTTCCAATGCACCTGTGGCCCAAGGAAGGTTGGCGCTTTCAAAGAAGAAGAGAAGGCCTAACATGAACCTGAAGAGCACGTCAGATAAGCCAGGATGACCTGCCTGGTGATCGTGCAATCGTGTGCATAAATGGACGAGAATGGCGTTCATAATCGAAGCCGCTTGCACAAATCAGGCAAGTCATCCTTGGCTAACAAACCAGACTCGTCATGTCATGTAAGGCCTCTCTTCCTAAAAAAAAAAAAAACATTTCAATGCCTCTCAGTGTGTCATTTCATGATGTTAAAGGTTAGACAAAATTGTATCTTCAAGGAGTAGTTGCTTTCAGAAGGAAGAAGAAGCCTGACATGAAAGATTAGAGACTTTCTGACTAGCCAAGGAGACTGCCTGATACCAGGACGAACTACTCGAACTCTCAGTTCAGCTCGAATAAGGCGAGTTCAGAGCAGGCAAGTCATCCTTGGCTACCAAATGAGACTCTCATCTTCATGTTAGCCTCTCTTCTTCTCCTCCTATTCTAATGCTTCAATGTTTTGCTTGCATTTGTATCTCTATTTATAGGGAATGGAAGAGAATATGAGATCAGATCAAAGCCATCAGACTTTTATTAGTGGGGTATTTCGAATGTCAAATTTTTGTGGACCTCCTTGAGTCAATTTGCCTCATACAAATCTTCTTTTTTTAATTTGTCCCTTTTTTTTTAGCATGTAATAATAGTCATCACTGTGATAGGTATAATTAGGCTTCCCATATTAAAAAATCGTTTTATATATGGGGGCCTTACTGGTGTGTAATGTGCACTGAACTGCACAAAAGGGCCTGTCAAAAATTTTTGAGAAGATTTTGATGGATGGCTCTTAATCAGGTATTTATCAGCTTCAATTTACTACATTTTCCCTGCGGCAACTTGGGTTGAAGTCGACATTCCTGGGCTTTAGTTGCGTTTCAGTAATAAATATGCTTCGTGCAATTCTGGATTGCATGCATTTCATGGACCAAAACCCAGCTTGGCAATGAACTATATCAGATGATTTTTTGTAATATTATCCTCAGTAAGATGATTAGATGAGGTCCTCTATGATGCAGAGTTTGAACCAAGTACTCATTTCTTAGTGAGAACCGCTTGAATGTCATGATGCTAGATATAAGCGGCTGAAAGATAAAATTGAAACTTTCCAAAACAGGGGTACTACTTTTGCCCGAAAAGCAAAGCTAGCCATGCAGCTTTTAGCTTTAATTCAGAGAAAATTTGGTTCTCTGAACCCACATCACTTATCTGGGCTTATGGGTGTCTGTGTTCCTGACCTTCACAATACCTCCACATGGAATGCTTTTGACCTTTCTCTATCAAAAGCAGCACAATATCTAATACCAAAGGTTCTTGTTTTAAATTTGGACTCTTAACTAGAGTTGAATTATATTTTAAGATATCTTCTTTTAGCCAGAGAATTCTTGGTAGACAGACTACAATTCTCTTATCCTTCAATACTTTCTTTTCTTTTTGTGTACGTACGTGATCCAAATGGCATGGAAACCTCAACTTGTGAAAGATGCCCTCCAGGGCAAATGTCAATGACTCTGCCACTAAACAGAGGGTTCCTTTTTTGTTGTTGTTGTTGTTGTTGTTGTTGTTGCTTGACTTTGTGCACTTGGCTTTCATCTTGCACTTTTCTTTGGAATTGATATTAAAATGGGCTAGTGAATCAACCTAGAGGGGGGTGAATAGGTTGTTGCGGAATTCTTTTAAAATCTTTTTCAATGCAATACGTTAATATCAAGGATATATCAATAATAAACAGATTACGTATTCACAAAGTAAATAGAGTAGAGAGAGAAAATTGACACAAGGATTATAGTGGTTCGGCTTAGACCAAGCCTACGTCCACTCTTCACGCTGGCAGCCAAACGGCTGTAATCACTATGTAGTAAAAGAGTGCCTTTATAGTAGATGGATTAGACTTCTTCAATTGACAGTCTCTCCTACAGCCTTCTGCTGTCTTTGCTCTATATCTCACTCTCTTTGTTACACAGTGTAAACATGAAAGATTTTAGAAAACAAGTGATTTTGGAGATTCTAACATCAAGATTTCTCTACTGGTCTCTCCTTGTTTCCAAGCAACGTTGATCCAACTTAAATAATCTCCGTGCCATCATACCCGTTGGCACATTCCAAAAATTCATCCAATCAACCCGTTGGACTGAATCAATTTAAGTGATCTCCTTGTCCCGAAAACGTAAGTAAACAGTAGCTCGTCAATCCTGTTCGCCCATACAATCAGGATCTTGAGTTCCCAAAATTAGATTCTTCCAAAAATAAACTTGATCTTCAATGAATAGAATCCGAAGAATCAAATCTTCCAAGCTCTTGATCACAGCCAGAGATATTCCATTGTTAGGATTAGGAAATACGAAATCGAATATCTGTAGCAATAAGAATAACCTGTAGCCAGCTTGTAAAAAATCGCGGACTATCTTCAGACTTAGATTTGGGTCTCGAGGGTCGTCAGACTGAAACTGACTCTTGAAGATCTTCAAACGGAAAAACTTCAGACCGAAATTTTGGGTCTGACTGTCTTTAAAAACCTTTAGACTTTGACAACTTCAGACGTAGCCGACTGAGTCTTGGAATCCTTAGACCACACTGTTGAGGCTGTTTTGTCAACTTCAAAACTCCAAGGGATTTTTCTTCAACAATCTCCCCCTTTTTGATGGTGACAAAACCTCGACAGATTTGTGAATTAAAAACCTGCAAGGAAAAACTCAAATATTTTTTGAGGATTATATCTGTAAAACAGAGTGTTAGTGCAATAACAATTATCCTCACAAAATATAGTAATCCTGCAATCAAATTCACAAGTCTAAATCCAAATCATCACATCAGCATAAGGTCATAGAAGTTCAAACAACCCAATCGAAATCCGAAATAAAACAGTCTAAATCAAAATCAAAATCAAAATCAAGTAAAATAAAAAAAAAATCCAAGCTTCCTCAGCTTCAAAAACTTCAAATCTTCAAAACCTGCAATCAAATCTGTGCAACTCTCCCCCTTTTTGTCCCATCAAAGAGGTAGAGTAAAATTGAGATGAAGTTTTGAAAATTTTTTAGGGGCCTGCAAGGAAACGAACAAGCTGAAACTTGTTAAGCTCCTGGACTGACTTGTCGAGTTTGGCAAGATTTTCCTTCACTGAAACCAATTCTGCACCGATTTGATTTGACTCCATTTGAGCTCGTAGTGCATTGATCTGTTCTTGCATGTTCACTGAAGTACTCAGCAGTGCCTTCTTCAGATCTCTCATCTCGAAGTCCATCCCAAAAACCTGTTTCTTCAGGTCCAGCATAACATCCAACAGCTGTGAGAATGCTGTGGAATTAGTATTGCTTCCACTTGGACCAGCAGAATAGGTTTGAAAGCTGGGAGCTTCCCTCTCAGCCCTTTCTTTCTCAGCGGTGAGGATTCTTCATGTTCGGGAAGTGTGATGCATAAACCTCCTCGGGGTCGGCACCAAACCTACTCACATCACTAAAATGTAGTGGCGAAATTGTTCCTTGTTCTGCAGCAACTCCCCCTAAATGAATGCTAGTGGGTGGAGTGGAAAAATCATCGCCAACATCCACATCAGCACGAGGATGTTTCTCGGTCTCTTCCCCAACAAAAGATGGCTCAAATGCAGCATCCATATCCTCCTGCATTTTGCTTTCTTCCTCAGCCTTCCTTCTTCTTTCTTCTTCTTCAGCTTTCCTCTCGTCTCTCTTCTTCTCTTTTTCTCTCCTCTTCTTCTCTTCTCTGCCTTTCCTCTTCCTTTCTTTTCCTTTCCTCTTCTTTTCTCTTTCTCTCCTCTTCTCTTCTCCTTTCTTTCTCTTCCTTCTCTTTCCTCTGTTTCTCTCGCTTCCTTCTCCTCTCTCGCTTCTTTTCTCGCTCTCTCTTCAGCCTCTATTCTCCGATTATGGGCTCCTCATCCTAGAGAGAGTGGACAAAGTCATGGCATCTTCTTCATCCTCCTCGTCTTGCAGGATGATCTTTCTTCTTTTCTTTTCAGCCATGGGCTCTTTGCCCTTCTTTTTTGATGAAGCAAAGGGGGGATCTCTCTTGAAGGTGTTTCCCTCCTCAACCTTTCCAAAGTCTTTGCAGCGGTTCTGAAATTTCATCTTCATCACCATCTTCTCTCCAACGAGCATCAAATTCAACTTTGTTAGGCACAAAGATGCAGGGACTTGAATATCAAAATGCCTAAACAATTTGGTGATGATTGATGAATAAGGCAGCTGATCCTTATCCTTCACCACTGTCCTATACATATGGAAAAGTATGACATGTGGAAGTGAGAAAGGTCTACCCGGTTGATGGCAAACATCAGCTTTGCCTCTGTTTTGGAAACATCGGTCTTCGAGGTCGTTTTTGGCCGGATGCGTTGATGACAACTTTATGCAACAAAACATTGGTGGCATTCATCCTAGTGTAGGATATCTTGCCTTCAACAGATCTGTCTCGAACAATATCCAAAGTTGCATAGGCTGTTGAGACTTTGATTGGCTGAAACTCCTTCTTTCCACACCAATGATGTCGCCAGCAAGTCAACATCAACAACATAATCTTTGTCCATGAAAGAAAAGGACAAATGATTTGCATCCAAAAAAGATAGATTCGAGTAAAAGTAAGCTGTCAATTCAGAGTGGGCCACAGTCATATCCATGCAGAAATTTTCCAATTGCAGCCTAGCAAACTTCCCTCTCAAATTAATCCTTATTGAATCTAGGAAGTCAAAATCCACACTCCTTGGATTGACCACTCCCCTTTTTAATAGCTTCGCATAAACTCGTTCATGTTCTTTCGACCGAAATAGACTTCCAGGAGGACAAACAGTATTAGCAGCCACACCAAAACGAGGTTCAAAATGAGAGAAAAGTCTCTCATCATCATCTAAAGTTTCAGCGGGAGCATTCTCAAGTGGATCACTCGAGATATTTTCCAGCGTCCTCTCGTGCAAAGGCCTTCACCAACAACCTTCGGTTTTCCATCTCCATCAAAAATAAATATTCGCTTTTATATCCTCTCTCCCTCAAATACTCCTCGATCGTCTTAAGGCTGACCTTCCCTTCCTTGAGCCTTTTATAGAGATCGTAAGCAGTATGTGGCTTAAGAGTTCTTACCGGTTCTGCTTCGGTAACAACTTCCTCAGAATGTTGACGCTCTGCTTCTCGTTGAGGCGAATCTTCCTCTGTTAGGTCCACCCTTGTAGGACCCTCTTGCTGTCGCTGTGCTCCCTTGCTTGCAATTCTGGAGGACTTGCGAGACGACATTTTCGCAGAGCAAGCAAGATTTCAACTTGAACGAGAGGAAAAAATGGAAACTTTAAGGCGAAAAAGGGACGAAATGGAAATGGCAAAGGGAGATTATTAGGGTTTTGAGAGTGAAGGAGTATGAAAATAAATCGTAATGGAATAACTGAGAGTAAAAGTGACGGTTCGAGAGAATATATAGTGAGAGAAAAATCACCGGAATACGAAACGTCGCCAAAAAGTGAAAGAAAAGAACTGCCAAAAATAAACCGTAAAAAGAAAACTGCCTTTTTGAAAATATAAACTGCCATTAATGCATGTCAGAAAAAGAGCGAAAAGAGATTTTGAAATACTGAAAAGTAATTACCAAAAATATGTTAAAGAGAGAATACGAAAAGAAATTCGTAAAGAGATAAAATAGTACGAGTCGACGGATGTTCGACTTTACCTTTGAGTCTCGAACCCTTTTAGACCTTACCTTTGCGTCCGAGCACAATCGGACTTTACGTAGTGTCCGAAACGCTTTCGACCTTGCTTTGAGTCTAAGCCGTCTTCGACCTAGCGTTGAGTCCGAACCACTTCCGGACTTAGCGATGAGTCCGAATATCTTCAAAATTCACAATTCCCGCTTTTGAACAAATTGATTCAAAGCGAGCCTTCTTTAGGGGTTTTGTGAATATATCCGCCAATTGATTCTTTGAATCTACATGCTGAATCACAACATCTCCACTTTGAACATGATCTCGAATGAAATGATGTTTGATTTCAATGTGTTTTGCTCTTGAATGAAATATTGGATTCTTTGTGAGGTTGATTGCGCTGGTATTGTCACATTTGATTTCCGTCTGTCTTTCATCAACTCCAAAGTCTCTCAATTGTTGTTGCATCCATAGAATTTGAGAGCAGAAACTTCCAAGAGCAATGTACTCTGCTTTAGCGGTTGAAAGAGCCACAATACCCTATTTTCTTGAGAACCAAGACACCATCCTGTTTCCCAATAATTGACATGTACCTGTAGTGCTTTTTCTATCCACTCTACAACCAGCGAGGTCGGCATCGAATATCCAAGAAGAGTAAAATCTCCTTTCTTAGAATACCATAGACCTAGCTTAGATGTAGTTGCAATATATTTAATGATACGCTTTACAGCAGTCATATGAGATTCTTTAGGATCAAATTGAAATCTAGCATAGATGCAAACACTAAACAAGATGTCAGGTCTAGAAGATGTAAGGTAAAGAAGTGACCCGATTATACTTCTGTATAGCTTTTGGTCTACACTCTTCCCTTATTCGTCTTTATCCAGCTTTGATGAGCTTGACATAGGAGTTTCTGTTTTCTTGCAATTCTCCATTCCAAACTTCTTGATAAGATCTTTTGCATACTTCTTTTGATGGATGAATGTTCCTTCACTTGATTGATTGACTTGAAGTCCCAAAAAGAAGTTTAGTTCTCCCATCATGCTCATTTCAAATTCGTTCTGCATACACTTTGAAAAATTCTTGCAAAGTCTCTCATTAGAAGAACCAAAAATAATGTCATCAACATAAATCTGAACAAGTATGAAATCCTTGCCTTCTCTTTTTATAAATAGTGTAGTATCTACTTTACCTTTAAAGAAGCTATTTTGAATTAAAAAATTGCTTAACCTTTCATACCATGCTCGAGGTGCTTGTTTTAAACCATATAAGGCTTTCTTCAGCTTGAAAACAAGGTTTGGTCTTTTAGGATCTTTAAATCCTGGTGGTTGTTCCACACAGACTTCTTCTTGAATGACTCCATTTAGGAATGCGCTTTTCACGTCCATTTGGAATAACCTGAAATTTTTAAAGCAACCAAAAGCAAGGAGTAATCTTATAGCTTCTAACCTTGCCACAGGAGCATAGGTTTCGTCATAGTCGATGCCTTCTTCTTGTGTGTAGCCTTTTGCTACAAGTCTTGCTTTATTCCTTACCACTTTTCCTTGTTGATCAAGGTTGTTCCTGAAAACCCATTTGATACCAATGATTGATTTTCCTTTTGGTTTAGGAACTAGCTCCCAAATGTTGTTGATTTTGAATTGGTTTAGTTCTTCTTGCATTGCTTCGATCCAGCTTTCATCTTTCAATGCATCTTCTATATTTTTGGTTCAATCTCAAAAATTAGTGCAAGAGCACTGGAAGCTTCTCGTCTTTTAGATCTAGTACGAACTCCTTCATCAATATTGCCAATGATGAGGTCTGGGGATGACTTGACTTTTGCTTCCAATTTGTAGTTGATTTGTCAATTTGGTGAAGCTCTTCTTCGCTTGGAATTTCTGAATTTGTTTGAGGCTCGGCGTCGAGGCTTGATTTTCTTCATGAGAATTTGTAGACACTTGCTCGACTCTAAATCTTCAGGTTGAGTCTGATTTTGTAATGAATCTTCAAACTTCACATTCATGGATTCTTCCACAGTTTGAGTGCTTTTGTTGAAGACTCGTAAGCTTTGCTTGTCATGGAGTAGCCAAGGAAAATTCCCTCATCTGATTTTTCTTCAAACTTACCAATTCGATCACTTTGGAATTCTTTAGAATAAAACATTTGCAACCGAATACATGAAAATATGAAACAATTGGTTTCTTACCTTTGAGTAATTCATAAGGTGTCTTTTCCACTATAGGTCTTAGGAAAATTCTATTTATAATATAACAAGCAGTAGAAGTGGCTTCAGCCCAAAAATGAGGTGAAATATTGCTTTCGAAGAATGATTTTTCCTTTCTACAACTCCATTTTGTTGTGGAGTGTATGGAGATGAAAAATTATGTTGAATACCATTGTCATCACAATATTTGGCAAAATCATGATTTTCAAATTCTCCACCATGGTCAGTTTTAATACTAGAAATTGCATATCCTTTTTCAATTTGAATTTTCTTTGCAAACTTAGTAAAATGAATTAATGCATCAGATTTATTTGTAAGAAAGAAAACCCAAGTAAAACGAGAATAATCATCAACTATAACCAAGCAATATCTTTTACCTCCAATGCTTTGAACTCTAGTTGGTCCAAATAAATCCATGTGTAATAGCTGCAAAACACGATTAGTGGATATTTGATTTATAGATTTAAAAGAACTTCTAACCTGTTTACCAAGTACACAGGGAGTGCATAATTCATGCTTTTGATACTTGAGGTTAGGAAGTCCTCGAACAAGCTTTTTGGATGATACTTTTGCAATTTGCTTCAGATTGACATGACCAAGCTTCCTATGCCAAATGATGACTTCATCTTGAATTGATATCAAGCATTGAGGACTGTCAGACTTTATTTCTAGCAAATAGATATTCCCATGTCTTCGACCAGTGAAGGACTGTGAAAGATCCTTGCTTGTTCCAGAACATGTGTCTTCTTGGAAATTTATTTTGTATCCAGAATCGTATAATTGACTAATACTCAGTAGATTGTAGTTCAATCCCTCAACAAGAGAGACGTTGTTGATTGTGAGATTTCCAATCATCACAGTTCCTTGTCCAACAATCTTACTTTTGTTGTTACAACCAAAGGAGACATTTCCTCCTTTTATATGAGAAAATTTTGTAAAACAACTTGAGTCTCCTGTCATGTGTCTTGAACATCCACTGTCCAAATACCACTTGACTTTCTTCTTGAGGGTAACCTGCAATTAAGAGAAAAACTCATGTCTTCTTTGGTACCCAGATCTTCTTGGGTCCAGCATTGTTAGTAGTATAAACAGTCTTTGCCCAGCTCTTCTTAACGGTCTCCAAACTTTGGGATATTCCTTTTCAAAATGATCTACACTTTTACATCTTGAACAAGTAAGAGCATGTCTACCAACAGCTTTACAAAAACCTTTTGGAAATGATTTTTATAAAAAGTTTTTGTTGGCCTATTCCTTATTCTTTCCTTTACTTTTGGGAAATCGATCAAAGGAACAATTTCTTGTGTCATTCCTAGACCGGATTTATTAAAGTAAGGTTTCTGGATAGAAAGAATTTTGTCCAACTTTTCAGAACCCATTGAAAA
This sequence comes from Eucalyptus erythrocorys, assembly GCA_014182555.1. Taxonomy (NCBI): domain Eukaryota; kingdom Viridiplantae; phylum Streptophyta; class Magnoliopsida; order Myrtales; family Myrtaceae; genus Eucalyptus; species Eucalyptus erythrocorys. The sequence continues at coordinate 7,149,989 of CM024605.1, read as the reverse complement.
TTTCTTTGAGACTTTCAATAAATCCTCTTTCAAGCAAGCATTCTCTTTTGAAAGTTCATTTCCATTTTCTTTTGAAGCAGCAAGAGACTTGTCTAAACTTTCAACTTTCTCAAGTAAAATCTTTTCTTGTTGTTTCATTTTGGAATTCTCCCTTTTTAATTCAGCGATCCTTTTAAGAGAGCCTTTAAGACTAAGACAAAGTTCATCAATGTATTTTGATACTTTGACAGGAATTTTTAAATTTCTAACCTTGATACCATTGTTTGAGTCTGAGTCTGAATCTGAGTCTGAGTCTGCCATAAGACATATATTTGCATATTCTTCATCACTCTCCTCACATTCGGTATCACTCCATGTTTCAGCTTTGAGTGCTTTCTTGAACTTTTCAGGTTTTCCTTTTTTTTTTTCTTCAATAAGGGACAGTTGGGTCTGATGTGCCCCTTTTTTTTTGCATTCAAAGCAAACAACTTCTTTGCTGGTATCTTCTTCTTCATTTGATCTCCTTTGAAATCTTTGATTGTTTTGTTTCTTACCGTTGAATCTTCTACTTTTTCTATTCAACCTTCTAAACTTTCTAAATGAAGTGCCAATTCTTCATCATCCGGTCTTCTTCTCGAGTCCGTAACATCGAATCATCATTAGATTTTAAAGCAATTGACTTCTTACCTTTTGTGTCAAATTCCTCATTGAATTGCTCGACTTCATAGGATTGAAGTGTGCCGACCAATTCGTCAACCGAAAGAGGCATGATCCTCTGTGTTCTCTCGATAGATGTCTTGACGTGATTCCAATCTTTGGAGAGCCCTCTCAACAATTTATTGACCTTCATAGGTCCCGAGATTGGCTGTCCTTGGTATGCCAAGCCGTTTACAATTTACTCGTAAATCGACCGAACATATCCGAGATGGTTTCTCCCGGCTTCATTTTGAAGGCTTCATATTGACCAAGAAGGATGTTGATCTTGGTTTCTTTGACTCGATCTGTTCCTTCATAAGTAACATGTAATTTGTCCCAAACTTCTTTGGCTGTATCACAAGATGAAATTCTATTATACTCGTAGGAGATAATGCACAATAGAGAGAGTAAATAGCCTTTGCATCAAGAGCATGTCTCTTAGAGATTTCTGCTTGTGGTAACCCTGCTCCATCAGCTATTTCTTTTCCTGTGCTTGATGTAGCTTTAGGAATAATCCCGTTCTCCACTACATCCCATTCCATAGGATCTTTAGATCTTAGGAATGCCCTCATCTTGTTTTTCCATACGTTGTAATCCTTACCATCAAAGTAGGGAGGTCTGGTATTACTCTGACCTTCAACTAACCCTAGAGCCAAAACACTAACCATAAATCTTTAGCTTCAGAAGTAATAACACTTCTAACAAATAAGCAACCTGCTCTGATACCAATTGAAATGGGCTAGTGAATCAACCTAGAGGGGGGTGAATAGGTTGTTGCGGAATTCTTTTAAAATCTTTTTCAATGCAATACGTTAATATCAAGGATATATCAATAATAAACAGATTACGTATTCACAAAGTAAATAGAGTAGAGAGAGAAAATTGACACAAGGATTATAGTGGTTCGGCTTAGACCAAGCCTACGTCCACTCTCCACGCTGACAGCCAAACGACTGTAATCACTATGTAGCAAAAGAGTGCCTTTACAGTAGATGGATTAGACTTCTTCAATTGACAGTCTCTCCTATAGCCTTCTGCTATCTTTGCTCTATATCTCACTTTCTTTGTTACACAGTGTAAACATGAAAGATTTTAGAGAACAAGTGATTTTGGAGATTCTAACATCAAGATTTCTTTACTGGTCTCTCCTTGTTTCCAAGCAACGTCGATCCAACTTAAATAATCTCCGTGCCATCATGCCCGTTGGCACATTCCAAAAATTCATCCAATCAACCCGTTGGACTGAATCAATTTAAGTGATCTCCTTGTCCCGAAAACGTAAGTAGACAGTAGCTCGTCAATCCTGTTCGCCCATACAATCAGGATCTTGAGTTCCCAAAATTAGATTCTTCCCAAAATAAACTTGATCTTCAACGAATAGAATCCGAAGAATCAAATCTTCCAAGCTCTTGATCACAGCCAGAGATATTCCATGGTTAGGATTAGGAAATACGAAATCCAATATTTGTAGCCATAAGAATAACCTATAGCCAGCCAGTAAAAAATCGCGGACTATCTTCAGACTTAGATTTGGGTCTCAAGAGTCGTCAGACTGAAACTGAGTCTTGAAGGTCTTCAGACGGAAAAACTTCAGACCGAAATTCTGGGTCTGATTGTCTTTGAAAACCTTTAGACTTTGACAACTTCAGACGTAGCCGACTGAGTCTTGGAATCCTTAGACCACACTGTTGAGGCTGTTTTGTCAACTTCAAAACTCCAAGGGATTTTTCTTCAATAGATATTCCATTTGTTGCAATCCGTCCAAAATATACCCTGAGGAGACAAGTTGAATTACATGTCATGGACTGATAATAGGATCATGAATCGAGTGAGAATATCACCAAAAGAAAAAAGAACGCAATGCTTTCTACACTTGTATTTGTCATTCACTTATGAAATCTTTATTTTTGGAAAGCACAGGGACATTTCCATGCGTAGCTCCACAAGTGCAGCTGAAGTTTAAATCAAATGTTTCTGAATTAAAGGTTGCCAGAGATGTGTGTATAGCTTCCAGACGGAGAGAGAAATAAAAATGCTTAAAGTAGGATGGTTCAGGGTTGTGATTTCAGGGTGTGCATCAACCCTAAATTAGACTTCATTTCTCCAATTGAAAAGCACTAGTGCAGAAATGGTTGTCAAAGCAAAGAGACTCGTAGTTCTGTTTTGGTACCCGCAAAAGAGATGTGTATGCTTAGAGAGTCAAAGCCCATGGCCATGGCCGAGAAAAGGGTAATCGGGAATCATTTTACCATATGGCTAATCTAGAATCATTTTACGATAAGTGGTAATCAAGAATCATTTTATGACCCAGGTAATCAAGAATCATTTTACAATAAGCTTATCCTGTCGATTGCCCAGTGAAAAATGTTTCCCTAACCACTACGTGGAGAGCACAATCTATATGTCTATGATTGATTAGATCGATTTATCCATTTGCAGATGAATAACACATGGACACCTAACGATTTTCCAGCACCATTTTTAGAAGTAATTTTTCAGTGAATTTTGGACAATATGAACCTTCTTCGGATTTCAAGCGCCATAATTGAACCAGTTAATTCTCCAATGTGAGTATTAAAGAGATAATACTATTGACACCTAAAATTTAACTATGTTTTAAATTAATTCGCATAAAAAATTTAGGGATCAATTTGACCTTGACAAAAACGATTTTTGCATTAATTAGGCCTTAATTTTTTTTTTTTTTTGCATCCATTGATCTTTATTTTTTGGATAATTTAATAATAATAATAATAATAATAATAATAATAATAATAATAATAATAATAATAATAATAATAACAAACAAACAAACAAGAAAAAATAGAAGCAACAATCACATGGGGCTGGGCCTTCACATCCAGCCCCTTTCCTCCCTCCCCCTCCCCGGGCTCATTTCTTTTTCCCTAGCCCGACCTTTTCTTCTTGTCTCCTTCCTCTCTCTTGTCTTCTTCCTCAGCCTCTACAACCAGCACAGCACCTACGACCGAGGGGGTAGGCCGACATCAGCTGGAAGAGACATTTCTGATATGCCATTAATGCTCGCCTTCAATGCCGAGCGTGCCCTGGTGGAGAAGTAGGGATGGGACGCCGGTTTGGCCATGAGAGTCCGATCGGCAAGCCAAGGGTCGATGGCTGAGGCTCTCCGTCAACCAGACCCTCCTCGCCTATAAATAGACAAGTGCGAACTCCATCGATGGCAACGAGCGAACTCAGAGAGCTTCCCCAGAGAGACTTGAGGGAAAGATCGAAGAGTAAGCAGGAGAGAGGGAAGGGGTCGCAAGCTCAAACGGCATCTCCCCGAGAGACATCAAGGGAGTAGCGAGCGAACCTGAGAGGGAAAGATCGTGAGCAAGAAACCCAGGTCCGTGGGTTGCAGGGAGAAAGGGCACACACGCCACCGATGGTCGCGCCTGTTTCATGACCAACCACCCGCCTCTGTCCCCCCTTGTTGCGGTGAGCTAGGGTCTACTTCTTTTTTTTTTTTCTCTGCGTTTTGTGGTCGTCGGGCTGGGACTCATGGCTGTCAACCTCACGCAAGTTTTAGCCCTCGACCGTCCGTTATCTACTTCCCCCAGTCCTTGCTAGTTGTCTTCTCGGAGTCCATCGTGATCTCGACCCCGAACGACTCGACCTTGGCCTTCTCAGCCGACGTCCTCCAGGTGTTCGATATAAATCCCAAGGGAACATAGTAACCGCGGTTGGATCTGCAGTGACCAGGGGCGACGGGCGACGTGATCGGCTACGATGGCCAGCTGGGTGAAGACTGAGGCGGCACCAGCGGAGGCCCAAGCTCAAACCGAGACGAGCTCGGTCGCCTCCGCCACAGATCGTGGGACTTGAGGGCTCAAGAAAGCTGGGTCTGCGAAGGGGACGCCGGGTCAGAATCGAGTAGGGCATGGGTCGTCGTTTGGGTAGGGTTTTGTCGGAATTGGACCATTCGAGCTAGGGTTCCGCTCGATCTGGGCTTGCGTGCATGGGAGGGCTAATTCTTGGGCCGGATTTTTTTAAAATGAAGATGGGCCAATTTGGTTTGGGCTCGGTTCGTGTTTTAAAAAAAGAAGGAAGAAAAGAATCCTAGGCCAAGCCCGTGTTGCAAGCCTGTTCGGGCCTTGGGTGACAATCCGAGTCAAACCCAACTCGGGAATCTGACCCGGGCTGCTGGTTCTAACAAATCAGGTCGAACCCAAAATGGGGAACCAACCCGGGTTGTTTTTATAATAAAATAAAAATCATAATTTACTTTCCAAAAATAAAAAAAGTCCCAAAATATCCCATATTTTCCCAAAACCTCAAAAATCAGGAAAAAAAGCCGAAAATGATTAATATTTCGTAAAAAGATCAAAAATCTAAAAAAAAATTGCCTTTTCATGTTAAAAAAGAAAAGACCAAAAAATGTTTTTCCTCCACAAGTGCATGGAAAACCCCTTGGAATCTAAAAAGTCTCAGGGTTTAACAAGATTAGGTATTTGGAAGGACATTAGTAATTAACTAATATAATCAAGTCCCCAAACCTAATTTCTCTGATTGTGTAGAAGCAAATATTTCTCTCAATATTTCACTTGGATTGCTAATCAACTCACCCCAAATAAATTAGTGGCCATTCATTTTTAAAATTAACTTATAGGTTAAAAAATCAAACTGTTAAGTCATGAATTGGTAGGCTTAGGAAAGTCTAGGTTAAGCCTAATAGACCTAGCCGAACCATTACCCTCCATCGGGGCTCGCCCTAATCGGGCACCGAAAAAGAGGTCACGACAAATACTTAGCTGTATAGAAGAATGATCACATAAAGGAACATTAGCGATGTAGCTCAAGGTCAACTACTCAAACAATAGGACTGGGAGACTGTCTTACATACATAGAAACTCAATCACAAATCAAGCAGAAATTTCAATTTTGTGCTAGCTGAGGAAAATAGACATATCTTTGTCGAGTCATATCAAAATGACTTAATTCCAAAGCCAAAAGAACGGAGACTCTTGGATCTACAATTTTGATGTTTTGAGTTTTCTTAGATAAGTACCGTATAGGCTTGTCAATTTTGGAAGGAAGTGGGTGAAACAGGATTGGACATAATGAATGTTGCGATAAAGCGAGCGATCGAACAATAATATAGACAGAAGAAGAAAATAAATCGAACACCAGATTTACGTGATTCGGTCGTAAAGACCTACGTCCATGGGAAGAGTAACACGAATTTCACTATAGATCAAGTGATACAAGGAGATTACACACTCGAGTCACTTAAACACTCTCTCAGTGTTTCTCAAGCCCTAATTACACCTAATAACGCACATAGTATTTAGCCCCGAAATTCCTCAAGAAATAATCTTTCAATCTCACAAAGGAATTACACTTAAATCTTACCACAAGGTTTAATTAGCTTGAACACTAAATCTTTTTGGATATAATTCACGAACAAGAACAAAAAAAAAAAAAAATCCCTCCCAAGCACTCGACGACAAGACAACGCTTCAAGAACACTTCTTCATGATCAACCCTATTCCGTCCATGGCCACAAGTCTATATATATGAGACTCTTATTCTTTTGCCGACTTCTCATAGGATTATATTTCCTATCTTAAACGATTTTATTCAAAACATATATCTGTATATTTTAAACAAAATCCAAGCCCTAGTCAAAGTTGGACTTTCCTATTTTTAGTGGCCAAATTCACCAACGCAGATTCAAATTTTGGGAAGTTGATCTACGGATCATCTTTGCTCGAGTTCAAACGTCCGCAACATATCCAATTCAGAATATTCAGAATTTCGCATTGGGCTCAAACTTGAGACATATTTTAACAATCTCCACCTTGGCTTGACGTTTGAGCCAAGTCACAATCGCTTCGCAAAAATTCAAACTCTGCTGCTACTCTCCCATTGCCCTCAATGGGCTCAACCGTCATAAATATTATCCAAGTTCAAGCCTTGCTTGAACTTTGCCATAACCGAGAATCTCATCAGAATACCAACTTCACATACACCTTTAATTGCTTCGTAAGGATTTTACAACGCAACCTCCTTAACCACAGATAAAGAAAAATCATTCTTGCATCCATATCTAACAGGAGATCGAATACGTACCTTGTTAATTTCAGCTATTACAACAACCATTGGCTCTATAGGCTCCACCCCGCTATGAGCACCAACCGTGTCAATTATTTTGCTAGTACTCATACTCGCTACCTCAGGAGTTTCTGGTTGCAACTTTACCTCAAGCTTAACACTGTTTAGATCCGTTTGAAAACTACTATAATCACTCCTAGCTATAAGTATCGGAAACTCATCAAAAGTAACTTCTCTGCTAATAATAGATGAATTTAACTCTGGGCACCACAACTGATAACCCCTCTCACCTCGTGCATAGCCTAAGAATATGCACTTTCTTACCCTTCCATTAAGCTTACCATCACTCGCTCGAATATAACATGGGCAACCAAATCTTCTAAGAACAGAATAATCAGCAACATTACTTGACCACACTTTTTCAGGAGTTCCATATCCAATCGCAGTTGATGGGGATTTATTCATCAGGACGCACGCCGTACTTAGCGCATCCTCCTAGCCATACCAGCACTAGAGAGCATTTTATGGGCCGTCTCTAGTAATGTTTTGCTCATCAATTCCGCAACATATTGTGGTTCATCAGCATTAATGCGATGTTTCACTATGCCTTCCTTCATGCAGAATTCCTTTAACATCTTCGAGCAAAACTCCATACTACAGTCAGTCCGCACATGCTTGATCGTCTTACCAGTCTCCTCTTTGATCAAAGCTATCAACTGCTTGATCCTGACAAATTTTATTTTCATATTCTCGTTAACTTTGCCAATTGGTCATTATACTTTCTTTACCATTTGTAAATTTAAGGGCCCTATTATTTACGACACTTCTCATGTGATTTTTTTATTTATAAATTTGTTATCTTGTCGCTTTTACATTTCTCGTAATGCGAAAATATAAAAATTACCATCATTGTGCTACTTTTTCTATTTTAAATAAATTAAAATAGAAAAAAAAAAAACTTAAATTGATTATATTAAAGGACTTTTCAAATATATATTTACCGAACAGCATTTTCCCAAAGTTACTTCCCAAATGACTTTTCAATTATAATTTACCAAACAGTTTTTACATTTCAGTAAACTCATTTAGGCTAAAGGCCTTTGCATTTTCCCAATGGCTTTCCCCAAAAGTTGAACCAAACGCACCCTTAGTGCCAATCAACATTTCCTCCCTCCAAAAGCAGTTTAGCGAACCTGCAACAACAAGGCGTAATTGGTGATTAATCAAATTAATTGCAATTAGATGATACGATATCATAAACAAGACAAAGAAGTAAATTTACCTTTTGAGAGCCTCAGCATTGGTCTCCTTAGGACAAGGCTCCAAAGCGCCAGTATTTGGGTTTCTTTTAGAGACCGGTTTTCTCAGTAATTCCTCACCGAATTTCACCAGATCCTCCAAATTCTTCACGGTGGCCTTGTCCATGGATGATAAATCCCCACACAAAGAGTCATCCTATGCACGTATAATCACGTTCACATTCATTGAAAGAGCACTAAAAAAAACTTAAATAAGAGAGTTAAATATTTGACTATTGCAATTTAAGGAGCATAACTTTAGTAAATGCTTGAGCTAAAAGTTTTAACCTGAATCCGAAGATAATGATCTTCGGCATGAAGAGTCTCAGTGGCCATGAGAAGATTCTCCTCGACCATGACCTTACTTCCCCTAGAAAACATATTTACAATCGGACAATAACCTCTTTTGTAGATCCAATCTGAAATGCCCCACTTTTTGGTTTCGCTCACCTTGTAACCATCTTCCTTTGTGTTCCCTGTTCCATTTGATAATAGGAGAAACTGGCCGTGCTTTCTCGCTTTGGACAAATCATTAAACCCTCATGTCACTTCCCCGATCAAGTTTCCCTTATTGCGAGCAATATCTTCAAGTGACAACACAATAATCAATCTCTTCGATGTTTCTCTGGTCATGGTCCAGTTCTGATTTAATCACTCGAACAGCTAATTGTCCGTTTAGGGGCGAGAGGTGAAACTAGACCACCAGTTCACGAATTCCTACATATATTACTAATGACAAAGTATGAGGGTGTCCTGCTGTTATCCTGGGAACGATAAATGGAAAAAAATTAAATTCGATATTTGAATCGCGGTCGAACTCTCGTGAACTTTGAATTTTGTTCCTTTATTAGCAGAGTAGCATCAGTTATTAATCCAACTCCACGCGGCGGCAATGCACGGCATAAAGCAACATGGTTGGTCTATATATGGTACCTCTTTGATGTTTCTCTGGTCATGGTTCGTTCGATTTAATCACTCGAACAGCTAATTTTCCTTTTAGCGGCGAGAGGTGAAACTAGACCACGAGTTCACGAATTCCTACATATATTCCTAATGACAAAGTATGAGGGTGTCTGGCTGTTGTCCAGGGAACGATAAATGGAAAAAAAAGTTAAAATTTGATATTTGAATTGCAGTAGAACTCTCGTGAACTTTGAATATTGTTCCTTTATTAGTAGATTAGCATCAGTTATTAAGCCCCCGGCATGAACTCCACGCGGTGGCAATGCACGGCATAAAGCAACATGGTTGCTCTATATATGGTACCTCTTTGATGTTTCTCTGGTCATTGTCCAGTTCTGGTTTAATCACTCAAATAGCTAATTTTCCTTTTAGTGGCAAGAGGTGAAACTAGACCACGAGTTCACGAATTCCTCAAACCAAAGAAACGTCTAATTGACCCTTCTGTTTGGGCCAAAAGCATGCCTAGACGGAAGGATTTGGTGTGGCAGCATGTTGAGGTTCTGTCTGGGGACAGGTGGAAGTGTAAGTTCTGCAGGGAGAAGCGTTCGGGAGGCGCATCGCGGATCAAGCACCACTTAGCCGACACTGCTGGGGAAGGGATCAAGAGCTACGAGGCTATCACTCCCCAAGTGAGATCAGAAGCCCAAGAAGCATTGGAAAAAAGTAGAAGAGCAAAGGAATCGAGCGATTTGGCTGCGGGCAATGAAGGTGCTAGGAGAGAGATTTCATCAGCAGATGTGCCGAACTGGAGCTATGCTATAAGTTCATGCAACCCAATCAATGTCTTCCTGGGTCACAACCCCTCAATCTCATGCTGTCGATTCTTAAATTCAGCTGCAGAATTTGAGTGATCCTAGCAGCAACGGAGTCCTCACACCCGAAGCCCATGTCCCTTCTAAGATCCGATGGAGGATAGACAATGGAAGGAGACAGTCTCACTCCGGGGGATTTCATTTCCATTCCGAAGGAATAGAGAAAATGAAAGGAGTCAATTTCATTCCCGTTTTGAGCATCGATGGAGGAGGGATTAGAGGAATAATCGCTGCCGTTATCCTCAGCTTCATGGGCTGCGCATGACAAAATTTCTGAAACAGAAATTGATTTCGGCCGAAAATTGATTTCTCAATTTCTATTCCCGGACAAGTTTCCGAGCAAAGAAACCCGTTTGATAACGACTCAAAATTTCTATTTTTAGAACAAAAATCCGTTTGATAACGTAATAAAATTTCTATTTCTAGGAATAGAAATTGATTAAATAACAACATAGGAAATTCTCAAATATAATATAATAGTCGAAATAATACTAATAGAAAAGCAAATAAGCTTTGATTTGGGGCGTCTTATGTTTCTGCATAAGATCAAATATTACATGAAAAGCTGCTTGCAAATTTGGAAAAATGATCTGAGCATGAGACTTTGCTGAATGCCTTCTCCAAGGATTTATATTTGCAGATGAAGAATTAAGCTCCGTAATCAAGTGAAAGCTCTACTACTTCTACTGTTACATCAGTATTTATTTTAAAACGATAAACTACCATTGAAACATTAACATGCTTAAATAGTTAAACATGAGTTATGCCAATTAAGACAAGCGAGTAACATAATATTACTTGCAAAAGATGCCAAGTACAAAACCAAGCAGATCTTGAAAAAACTGGAGTCATTCTCTCTACAAATCTACAGTTAGCCAAAGAATGTGTATTACTATCAAATTCCCAACAAATAATATCTTAAGATGTCGCATTCTGAGTATATCTTATTCACGAAAGACCAATGAATTATGACATTGATGGAGAGACATTGTCCTGCAGAGGCTCCTACAAGAACACTGGTCCCACCAACTCCATTAACGTTAAAAAAAAAAAAAAAAAAAAAGGTTTTACTTCTGTGGAACAAAATTAGGCCTATGACATTACCCATCAAATCGATTAGTGAAAAGGAAAAGAACAAAGTAAAAAAGAATTAACAGTCATCCCATGTGGAACTTACCCAGTGCAAGGCGGCCCCCAACTGACATTTGTGCACTTTGTGCTGCCTCTCACATCATATACCCTTCTACATCATGCATTTGACTTAAATACCTTCAAAACTTTGTGCCATAGTAGTATAAGGACCTTGCATAACTACATCCCATTCACCTATGAAACTTCTTTGTTCTCGAACGAATGGTTATCCTGTGATGTATATTTGTCGAGTTTGGATGTAAAGCAGGCTGAGATATCTCCAAGCCTTCCGATTTTACCATTTTCAGGTATATGGGAGCAGCCAAAAAAAAAGGAAAACAATCAGAGAAAAATCATAGATCATTTGGGAGTATGAGCTAACCAAACAGAGGGAAAAGGCCACATTAGAACCAGAGAACCTTGAGAACAGATTGCATTCCTTTCCATGGAACCCATAGAAAACAAGAAAGTTTACTTGATTTTAAAATGCTAAAGATTCCAAAAGATTCTACAGGGGTACACTCACTACGTAAAATAAATTGCAGAGAAGTTTGCGTGAATAAAAAAAGAGAGAATAGCATGTGAAGAGCAAACAGGTTGGAGATAGCATATGGATAACAATTGCTTGGACATGATGTTAAACTATGCTCATTACTATTACCTCCCTGGATGGAAGTTCTCCACACCTAAATCTTCATCCCAGAGAAATATGTAATCATATGCTGACACAATGCTAGGATGTAGAAAATGCTTTGCAAACCACCTGCAACATAAAGTTTTATTCAAATATGAGTTGGAGACACAAAGTTTTGCCTGAGAACCTACAGAAGCATGTGTTGCTTAAGAATCATGCAAGAAGACTTCTAGAGCAACTCATAAGTTCAGAAAAATAGAAGAGACAAGGACAACATCATCATCTCAATCAACATACAACTAGCCAAGAGCAAGAAGAAAGGAATCACAGCTCAGAATAATTAAAGGCAGCCTATTCTCTCTTGATTCTATTCAAAACTATTTCCAGATATAAGACTTTTGTCAAATGAGTTGCAAATTTATACTCAAATGGCAAGATAAACTTGCTATAAGACTCTACGGCTAAATTAACAAAGTTCACTTTGTTTCTGAACCTATAGACATTGCTTAAATTACACACTACACCAGCTTTCCCTTCACAAAATGCACTAGTTCCTAAGTTTTCTAACTCAACTCACAGAGCATATTCCTCATAAGTTATCTCAAATTCAAAGTGCTGAAGGTCAGACTCACCATTTGGTTTGGTTTCGAGCAACCACATGAATGGCACTCATTACTCCCAAGATCTCCCCAAGCATCGACTTTGCCGTGATAATGGAATAGCATAACCGTGAAATTTTTTGGATGAAACTGAATTCAAGAAAATTAGGTAGTGAATCTCAGTTCAACCATAGCCCATCTTAAATCATAAGCTTGAAAGTATTACCTCTTGGACAATAGCATTGACATTATGCTTTTGCTTGATCTCGACTTGAATCGCGGGGGCGGAAGAGAGCCGTGACAAAGTGGAGAATGCACTCACTGGAAATGACGGCGCCGATCAGGGGTAGGATGGTCGTCGGCGTGGCGCGGCGCAATCAATGAGGACCTAGGGTTGAGGACGGAGTTGGAGTCGACGGCAGCGAGTAGACGGAGTGGATGCTTGCGAACAAACGGGGTGGATGTCACCGAGAGGAGTCGTCGAATGCAAGGAGGACGAAGTCAGAGTCGACGGCGAGGTGAGCGATGATCTAACCGGCAAGAGGACGGTGACAGTAGGGAGGGCCGCGGGTTCCAATCTCAGAGACGAACCCGAGATGGGTTCGACGCAATCGGATCCGACGGAGTCATCAACTGCAGGGAGGACGAAGTCAGAGTCGACGGCATGGTGAGCGACGATGTCACCGGCGAGAGGACGGAGTTGGAGTCGACGGCGAGGATGGACAACTTCGGTGAGGATGGACAGCTTCGGAGAAGGAACGCCCGTTTGGTGAACGAAGAAGATGCCCAAATTGGAGAAAAGAAGGAATGATTTCTATTTCTATTTCGAAACCGAGAAGGTAAAATTTTTAGCTTCTGATTTCTCCTCCAAAACAATTTCTGAAGAAGAAATTTGTTTCAGAAATAGAGAAATCAATTTGTGTTACCAAACAGGTTTCTGTTCCAAACCTCTTGCGGGGAACAGAGAAATTGAGAAATTGAAAAATAGAAATTTTACCATGCGCAGCCAATTCTAAAATTGACTAACAACCGAAACTTTAAGGCTTGTTTCGGCACTTAATAAATAAGTTCTCGGAGAACGGCGTGAAGTTAACGTTATTTACTAGCAGTTTTAATAAACTCTTTAAGCAATCTATCGGTAAAAAAAAAAAAAAAAAAAAAAAAAAAAATCTTCTTTGTTCAATTGAACGACAGGAACCATCTAAATAAAATCACCAAAAGAGAAGATGCTAGACAATTGTTTAAATTCAATATCATTTATTGGCCGATGCTTAAAAAAGGGAATGAATTTATGATCTAAATCGCAAAATTCTTTAAGTCCAGTTATAGATTCAATTTAGATTATTTCGAAGTTGAACTTAATTTGAATCTATGTACTTGTATGTATTATTGACATCGCTCTTAATTGGTGTGTTATCTCTCTCTAAAATATGATGCTTCACCGGAAAGTGAAAGTCTAATGATATGGATGACATTAATGGATTTCAAGGGAACAAAAAAGATCTTTTTGAATTTTGAGCGGAAAAATAAATAGTTAAACAAGTAAAGGAATTGAAAATGCAAGTGCATGAATTAAAAATCTTATGGAAGGCAATGGCATTAGAAATTTAAAGTACTGGAAAGGTAAATTTGCCAAAACTTAAACATGAGAATAAATTGCAATAACAGACATTATTGATTAAGTAAACATTTATGAAGATTACCACATAGGTACTTATATCCTACCGGCAGCAGTTATTTACAACCAGTTATGAATTTTGAATCTAAAACGACTCCCTGGTTCTATTTACGATCATTGATAAGCAATCACGATCCTAGGCACAATCCATTATAATGGCTATCCTAAACGAGTTATATTTTCCAAGATCACTGGGGTAACAAATGGGCAATCATGTGCTTGCATCGATCAAGCATCTTTTTTTTTTTTTTCCGGACCTCCAACACTTGGCGAAAACTACAATAGTTGGCTGTTGACAACACTCGTTGACTGGTAAAGGACCTCGGTCTATAACTTTTGTGATATCCATCGTCATGACCTCATAAGCGAAGCATCGATTTCCTCCAGGTTATTGGCTGCTTTGTTCATTAATGACCTTCATTTTCACCAAACTTTGCTATCATTGACTTAACTTATCACTTGCCAATAATTGAATAGTCAATACTTTTTTAGGGTCAACACAAGCTCTAAAAGCGAATTTAGCATCTAAACCATGCATGGACGAGGTGACATTGGCATTACCCATTTTTTTTACTTTTAAAGTTCCAAATTCACTATTAATGTGTTTCCACAAACGTTATTGACCAATGTCTAACGGAAAATTCATTTTTACACCATCAACATATCTTATTGATGTGGATCTGACCAATCACATATTAGATCAATTGGGCATGAATCACCCAAATGATCCGGAGAACTATGACAATGAATGGCGGATTCTAGTGTGGTTTGATTGAGAGAATAGAGGGATAAGATTAGGATCAATGAAAATAAATATTCTTGAGCACACACATGTGGGCACCCGCACTTTGCCACTTTTTTCTTTCTTCAAATTTTCTAGGGAAAATACTGAAAGCATACCTCACAGTTGACCTAATGATCAATTATATTCCATATACATGCATAAGTTTTGCCTTTTGTGGAGATCATTTTATACTTCTACATCAATTATCAAAGTGTCCCTATTTACGAAAATGACATTTTATCTTCAAAATGCTAATTTCCATATCCTAACTTTCCACACTAGCGCATTGCACTTAAAATATTTTCTTTTCAATAATGTCCATTTACAAATCTTAAATTTTCACGCCACTGCATAGCACTTAAAATGTTCAATTGAAGTGTGCGCTGGCAAAATCCAAAATGGGAGAGTAGACAGCAACCGAAAAGTAATCGGATCCCGAAATTGTCGGTGAAAAACTGTTGATTTGCATGTATCATCGACAGTGCATATAGCCACACATTCTCGACGCATACATCATCTGCACATAGCCATCCGTCGAAGTGTTCTCTCACAGTCAGATGATTTAGATAATCAAAGCTGCACAACTGGAGTATCCCATATCCATAGCAAAACCGCAAAGATCAATTTTCATATTTCCTTTCCTGTTTGGGTTTTTCATATTAATGCCATTCGCAACTTTTGCAGAATTTCTTGTGCTGACTCCCAGTGCACCTGTGGCCCAGGGAAGGTAGACGCTTTCAAAGAAGAAGAGAAGGCCTAACATGAACATGAAGAGCACGTTAGATAAGCCAGGATGACTTGCTTGGTGATCATGCAATCGTGTGCATAAATGGACAAGAGTGGCGTTCATAATCGAAGCCTCTTGCACAAAGCAGGCAAGTCATCCTTGGCTGACAAACCAGACTCGTCATCTCATGTAAGGCCTCTCTTCCTCACAAAAACATTCCAATGCCTCTCGATGTGTGATGTGACGACGAAAAAGAACAGACAAATTTGTATCTTCAAGCAGTAGTTGCTTTCACAAGGAAGAAGAAGCCTGACATGAAAGATTAGAGACTTTCTGAGTAGCCAAGGAGACTGCCTGATACCGGGCCGAACTACTCGAACACTTAGTTCAGCTCGAATAGAGCAAGTTCGGAGCAGGCAAGTCATCCTTGGCTACCAAAAGAGACTCTCATCTTCATGTTAGCCTCTCTTCTTCTTCTCCTACTCAAGTCCATTGCTTCAATTTTTTGTTTGCATTTGTATAACTACTTATAGGGAATGGAAGAGAATATGAGATCGAATCAAAGCCAATTCAGATTTTTATTAGTGGGGTATTTCGAATGTCAATATTTGCAGGACCTCCTGTAGTCAATTTGCCTCATACAAATCTTCTCTTTTAAATTTGTCCCTTTTTTTTGGGTAAAAGCATGTAAAAATAGTTATCACTCTTGTAGGTATAATCAAGCTCTCCATATTAGAATATCATTGTTCTATATGCAGAGGGCTTACAGGTGTGCAAAAGAGCCGCCGAAAATTTATGAGAAGATATCGATGGATGTCTCTTAATCACTCATTTATCCGCTTCATCCTGTTACATATTCCTTGCTGTAACTTGGGTTGAAGTCAATATTCCAGGGCTTTAATTGAATTTCGGTGATAAGTTTGATCCGTACAATTCTTTATCTCATTGCATTTCTTGGACCAGCTTGGCAATGAACTATACTAGATGATTTTTTGCCATATTATCCTGAATAAGATGATTAAATGAGGTCCTTTATGATGCAGAGTTTGAACTAAGTATTTATTTCTTTGCGAGAACCGTTTGCCGACGCTATGTATGAGCGGCTGAATAATAAAATTGACATTTTCCAAAATAAGGGTACAACTTTGGTCCAAAAAGCAAAGCTAGCCATGCAGCTTTTAGCTTGAATTCGAAGATAATTTGATTCTCTATACCCACAGCTCTTATCCTCAACACTGCATAGGTGTCTCTCTTCCCGACCTTCATAATACCTCCACATGGAATGTTTCTGACCTTTCTCCATTAAAAGCAGCACAATAGGATTCTTGACTAGGGTTGAATTCTATTTTAAGCTATCTTCTTTTAGCGAGAGCATTTTTGGCAAGCAGATTGATAAACCTCTTATCCTTCAATTTTTTCTTTCTTCTTTCGTGTACGTAGGGGATCCAAATGGCATGGAGACATCAACTTGTAAAAGATGCCCTCCAGGGCAAAAGTCTATGACTCTGCCACTAAACAGAGGGTTCTTTTTTCTGTGCTCTGGTTGACTTTTCTCACTTGGCTTACGTCTTGCACTTTTCCTTGGAATTGATATTCCATTTGTTGCAGTCTCTCCAAAAAAATACCCCGATGGGGACCAGTTGACTTACACGTCGTGGACCGATAATATGATCATCAATCGACTGGGATTATCATCAAAAGGATAAGAAAGCAATGCTTTCTACAATTGTAACCCTCATTCCCTTCTGAAATTTTCCTTTCTGGAAAGCGCAGAGACATTTCCATGCATAGCTCCACAAGTGTAGCTTAAGTTAAGTTTTTTGACTTAAAGGTTGCTAGAGATATGTACAGCTTCCACACTAAGAGAGAAATAGAAACGCTTGAAGTACACCTGAGATACTACTTACCCATGCAGAAGGATGATCACATATAGGAACATTAGACTTAATGATTCCTCCATCTCAAAGTGAGAAAATATATGTACATCTCTAAAGAAAGCATACTAAACTGTGATCCCTAGTGGAAGACGAAAAAGATCTGTGGAGAAGAAACCAAGTGTCAATATTTCTCTTCCCTGTTGGCCGCCGAGGAGGCTTCCCAAGATCAACGTAGCTAGAAAACCGAACATCTAGGAGAAGAATGCAAAGATTTGTGTACTTGATTTTGAACCCATCATTCTTTATGCGGAATGACGACGATCCAATGCTCAAACAACGAGCCAACGCTCAAGTTCTTCTCCTCTATGACCCTCAGTTCCTGACTCGATGAGACCGCCACTTATAACTTGCCTTATGTGAGTTGAGAGAGAGTTTGTGGAAGAAGTAAGGGCTAGAGGAGGGACCTTAGCGCTATTTATGGATGTTTTGGACGGGTCCTCTCATCACAGGTCGGGCCCAACTCGGCCCACACAATGCCAGACCCATATTTGACCATTAAGAAAACCTCATGCCTTACCTTATTAGACCAATCCCGTAAAACGGTAATTACAATCTCAATTAATGTAACCCACATAAGGAAAACTCTTACATTCTCCCACTTGGGCTATATTAATTGAGACTGTACTTTATGTACGCACCTTTATGTTGGTCTAGTGGCAATTCTTAATAGTCAATCATATCCCATAAATTCTCCAACACTGAATCATGGCGGTAATTGAATGTATTTATACAGAGCCTTCCATGGTCACGAATGCTTTTAACTTCATTGATATGGATTCAATATGGCTGTGTGGTAAACGGATAACACCTCATAAAGAGCAATATCTTACGTGTTATCTCCCTTGTCGATCACTATTCTCTTACCTTAAGTATCACAGAAAATCGAATGTGGCACTAGAGAATATCTTTATGGTTCTAATGAGCCCACATATGTCTTATCTTTATGGTTAACCTTTCTTTATGTGTAATCAAGACATATGCTCAAGGCCGATCATTAGATGCCCCGGCCTTCACTCAAGGCCTACACAATACCTTGAGATTTTCATTACATATGGTGACCATACATTCATGAACACTTTATTGAATGTGCAACACATATAAGCTTTATTAGAGCAAAATCAAAATAGCTCCCACTAAATAATAGCATCCAATGATGCTACTTAGCCCATGTTCACGACATGTCGTTCAAGTACACAAGAGCAAAAATCTTTAATTAGTTGGTCTACAACCACATCATCTATGGAAATATGCTCTACTGTAGTGTCACCATTCTGTATTGTTTCTTTATGGTCAAAAACCTGACCGTCATATATCTAGACCCCTCGAGACCCTTATGGTTGTTGACAAACAACACTGAAGAGTTATTGCCTCGATACAACCGTATGGGTCTATTCATAATATCAAATATGATCAACTCTTTAATGAGGTTCCAAAGTCAAATATCCTGAGTACAACTGAAAGGCACACTATAAACTCTGTTTATACGGTAAAGGACAACATAGATTTATGTTTATAACTTTATCATAACACTACACCTTCTACTAATATAAAGATATATTATGTTATCAATTTCTTTTCATCCTTATAGCTAGTAAAATATGCATTCGAATACCCTACTAGCTCTAGATACTGAACATATTTGTTAGTATATAGTTTTCTTATCCTTTTCAGTGTCTCAAAACCTTATTAGCAGCAATCCAGTGATCATGTCTTAGGCTTGATTGATATTTGCCTAAGAGTTTTACTGCAAAAATTACATCTAGTCTAGTGTAGACTTAAGCATATATGACACTTGTAAAAGCAATAGTATAAAGTGTATCCTTTATTTGGATTTTCCCAAAATTTGAACAAGGACAATGCCATATATTTAATCTATCAACCCTAACAATAGCAGCAACTCTTGGCCTATTGAATATTTTCAAAATACAATCAACATATGCAATCTAAGATAAATCTAACGTGTTCCAAGAATGATCTTTATAGATCTCAATGCCAAGGACAAATGGTACTTGACCGGGGTCTTTCAAGTCAAAATTTATTGACAATATTCATATTATCTTATGCAGTAATCGAATATTGCTATTGCAAGCAAGTTATCACTTACATGGAATCTGAGAAAACTAAATTTTCTTCCACTAACTTGCAGTATATACACTGATGTATTCTATTCTCAACAAAACTGAATGAAGTGATAACACTATAAAACTTCAGGCATCGTCTGATCCATAGACTCTTTTAAGGCCATAAATAAGGGATTTAAGTTTACACACAAGATTACCTGAATCATCCACTGCAAAACCTTCAGGTTATACCACATAGACTTCTTTATCAAGGTATTCATTAAGAAACATAATTAGAATCATCTATCTAATGTAACTCCATAAAAATGAGCCAACAATACCATATTCACTGTGAAATAGTCTTTAGAAAAGACTAAACTTCTCTCTGAGTGAAACTTTCTTATCAGCAATTTGAATTTAAACTTCTCAATGTTTCCCTGAAAAAATTCTCTTAGTCTCATACACCCATTTGTAGCAGATAAGCTTGTGACCCTCAACCAATTCAATAAGCTCCCAAATATTATCACATTTTATAAATTGCATCTCGTCTTTTCATTATGTCTAACCATAGATTAGACCAAGGACAAGAAACAACATTTGCACATAAAATTCACTAGTTCAACCACGTGGCGATATCGTAATCATGCTCTTACAAATAGATTATATAGTATAGTGGTATAACTAAATATCTTTCCGTAACAGATCTTTTGAGTGGAGCTATAGTCACTTCATTCTATACCCGAGAGGTTTGAGAAACTTCATCAGGAATCATATCAATAACAATATCCTGAACCTCACAAGCTTAATCTGTGCTATAAAAGACTCCGCAATTGTCTGTATAGGGAAAGACAAAGATATAATGGTCCCCACCATACTATTATCTTTAATAGTCTAAGAGCAGCTATCCTCTGCATTTTCGTCGAACTTTAGAGACTTCGCTGTCTGTGATTCCACAACTCTTGTGCCTCTATTGGATAATAAAACCTAATATCCCTTCAAATGATCTAGGTATGATATCGAGTGGTTCAAGATTCCAACTTACTTAATGTTGGATTATATAACCAAACTTCTGCAGGACACTCCAAACCTTAAGATGATTCGAGTCAAGTTCACATCCGATCCATAACTCAAAATGGAGCCAATGGAACACCTTTGATAGTAACTCGGTTTAATACATAATGGGCTTTTCGCCCATAGAAAACCTGACAAATTAGTCCTAGTAATCATACTCACTATCATGTCCATCTTGGTGGAATTACACCTTTCGGCCATACCAATTTGTTCCAAGCTTTTTGGGTATAGCAAACTAAGTTACTATCCCGGAATCTTCGAAGTATTTAACAAATGGCCCTTGAAGCTATCCAACATTGCCATATTTGTCAAAATATTCACCACTGTGGTCATGTCTGAAAATCTTGAAGGTTCATCCCAACTGTTTCTTGGCTTTAGTCTGAAAGAATTTGAATCTATCCAAAGATTCAGACTTTTCTTTAATCAAAAGGAAAACAGTCGTCAATATGACTTTACCATATATGGTCACCAATATCAATGTCAATGACTTCTAACAGGTTTGGACTTCAGACTGCGGTTTTCTCCTTTATCTTAACCGTCTTACTTCTACAATAGTCTACTCAATTCTTTAGGCAACATTTAAGAGTAGACAAAACATCAATATTATTAGTCTTTCTATCCATTCTCTAGACATATAATCAAGACATTTATGCAATAATGCATAAGACTGTTCTTCAGGTAAATCTCTATTGGAAATAACATTTTCAATTGTAAAATGACATACATTTCCTTGGGAGATGAGCACAATTGGTATAATTCATTTGACACATTGCAGTACCTAACTTTATTTGACTTGGAAAACATAGAAATAACAATGTTCTTTGTTTCAAAATAATAGCCGCACACTTTCGAGACACGATACGAAAACTAGATTCCGTCTAAAGGAAGGTATATAAAATGTGTTTTTTCAACATCAAATGCAAACTAATATCCATAGTCAAAATAACATCTCCCACTAAAATGACGTTAAAAGTTGTTTCACATGATGAGTTATGATTCATTCTAATTTGGCTTTCTTAGATTTATGAATCTCTTTATGGTAAACAACATAATTTGTTGCACCGTTATCTAGCCACCAAGAACCAAATGAGGCTTTTGATAGGAATTGAATTCATAACTGAACGCCAATAAATCATTAATTCTAGATGCACGCTTGGACAATCAAGCTTTATGTCATCACAATATCTTTATGTGTAATTTCTTTCTACAAGAGTAGTAAATGACACCACTTCTTTCAAAAGGTGTTATCTTAAAATCAGATTGTCGAATGATCGACGCTTTATGAATACCCTTATGAGTATGATTCTAGACTTCAAATCTACCATCCTTAGGACGCAATTCTTAACCTTATCAAAACCATCATACCTTATGTTGAAGAGTCCTTGCATTTATATCAATCTCGGTAATAGACAAGACACAATTTCAAGCCACTAGGGCTTCTATCATCCTTTTAGCAGTGCAATCAGCTAGTAAACCATTTTCAAGTGTTCTTAAATGGAACACCTTATGGATGATGGACAAATTCAATTTCCCTTTCCTAAATAGCAAGGAATACATTCTAATTCCATATAACTAACAATGAGATTCTTAGCTTATTCAAAGTAAGAGCAATATGAACATCTAGCAGCATCCATCCTTAATAGAAAAATCTTTTTTCTCTACTTAAAATTTGACCAATAGGAACCTCAATTACAATGGAGTTACCATTATAGATAATGTAACATAATAATAAACAGTATATGTAATTGGCACCATGTGAGTACTGTGTAACTTGAAAACTTTATAAGTACACATCTTGAGAGTTACATACATCATCATATAAATACCTTTGGGCAGAATATATGACATGCAATTGCATACTCTCCACATAACAGCGGTCATGTGAATATATTCTGACCTATCGCAAATTCACCACCTTTGGGTGTATGAACCACTAGGGTCAGTCACTTCTCAACCATATGCTGTACATCCATCCCTCCATGAACTAACACATAATTACCTCCTTTGGGAGTATAAACGTGCATCAAAACAGGAGACATCCCTTTACGATATGAGACTAATGTTTCTCAAATTCAATCAAATGTGTCACTTTGGCGGTCACAACCCAATTGAATCATTGAAACTCTCTCATATCAGGGATAACTTTATAACTCACATTTATTCCATACATGTGATTTTAGACCGGATGACAAAGGCAATTCGTCACTAAAATCACATATCATGCCAATCACATTAATCCATTTGTTAATATATAGTGAACCTTATACATGTTATTAATGAATCAATGCTCTACACATTCCTTATGTGATAATATACATGTGAGCTCGCAAAGTATTTCCAAAACCATAGAGAAATACATGAAAAATATGCAAAAATACCCCTAAAATCACGTACCTTAGGGTTTCACATGCATTTTCACACTCATAAAATCATCAAAAATATAAAATAAACACATAAGAGCATAGAGCACATCCATACAAACACAACGGTCCAAACCACGCTCCAATCGGATTGTCCACGCCCCCTCACGCGCTGGCACCTTGAAACCGGTCTGAAGTCGATTCGACCGATCAACCAGTTAAACCAGTCAACAGTCAACCGGTCAACGGTCAACCCTATAGACCCCGATCGGGTCAAACCAGTCCACCCGGGTTGGGTCGACCCGGTCAATACGGGTTAGGTCAACCCAATCAAACCGGGTCGGGTCCACCCGGCTCGAGTTGATCCAGTCAATACCAAGTCGGGTCCGTGGTGACGTCATCAATGACGTCACATGCCACGTGGCGGTCGCATGTAAGGCGGCTTACGTGACGTCATCATGACATCATCACGAATACCTGTCTGTGGTGGTGGCGAAGTCAGCGTGATGACGTCATGATTGACGTCATCATTGTCGAGGCGATCCACGTGTCGGCGCAAGCATGAGGCCGCGTGGCGGTCCGTGGGCTGGTGCGCATGCGTGCGTGTGGGTGCGCGTGATGCCACGCGGCAGTGTGTGACGCTGACTCCTAGCATCGCCTGGGCGCGTGGTGTCACGTGAGGCCGTTTCCGGCATCGTCCGAAGACGTTCAACCTACCAAATTGCTCGTATGGACGAGGAGAAGCCATTTATACAATAAAAATTCACTTTCGCCAGACCAAAATTAACAAAAACGGGCGAAACGTTCCAAGGGTAGGTGAAATCCGAAATTCTCATCGCCGCGCATTTGGCCTCGGCCGAGGCGTACCACCCACCAAAACGCTCGGCTCAACAAGAAGAATCCAACTATGTTTTCAAAATCACATTTCAACGGGCAAAATTTATGAAAACGAGCCAGAAGAAACAATTCAGGTTTCAGGCTACGTGGCTCGATACCAAATGTTGACCGTCGAGGCGGCTTCCCGATTAACGTAGCTAGAAAACCAAACATGTAGGAGAAGAATGCGAAGATTTGTGTACTTGATTTTGAATCCATCGTTCTTTATGCAGAATGACGACGATCCAATGCTCAAACGACGAGCCGACGCTCAGGTTCTTCTCCTATATGACCCTCGGTTCCTGGCTCAATGAGACCGCCACTCACAGCTTGCCTTATGTGAGTTGAGAGAGAGTTCATGGAAAAATTAAGGGCTAGAGGAGGGACCTTAACGCTATTTATAGAGTTTTGGACGGGCCCTCTCATCACGGGCCGAGCCCAACTCGGCCCACACAATGCCAGGCTCATATTTGACCATTAAGAAAAGCTCATGCCTTACCTTATTATACCAACCCCGTAAAACGGTAATTACAATTTCAATTAATGTAGACCACATGAGGAAAACTCTTACACTCCCTACATTCAACAAGCAACCTGCGACTGCGTCAAAACTCTTTCAAGTCACTCAAGGGGAGGAGATGATAGCTTGTCGGCAGAAGTGATGGTGAGAGCCAAGTAGCAGGAGAAGGCCATGTAAGAGAAAACAACGGAAACCAACACTTGGTTGCAGAAGTTGCTCACTCTGTTGCAAGGCCAACCCAACCCATCCTCCTCTCTCTGTATTGACCTGCATACCCGATAGCGGTCCCCGCTGCACTTCCACATATCATCAGCACCATCATTGCATGCATCATTAAAATAAATTCACCAGTTGTAGCTCGAAATTAAGTTAAAGAAGCCATATACGAGTGACACTCCATTTATTTCTTCCCTCAAGTCCTCTTAAGTTAAGAATGAGCTTTCCAATATCTAGATGACCTAGTCAATACCACAGAGCAAGTTCGTTAATAACTGGTTCACTTAGACTCTCAGACCAAGCGCAAGGTAGGTTTTCAAATAATTTCATTTGAGAATCCACACACCATAGTAAAATCACAATAGCAAACTCTCATATTTTTCTTCTAGTTTTATGGAAAGTTGATAATTTCTTGCCTCAGGGATCTTAAGAAGCACTAAGGAATATGAGGGAGTGAATCTCTATCTTAGTGTTAATATTGGATGTACCTACAATATGTAGTTTGATACAAATCTTTACAAAAAGTGTCTTGCATTAAGGTTGCATTTGGCAATCATGATAAAATTCAATTTATCCTATCTTGCATTTGGTACATGCTCAAAATAGGATAAAGTCGAATATAAGAAAAATATAGACCGGATAAAATTATTCTATAGAGAAAACGGGATAAAGGTGGATAAGATTTCTAACATCCATAATAAGAAAGTTGTTTTTCTTAAATAAAAGACTTCTTAAATTAACAAAACTAGAATTATATTTCAATATAAATAAAATTTGAATTCTAATATAAGAAATTCAAAATGACAAAAAATGACAATTTAGTTATTTTAATTTTATCTTATTTTTTATTAATATATTTCAATTTAATACTATTTTACAATATAAATTCAATATATAAATATAAATATATTCATATTTATTGCATATTTTAGGTATTTAATAAAGTTATATTAGAGAATGATGGAAAAGGGAAGAAAGAAATAAAAATTAATTAATTAAAAAGAGGAAAATAAAAAAGTAGGCAACAATGTTGCGATAGATTTTTACCACTCATTTTGTAAAGTTTTTGATTTATTTATACTAATAACGTTTTTACCAAATATTGTACATGATATGATATCAATATATTCAACTTTCTTACTGCAATCACTAAATGGTGGATAGGATATAGTAAAATCATTGTATTTTATATCATATCTTATCCAGTCTTATCCTTTCGTATAATCGAACGCAGCCTAAGAGTTAATGATTCTAAATAACTAGAAAGGATTATATTTACTAATATTGCGGATGATCTTTATTTGAGGAGATAGTGAAAAATGTGAATTTAGCATAAGATTTTCATAGATTACACGAGAGTTTACTTACACATATTTTAAGGGAATGATGTGGTATATTTAGACTATGTAACTGAAATGAAGGGAACATTGGAGGACTAGTTGATGGCTAGTGAAAATAAGAGGATTTAGACTTATGCCATGGTAGATGTTACGATTTCAAATTTTGGGGATATCTCAAGATGAGGTTTTAATTGTCGAAAAACAAGAAAGAACTTGATGCTGCTAGAGAAACTGTCTTATGGTTAATATTGTTACAAAAAGTGTGCAATCGAAAAATAAATTAGATAGAATTAAAGAAAATAAATTGGATATCATATTTACGTGATTCGATTATAGTGGCCTATGTTTATAGGATGAATAGCAATGGATTCTACTATAGATCAAGCGATACGACAAATATTACACACTCAAGTCACTCAAATACTCTTAATGTTTCTCAAGCCTCAATTACATCCAATAACGCACACAATGTTAAGTTTCGCAATTCATCACTAAATAATCTCTCAATCTCATGAGGGAATTAAGAAATCTTGAACTTGCGAGATTTAATTGGTTTGAACACTAATTCTTACATGATGTAATTGCATGAATGAAATCAATGGAGAAAACCTATGGCCAAGCACTCGCGAAACCGGCGCTTCAAGACTAATTCTTCTTTTTCTTTTTCCTTTTTTTCCTAACAAAGGCACCGCTCAATACAATATATATTGCAAGCACGCCTTAGAGAAAAATCAACACCTAGTTGAAGAAGGAATCTACTCAACTGGACTTTCCTTCTTTTCGTTGTTCTCTTGATTTCTTCTTCTAACACATTGACCGAGTCAAGGTCAAGTTCAAAGTCCCAATAGACTTTTCAACATTAGTCTACAATCCGAGTACAAGTCTAACAATATATTTTATTCTCTATCTTGCTTGGCTGATTCCAACACTAAAAAGATTTTTGTATTTAACTTTATTTGCAATTCAATTCGGATAAAGTATGTTTAACGGCTCAAACTTGGGACAGTTTTAACAATCTCCACCCTAGCTCAATGTTTGAGCCAAGTCACAGTCGCTTCGCAAAAATTCGTACTTTGTTGTTACTCTATCATAGCCCCCAATGGGCTCAACTGTTACAGTCATATTTCAAGTCCAAGCTTCGCTTGAACTTCGCCAAAACTAAGGATCTCATCAGAAGACCAATTCTACATGCACCTTTAACTACTACGTGAGGGTTCTCTGATGCAACCTCCTTAATCGCTGATAAAGCAAAATCATTATTGCATCCATATCTGTTGGGAGATTGAATATCTACATTGTCAATATCATCAATTACAACACTCATTGGCTCTATAGGCTCCACCTCACTACAAGTACCATCCATGTCGATTACTTCATTAGTATTCCTACCCGTTACCTCAAGAGTTTCTAGTTATAACTCCCCCTTAAGCTGAACACCATTTAGATCCGTATAAATACTACTATAATCACACCTAACTAGAAGTAATGGAGACTAGCCAAACGTAACTTTCTTTGTGATAACAGGTAAATTTAATTTCGGGCACCACAATCAGTGCATAACATAGGGACATGCAGTTTTGTACCCTTGCATTGAGCTTACCATCACTAGCTCAAACATAACACAAGCAACCAAATATTTTAAATGTAGAATAATTAGCACTGTTACCTAACCACACTTCTTTGGGAGTTTGACATCCAATCGCCGTTGATGGGGATCTATTTATCAGGTAGCTTGCCGTACTAAGTGCATCTACCATGAATCTCTTAGCCAAGCTAGCACTAGAGAGCATTTTATGGGCTGTCTTTAGTAAATTTTTGCTCATCAATTCTGTAACATGTTGTGGTTCATTGGTATTAGTATGGTATTTCATTATGCTTTCCTTCATGGAGAATTTATTTAACGGCTTCGATGCTAGTCTGCTCCTACTTGATCATTTTATCAATCTCCTTTTTAATCAAAGCTCTCAACTACCTAATACTGACAACAACATCAAACTTATGCCTAAGCACAAACACCCACATCTTCATCGAGTAGTTATCAACAACTGTTAGCATATATCTAGCATTCTTCCTTGAAGAAAATCGTGATAACTTGCAACATTCAAGTGAATTAACTTTGCAATTTCCGTCATTTCTTTGATAGTTCTATTGAACTGTACTTTCCGTCATTAATCTAAATCACAATACATGCATACATTCAATTCGTTAACAACATAACCACATAGTGGATTTTTTTCACTTACAACCTTTAAGCTTGTCTCGTTGATGTGCCCTAAACGAATATGCAGCTATTCAAACTCTCGAACAGATGTATTTGACATCTCCACAGCAAAATCTGTCACTATCTCACCTTGAAGCTTATACAGGCCATTGTGCTTGTTTCATTTCATAATTACCAAAGTAGCTCGAACAACTTTTAGAATTCCACATTCTAAAATATATCAATACCCAGCTGATTTAGGCCACTCAAGATAATTAAATTCTTCTTCAACTCTAGAACATGTCTCACTCCAACTAATGTCCTCACAATACCATCATGCATTATGATTCTAACATGACTAATGCTGACAACATCACATTCGGCATTGTTCCCCAACTGTACTTTAGTACTTTTTATGCACTGATAAGTAATAAACTAATTTGTATTTGGTGTTGCATGAAAAGAACAATCAGAATTCATAATACATCCATCAAACGATGAATCATTAGTGATAGACAAGACAAATTCAGCATTATCTAAATTACAATAGCTATAGCTGCAACATTATCTACAAAATCAACTACGATTCATTTACCCTTCTCGTTCTTCAGCTTAAGGCAATTCATTTATAGATGCCCTCCCTTGCCACAACTCCAATAGATAGCACCACCAGTTCTTCAGCTTAAGGCAATTCATATTTATGTTACTTATACTAATATGTGTATTAGTTCTTCCTCTACTTTCACCTACTAAAGTAATAGATATAGGTTTGTCAGATTTTCTTCTATGGATATCTTCACTTAAAATTAAATTTGTAGCCCCATCAAATGTCAAGCTTGTTGACTCAGATGAAGCACTAACAGTTGTAACAATAGTATTCTAACTATCAAACAATGAGGATAATAGAATCAAAGCACGTATCCCATCTTCAAAGTTAATCCCAACTAAACTCAATTGACTAATAATCACATTGAACTCATTAATATGATTTGCAACCGACGCACCTTCTGTCATCTTTAAATTAAATAAACGACGCATCAAATAGACCTTATTGATCACAGAGGGCTTTCCGTACATATCCGGTAGGGCTTTCATCAAATCAGTATTGGTTTTCTCCTTCATGATGTTAAACGCAACATTATAAACCAACGTCAGTCGAATAACACCCATAGCTCGTCTATCAAGCGAATCCCAATCGTTTGCTTAGCCTTTGGCTTCTCTCCAAATAGGGGCAAGTGCAGTTTCATCTGATAGAGTATGTATATTCTAGAAACTAAAATCCTTCCCTTCAAATCTGTCAATTTTCACTTTTCCTTATTCTATTGTCATCGATTCGCTTTAATTCAACCAAGTCTTGCTTTGAAAACAATTGTTGTGGAAAGCGACCGATCAAACAATAAAATAAATAAAAATAAATAAAAATAAATCAGACACCGGATTTACATGGTTCGATTGTAGTAACCTCTATCCACATGAGGAGCAACAGCAAATTCTATTATAGATCAAACAATATAACGAAGATTATACGCTCGAGTCACTTGGGGCGCATAGGCTGCGCATGGTAACATTTCTTGGCCGGGGAACAATTTTTTTCAGAAATAGTTCTTTTCTATTTCTATTATGGCGAACAATTTTCATGTAAAAAAACCCGTTCGGTAACTACACAAAATTTTTATTCTAGAAATAGAAAAAGAATAGAAATGTGTTTGGTAAACAACAGTTTCTTTTTTATATTTATTTGTTTTTTTTATTTTTACCGGCCGACCGCCGCCGCCGCCGAACGCCGCCGCTACCGTCGGACAACCGCCGTCGCCGGACGCCGCTGCTACCGTCGGACGACCGCCACCCACCGCCGCACGTCGCCGCTGGCCGACCGCCGCCCGCCAACTGCTGTCGCCGATCGCCGCCGCACGTCGCTGCTGGCCGACCGCCGCTCACCAACTGCAGCCGCCGATTGCCGTCATTGACCGCTGGGCGCCGGCTGCCGGGGATGTGCGGTGGCGGGCGACGATCGTTCGGCGGCGGTCGGTCGGCCTCCGGCGACCGGTGGCTGGCGGCAGTCGGCCGCCAGCGGCCGGCGGCGGTCGGTCGGCCTCCGGCAACCAGCGCGGTCGGTCGGCCTCCAACGACCGGCGGCAGCCAGCAACGGTCGGCCAACGGTAGCGATGGCAGCGGTGGCAACGGCGGTGGGCGACGGTAGGCGGCGATCAAGGGCTATCAATGGCGGTCAGTAAGAGAAGAATAAAAGAAAAAAATTCACTTATTTCTTAAACTTGTTCCCGGGAACAAGAAGTAACTTTTTTTACTTCTCATTTCTATTCCAAAACCATTCCTAGGCTAACTTTTTGTTCGCGGAAACAAAAAGATAACTTGTTGTTACCAAATAGGTTTCTGTTCTTTTTTTGTTCCCGAGAACAGAAGAACATAAATTTTTTGGCCAGGGAATGTTGCCATGCAGCACCTTGGTAACCATTTTGTTCCTAAAAATAATTTCTGATAAAAAATGATTTTTTGTATTCTGTTCTCATGACAATTTTTAAACAAAAGAACACATTTGGTAACTGTACAAATTTTTTTATTATAGAATAGAAAATGAACAAAAATGCGTTTGGTAACTACAAAAATTTATATTCCACTTCTTTTTCAATTACATTTTTAGATGAGTGTAAATTTGATATTGAATTCTCATAGACCACTCACCAATATAATTATCTTCTTATGACTGAAGAAATCATATTATATTTTATTATATTTTCAATTTAAAAAATATAATTTAGAATTCTATTCCATTCTAAAATTCTATCAAATCATAGAAATTCTATTGATTAATTATATTTATACTAAGTAATAAAAATATTAACTAATCAATTTTTTTATTAAATAGTAACTAATAAACTATAGTATAAACTATAAATATAAATACTAAATAATAAATTAAAATACAAACTAAATATGTATTCTATACATAGCAAAATTTCAATTCCTACTCCAAATAATTTTTTTATTTTTTTATAATTTTTCTTCTTTTCTTTTTTTCCTTTCTTTGCCCCCTTCTTCTTCCTCTTCAAGGTGGTTGGTCGTTAGCCTTGGGATGACTCGCAACCGGCCAGACGAGGGCCGGCGACCTCACCAGAGCGTCGCCGACCCTAGGCAAGGCCGTGCCTCGTTGACCGTGCCTCGCTAGTAGTTGGATGAGGCTCGGCTGAGCCTTGGCTGGGCGAGCAGCCTTGCCTAGATTTGGCGAGCCCGAGCTCACCTAGTTGTCGATGGGGCTCAACCTCGTCGAGCCATCGCGAGGTCAGTGTTGCCTTGTGTCGCGACCAATTTTTTCGGGGTATGAACCACCTAGGGTTTGGCTAATAGATTGTTAAGCCTAGATTTAACTCGGGCTCTCCCAAGCCCATACCAATTCGCGACTTTAGGTTTGGATTCTTAACATGCAAATGATATTTATTTAGGAGTCGCCATTAATCAGTTTTTTAGTGGGTCGATTAGAAATCCAAGTAAAGTAATGGGAGATTTACTTTACTCCTACGAACCAGAGATTCTAGATACGGGGACTTGGTTACGCTAGATTTATCTAACGCCCTTTCGGTACCTTTTCTTTTATTTTGAAAAAAAATGTTTAGCAGGCAGCTTGATTTTAATTTTAATTTATCTCCCTAACATGTAAGGTGATCATGCGGGTGCGCAATCCACCAATTTCACACCCAAGAAAAACAGCGAATGAATTGCAAAATCTTACCTCGAAGCAGCGAAAGCATTTGCAATGTTAAATTAAAATCCACATCATCAATCTTAGATATGGTTTCTAATTAACACACAAATTTTTCTTTTTTTTTTTGGTTTTCACCTTATTTAATGGAATTTAATCTGAATGCAATGAATACTAATAGCCTAATATGACATGGCAAAATGATCTAAATTATATGACATTAAATGCAATAATTGCAACTTAAATGACCTAATATGCAAATTTAAATTAAATGGTCCTAGAATGCAAATTGATTAACATGCGCCTAATTTTTTGGATTTTTTTATCTGGAATTTTGAATTAATAAAAGCCCTAATTGAACTACCTAAAACGAATAACTTTCTAATTCATGTTTAGGATTAATTTGAATTGACCCTATTATGACTTAGAAAATCATTTCTTTATTTTTTTGTCTTTTTTTTTTTTTAAAAGATGCCAATTTTTCTAAGGACAAATTTATCTAAATCTGACCCTAACCTATTTAAAAAGAGATTTCTAAAAAGTGTAATCCTAAAAATGTGATTCTAAGAAAAACCTAATTTACTAACCTAAATGTCTCTTTTACTAAATCTACATATCTAATTCTACATGCTCATGCAAGATTTTGATTTTTTTTCTTTTTGATTTTATGATTTTTTATTTTTCTAAAAATTGCAATTTATCCTAAAAAGTGGAAGTAATTTATCCTAAGATATTTGAATGAAATTCCTAACTAAATTAAAATTCCATCTAATTTAAACTAGGAATTAGGTCATCCTAATTTAAACTAAGACATTATTTTAATTTAACAATTTCTAGCCTAAGATGCAACCTATCTAAAATATTGATCTAAATTCAAAATTAGACATACAATTCTATTCTAAAATGCCTAATGATGTTTTTTTTTTTTTTTTTTTTATATAAATTTTGAAATTAAAATTTAACATGCAATTCAAATAATATAAAACTAGCATCCTAAATGAATGTTGCTTCTTTTTGTTTTTTTGTTTTTTGATTTAAAATATAAAATTTCTAAATGTTAATGACAATAAATAAACCTAATCCTAATTCAACATTTTTCTTTTTTTCTTTTTATTTTGAAATTAACAATTCTTAACAATTAAACATGCAACCTAAATTAATTGATTTGATTTTTTTATTTTTTATTTTTTGATAATTCATGATAACTAAAATACTTAACCTAAATGTGCAAATAACCCTAACCATGCAACATCCTAACTTAGAGATATTTCAATATAAATAAAGCAATCGGGACCATCCAAAATTACCCAAAAATATCACACATCGTTCGGATCAAGCGACAATATTTCGCTAGTAAAATCGATAAATCGATCTTAAGCCTTAAAGATCGAAATATCAATTTTATTCCCGCTCGATTAATTACTTCATCTAAAGCCTTATAGATGAAATAATAAAAAACTGGCGCGGTTGCGAATTAGGGAATAAATTGGAGTTCCCAATCACGTATCAAAGCCTAATTATGTTAGCAAGAATTCATAAAATGAAATAACAATAAATAAATAAAAATAAGATAAGATAAATAAATAAAAGAAAAGAAAAAAACTACCTAATGTTCCCTTTTCACTTTTTTTCTGTTTTTTTTATTTCTTTTCCTTTTTCGAGCGAGGCTTGCCCGTGGGCTTCCAAGGGCAGCCGCCGTCGGTCCGATGAGAGGGTCCGGTGAGGGCGATGGGGCACGGCGCCGGGCGTCGCGGACAGGGGAGCTGGTGAGCAGAGGCGTCGGGCTCGCGGGCGAGGCGGAGGAGGGCAGCCGCGGCGAGGAGCTCCGGCTTCGATCAAGGGTTTCGCAACGGGGGAAGAAGACGGTTGGCGGCGTCGGCTTCACAGGGCGGAGCGAGGACGGCGGCTAGCGGCGTCGGCTCCCGGATCCGGAGGTCTGCAAGCAACGGCGTGGGCTGATTTGGTGCCCGGCGGGGAGACAGAGCAGCGAGCGGCGGTGGAAGAGGCGCGGTAGAGGCTCGGCGAGGGGGCTCGCGGGTGCTGCAGGGGGCGCCGGAAGCAGATATGGGCAGAGGGGGAGCAGATCTGGGGCGGAGGCGAGGCGGAGGACCTCGGGCGGCTTCGGCGAGGGAGCCGGGCTCGGACGAATCTAGGGTTGGCGTCGGGTCACGACTTCGGGGCTCCGGGGCACGAGCAGAGGCGCGGGGCGTCGCGGACGCGAGGGCGGCGAATGGAGACGGCGTCTTCGCAGGCAGAGCGGGGGCGTCCAGGGGCGGCGCTGCGTCGGGTCCAGCGGGATCGAGGCGGCAGAGGGCGTCGCGGCACCGGTGCGAGCAGAGGCGACGGACGGCACCGGTGCGAGCAGAGGCGACGGACGGCGCCGGCGCGGGCACCCCCCCTCGGGGAAGATGAACAGTGCCGGGGGGTTTTTTTCACTTTTTTCCTTTTTTTACTTTCTCTCTCCCTCAGCTCACTTTTTTTTTTTTTTTTTTTGCTCTTTTTGAGCTCCTTTTACGGACCTCTTGACAGCTCTCTCTCTTTCTCTCTCTTCACTTTTGCTTTCTTTTCTCTTATTTTCCAAGAAAACCGACAGTCCCCCTCCTTTTTTTTTGCTCTCCTTTTTCAATTTCGGCCTCCCCTTTTATAAGCTCAAAAAATTGAATATTTGGAGTATATTTCATTTCTAATTTTATTCATGCATGATACCCCTAGATATATCATCGAAATCACATTCTATCCAAAATTTCCCTTTGCGCAAAACCACATCTCCTATTGTATATTGCCTAAATCTATAAAAATCAAAATATAACAAAATATAACAAAATCAAAAAATAAATAAATAAATAAATAAATAAAATCTGCCTAAACTATATGCCATGCATTTTTTATTTTTTTTTATTTTTTAGCAAAAATCAACCCCAAAAATTTAGGTGTCAACACCTTGGTAGCAAGGTCGACCTTGTAGTGACCCGGCGAGGTCGAGCCTCGCCAACGGCTAGGCAAGCTCAGCCTCGCCAGATCTAGGCGAGGTCTAGCCTCGCCCAGCCAGGCGAGGCTCACCAATGGCCGAGAGAGGCCTGAGCGAGGTTCGTTTGGCCACTAGCGAGGCTCAACCTTGATAGTGGCTAGGGAGTCATCAACGAGCTTGCCGGGCAACCGATGGCGGGGGCGGCGACGGCAGCACTTGAAGAGCAAGGCATAGGGAAGAAGAACAAGAAGAAAGAAAAGGAAAAATAAAAAATAAGTTGACTTGATTCTAGAATTGTTCCCGAGAAAAAAAAAATATTCGTGATTCTGTTCCAAATCTACTTCTGGAAACAAAAAAATAAAAATTTATTCCCGGAAACAAAAATTTTACCAAACGCATTTATGTTCCAAATATACTCCTAGGAACAAAAGAACAAAAACAAACACTATTTGAGAAGTTGCCAAACAGACCCTTATACACTCTTAGTATTTCCCAAGCCCCAATTATACTTAATAACACACGTAGTTTAGCCACACAATTCTTCACTAAATAATCTCTCATTCTCATGAATGAATTAAAAAGTCTTGAACTTGCAAGATTCAATTGGCTTAAATACTAATTCTGGATGTAATTGGACGAATGAAATCAAAGGAGAAAATTTAGAGCCAAGCGCTCACAAAACCGGTGCTTCAAAATCAACTCTTCTTTTTTTTTTTTTTTTTTCAACAACGGTTTTGCTCAATGCAATATATATTGCAAGCACACCCTAGAGAAAAATCAACACCAAGTTGGAGAAGGAAACTAACTCAACTGGACTTTCCTTCTTTTCATTATTTTACCGATTTCTTCTTCTGACTCATTGACCAAGTCAAGGTCAAATTCAAAGTCCCAGTGGACTTTCCAATACTAGTCCAAAGAACAATCCGAATACAAGTCTGACAATATATTTTCTTCTCTATTTTGCTTGGCTAATTCCAACATTAACATGATTTTTGTATTTAACTTTATTTACAATTCAATTCACATCAAGTACTTTCAATGGCTCAAACTCGAGACATAGTTTTGACAAATATGTTAATTGATAAAGATATTAGAGAGAATTTAGGAATTGATTTTTAGAGTTGGCAAAACCTAGATCACCTGAATAGTTATTGCCATGGTGCTGTCCTTTTGGGCTAAGACAAATTATAATGATTGAACCCCTGTGGCTTTGATTGAAGATAGCTTTGTAAAAGTGGAAACTAAGCAATGGTTTCGAAATTAGTAAGTAGTTTCTACAAAAGCTAATTTTTTAAGGAGTAAGGTGGTGAACCATTTTGAGGATTTGGTAGGGAAAAGCTATGACATCCTAATAATTCTTCATTTCCTAATGTCAAGAAGGATATTAAGAAAGGCTCGTGCTATTATCACCCTTTATTGGCTTCTAACACCTATTTTCACATTGAATTGATTATATTATCCTTTCTGGGTCCACTTTTAATTTAAGATTATTTCTTATTGTTTTGTTCTTCTTTTTCTTTTATTTCATTTTTTCTAGAGACAAAATTACCCATACTCTCTCAAACAACACTCATTAAAATGTGGGGCTTACTCTTGATTTAAAATTATCGCTTGCATTCTTTTCTTCTTGTTTAGTTTTTCCCAAAAAAAAATTATTTGGTATATAGCTAATAATTATTTGACAAAAAGAAGCTAATTAAGATTAGGATCAATGAAAATACATATTCTTGAGCACACACGTGTGGGCGCGCACTTTGCCACTTTTTTTCTTTCTTCAAATTTTCTAAGGAAAATACTGAAAGCATACCTCACAATTAACCTTATGATCACTTATATTTGATATACATGCATAAATTTTGCCTTTTGTGGAGACCATTTTGCACTTTTACATCAATTATCATAGTGCCTTTATTTACAAAAATGTAATTTTATTTTCAAAATGTTCATTTCCAAATCCAAACTTTTGGCATCAGTGCATAGCACCTAAAATGTTTTCTTTTTAAAAAAATTATTTCCAAATCTTAAATTTTTCGCACCACTGCATAGCACTTAAAATGTTCACTTCAAGTGTGTGCTGGTATAATCTAAAATGGAAGAGTGGACAGCACCCGGAAAGTGATCGGATGTTTGAACTCGTTGGTGAAAAATTGTCGATTTGCATGTATCATCGACAGTGCATATAGCCAGCATTCGACGTATTCATCGTCTGCACATAACCATGCGTTGAAGTATTCCCTCAAAGTCAGATGGCTTCGATAATCAAACTTGCACAATTGGACTATTCCATCTCCATAGCAAAACCGCAAAAATCAATTTTAATCTTTCCATTCGCAACTTTCATAGACCTTGTGCTGATTTCCAATGCACCTGTGGCCCAAGGAAGGTTGGCGCTTTCAAAGAAGAAGAGAAGGCCTAACATGAACCTGAAGAGCACGTCAGATAAGCCAGGATGACCTGCCTGGTGATCATGCAATCGTGTGCATAAATGGACGAGAATGGCGCTCATAATCGAAGCCTCTTGCACAAATCAGGCAAGTCATCCTTGGCTCACAAACCAGTCTCGTCATGTCATGTAAGGCCTCTCTTCCTCATAAAAACATTTCAATGCCCCTCAGTGTGTCATTTGATGAAGAAAAAGGTTAGACAAAGTTGTATCTTCAAGGAGTAGTTGTTTTCAGAAGGAAGGAGAAACCTGACATGAAAGATTAGAGACTTTCTGATTAGCCAAGGAGACTGCCTGATACCAGGACGAACTACTCGAACTCTCAGTTCAGCTCGAATAGGGCGAGTTCAGAGCAGGCAAGTCATCCTTGGCTACCAAATGAGACTCTCATCTTCATGTTAGCCTCTCTTCTTCTTCTCCTATTCTAATGCTTCAATGTTTTGCTTGCATTTGTATCTCTATTTATAGGGAATGGAAGAGAATATGAGATCAGACCAAAGCCAATTCAGACTTTTATTAGTGGGGTATTTCGAATGTCAAACTTTTTTGTGGACCTCCGTGAGTCAATTTGCCTCATACAAATCTTCTTTTTAATTTGTCCTGTTTTTTTTAGAACGTAATAATAGTCATCACTGTTATAGGTATAATTAGGCTTCCCACATTAAAAATCGTTTTATATATGTGGGCCTTACTGGTGTGTAATGTGCACCGAACTGCGCAAAAGGGCCTGTCAAAAATTTTTAAGAAGATTTAGACGGATGGCTCTTAATCAGGTATTTATCAGCCTCAATTTACTACATTTTCCTTGTGGCAACTTGGGTTGAAGTCGACATTCCTGGGCTTTAGTTGCGTTTCAGTAATAAATATGCTTCGTGCAATTCTGGATTGCATTGCATTTCATGGACCAAAACCCAGCTTGGCAATGAACTATATCAGATGATTTTTTGTGATATTATCCTCAGTAAGATTATTAGATGAGGTCCTCTATGATGCAGAGTTTGAACCAAGTACTCATTTCTTAGTGAGAACCGCTTGAATGTCGTGATGCTAGATATGAGCGGCTGAAAGATAAAATTGAAACTTTCCAAAACAGGGGTACTACTTTTGTCCGAAAAGCAAAGCTAGCCATGCAGCTTTTAGCTTTAATTCAGAGAAAATTTGGTTCTCTGAACCCACATCACTTATCTGGGCTTATGGGTGTCTGTGTTCCTGACCTTCACAATACCTCCACATGGAATGTTTCTGACCCATCTCTATCAAAAGCAGCACAATATCTAATACCAAAGGTTCTTGTTTTAAATTTGGACTCTTAACTAGAGTTGAATTATATTTTAAGATATCTTCTTTTAGCCAGAGAATTCTTGGCAGACAGACTACAATCCTCTTATCCTTCAATACGTTCTTTTCTTTTTGTGTACGTACGTGATCCAAATGGCATGGAGACCTCAACTTGTGAAAGATGCCCTCCAGGGCAAATGTCAATGACTCTGCCACTAAACAGAGGGTTCCTTTTTGTTGTTGTTGTTGTTGTTGCTGCTGCTTGACTTTGTGCACTTGGCTTTCATCTTGCACTTTTTTTTGGAATTGATATTCCATTTGTTGCAATCCGTCCAAAATATACCCTGAGGAGACAAGTTGAATTACATGTCATGGACTGATAATAGGATCATCAATCGAGTGAGAATATCACCAAAAGAAAAAAGAACGCAATGCTTTCTACAGTTGTATTTGTCATTCCCTTCTGAAATCTTTATTTTTGGAAAGCACAGGGACATTTCCATGCGTAGCTCCACAAGTGCAGCTGAAGTTTAAATCAAATGTTTTTGAATTAAAGGTTGCTAGAGATGTGTGTATAGCTTCCAGACGGAGAGAGAAATAAAAATGCTTAAAGTAGGATGGTTCAGGGTTGTGATTTCAGGGTGTGCATCAACCCTGAATTAGACTTCATTTCTCCAATTGAAAAGCACTAGTGCAGAAATGGTTGTCAAAGCAAAGAGACTGTAGTTCTGTTTTGGTACCGGCAAAAGAGATGTGTATGCTTAGAGAGTCAAAGCCCATGGCCATGGCCGAGAAAAGGGTAATCGAGAATCATTTTACCATATGGCTAATCTAGAATCATTTTACGATAAGTGGTAATGAAGAATCATTTTATGACCCAGGTAATCAAGAATCAT
Organism: Eucalyptus erythrocorys; assembly: GCA_014182555.1. NCBI lineage: Eukaryota > Viridiplantae > Streptophyta > Magnoliopsida > Myrtales > Myrtaceae > Eucalyptus > Eucalyptus erythrocorys. Next base: position 7,110,736 of record CM024605.1, on the reverse strand, counting down.
TTTACAATAAGCTTATCCCGTTGATTGCCCAGTGAAAAATGTTTCCCTAACCACTACGTGAACAGCGCGATCTATATGTCTATGATTGATTAGATCGATTTATCCATTTGCAGATGAATAACACATGGACACCTAACGATTTCCCAGCACCATTTTTAGAAGTAATTTTTCAGTGAATTTTGGACAATATGAACCTTCTTCGGATTGCAAGCGCCATAATTGAACCAGTTAATTCTCCAATGTGAGTATTAAAGAGATAATACTATTGACACCTAAAATTTAACTATGTTTTAAATTAATTTGCATAAAAAATTTAGGGATCAATTTGACCTTGACAAAAACGATTTTCGCATTAATTAGGCCTTAATTTTTTTTTTTTTTTTTTTTTTTTGCATCCATTGATCTTTATTTTTTGGATAATTTAATAACAACAACAACAACAACAACAACAACAACAACAACAAACAAACAAACAAACAAGAAAAAATAGAAGCAAGAAATGCGCATGGGGCTGGGCCTTCACGTCCAGCCCCTTTCCTCCTTCCCCTCCCCCTCCCCGGGCCCATTTCTTTTTTCCCTAGCCCGACCCTTTTCTTCTTGTCTCCTTCCTCCCTCTTGTCTTCTTCCTCAGCCTCTACAACTAGCACAGCACCTACGACCGAGGGGGGTTGGTCGACATCAGCCGGAAGAGACATTTCTGATACACCATTAATGCTCGCCTTCAATGCTGAGCGTGCCCTGGTGGAGAAGTAGGGATGGGACGCCGATTTGGCCAAGAAAGTCCGATCGGCAAGCCAAGGGTTAGTGGCTGAAGCTCTCCGTCAACTGACCCTCCTCGCCTATAAATAGACAAGTGCGAACTCCATTGATGGCAACGAGCGAACTCGAGAGCTTCCCCGCAGAGACTTCGTGGAAAGATCGAAGAGTAAGCAAGAGAGAGGGAAGGGGTCGCAAGCTTAAACAGCATTTCCCCGAGAGACATCAAGGGAGTAGCGAGCGAACCTGAGAGGGAGAGATCGTGAGCAAGAAACCCAGATCCGTGGGTTGCAGGGAGAAAGGGCACACACGCCACCGATGGTCGCGCCTGTTTCATGACCAACCACCCACCTCTGTCCCCCCTTGTTGCGGTGAGCTAGGGTCTACTTCATTTTTTTTTTCTCTGCGTTTTGTGGTCGTCGGGCTGGGACTCACGGCTGTCAACCTCACGCAAGTTTTAGCCCTCGACCGTCCGTTATCTACTTCCCCCAGTCCTTGCTAGTTGTCTGCTCGGAGTCCATCGCGATCTCGACCCCGAACGACTCGACCTTGGCCTTCTCAGCCGACTTCCTCCAGGTGTTTGATGGAAATCCCAAGGGAACATAGTAACCGCAGTTGGATCTGCAGTGACCAGGGGCGACGGGCGACGTGATCGGCTACGATGGCCAGCTGCTTGAAGACTGAGGCAGCACCAGCGGAGGCCCAAGCTCGGTTGCCTTCGCCGCAGATCGTGGGGCTTGAGGGCTCAAGAAAGCCGGGTCTGCGAAGGGGATGCCGGATCAAAATCGAGTCGGGCATGGGTCGTCATTTGGGTAGGGTTTTGTCGGAATGGGACCATTCAAGCTAGGGTTCCGCTCGATCTCGGGCTTGCGTGCATGGGAGGGCTAATTCTTGGGCTAGATTTTTTTAAATGAAGATGGGCCAATTTGGTTTGGGCTCGGTTCGTGTTTTAAAAAAAGAAAGAAGAAAAGAATCCTAGGCCAAGCCCGTGTTGCAAGCCCGTTCGGGCCTTGGGTGGACAATCCGGGTCAAACCCAACTCGGGAATCTAACCCGGCTGCTTTGGTTCTAACAGATCGTCGAACCCAAAATGGGGAACCAACCCAAAGGTTGTTTTTATAATAAAATAAAAATCATAATTTATTTTCCAAAAATAAAAAGTCCCAAAATATCCCATATTTTCCCAAAACCTCAAAAATCAGGAAAAAAAGCCAAAAATGATTAATATTTCATAAAAAGATCAAAAATCTAAAAAAAAAAATTGCATTTTCATGTTAAAAAAGAAAAGACCAAAAATGTTTTTCCTCCACAAGTGCATGGAAAACCCCTTGGAATCTAAAAAGTCTCGGGGTTTAACAAGATTAGGTATTTGGAAGGACATTAGTAATTAACTAATATAATCAAGTCCCCAAACCTAATTTCTCTGATTGCGTAAAAGCAAATATTTCTCTCAATATTTCACTTGAATTTCTAATCAACTCACCCCAAATAAATTAGTGGCCATTCATTTTTAAAATTAACTTATAGGTTAAAAAATCAAACTGTTAAGTCATGAATTGGTAGGCTTAGGAAAGTTTAGGCTAAGCCTAATAGACCTAGCCGAACCATTACCCTCCATCGACGCGCCCTAATCGGGCGCCGAAAAGAGGTCACGACAAATACTTAGCTGTATAGAAGAATGATCACATAAAGGAACATTAGCGATGTAGCTCAAGGTCAACTACTCAAACAATAGGACTAGGAGACTGTCTTACATACATAGAAACTCAATCACAAATCAAGCGGAAATTTCAATTTTGTGCTAGCTCAGAAAATAGACATATCTTTGTCGAGTCATATCAAAATGACTTAATTCCAAAGCCAAAAGAACGGAGACTCTTGGATCTACAATTTTGATGTTTTGAGTTTTCTTAGATAAGTACCGTATAGGCTTGTCAATTTTGGAAGGAAGTGGGTGAAACGGGATTGGACATAATGAATGTTGCGATAAAGCGAGCGATCAAACAATAATATAGACAGAAGAAGAAAATAAATCGAACACTAGATTTATGTGGTTCGGTCGTAAAGACCTACGTCCATGGGAAGAGTAGCGACGAATTTCACTATAGATCAAGTGATACAAGGAGATTACACACTCGAGTCACTCAAACACTCTCTCGTGTTTCTCAAGCTCTAATTACACCTAATAACGCACATAGTATTTAGCCCCGAAATTCCACAAGAAATAATCTTTCAATCTCACAAAGGAATTACACGTAAATCTTACCACAAGATTTAATTAGCTTGAACACTAAATCTTCTTGGATATAATTCACGAACAAGAACGACAAAAAAAAAAAAAAAAAAAAATCCCTCCCAAGCACTCGACGACAAGACAACGCTTCAAGAACACTTCTTCATGATCAACCCTATTCCGTCCACGGCCACAAGTCTATATATATGAGACCCTTATTCTTTTGCCGACTTCTCATAGGATTATATTTCCTATCTTAAACGATTTTATTCAAAATATATATCTGTATATTTTAAACAAAATCCAAGCCCTAGTCAAAGTTGGACTTTCCTATTTTTAGTGGCCAAATTCACCAACGCAGATTCAAATTTTGGGAAGTTGATCTTCGGATCTTCTTTGCTCGATTTCAAACGTCCGCAACATATTCAATTTAGAATATTCAGAATTTCGCATTGGGCTCAAACTTGAGACATATTTTAACAATCTCCACCTTGGCTTGACGTTTGAGCCAAGTCACACCGCTCGCAAAATTCAAACTCTGCTACCACTCTCCCATTGCCCTCAATGGGCTCAACCATCATAAATATTATCCAAGTTCAAGCCTTGCTTGAACTTCGCCATAACCGAGGATCTCATCGAATACCAACTTCACATACACCTTTAATTGCTTCGTAAGGATTTTACAACGCAACCTCCTTAACCACGTATAAAGAAAATCATTCTTGCATCCATATCTAACAGGAGATCAAATACGTACCTTGTTAATTTTAGCTATTACAACAACCATTGGCTCTATAGGCTCCACCTCGCTATGAGCACCAATTGTGTCAATTATTTTGCTAGTACTCATACTCGCTACCTCGGAGTTTCGGTCGCAACTTTACCTCAAGCTTAACACTATTTAGATCCGTTTGAAAACTACTATAATCACTCCTAGCTATAAGTATTAGAGACTCATCAAAAGTAACTTCTCTCGCTAATAATAGATGAATTTAACTCGGGCACCACAACCGATAACCCCACTCACCTCGAGCATAGCCTAAGAATATGCACTTTCTTACCCTTCCATTGAGCTTACCATCACTCGCCGAATATAACATGGGCAACCAAATCTTCTAAGAACAGAATAATCAGCAACATTACTTGACCACACTTTTTCAGGAGTTCCATATCCAATCGCAGCTTGATGGGGATTTATTCATCGACGCACGCCGTACTTAGCGCATCCTCCTAGCCATACCAGCACTAGAGAGCATTTTATGGGCCGTCTCTAGTAATGTTTTGCTCATCAATTCCGCAACATATTGTGGTTCATCGCATTAATGCGATGTTTCACTATGCCTTCCTTCATGCAGAATTCCTTTAACATCTTCGAGCAAAACTCCATACTACAGCAGTCCGCACATGCTTGATCGTCTTACCGCCTCCCGTTTGATCAAAGCTATCAACTCGCTTGATCCCGACAACAAGATCAAGCTTGTGCCTAAGCACAAATACCCACGTCTTCATCGAGTAGTCATCAACAACTTTTAGCATATATCTAGCACACTTCCTTGAAGGAAACCGTGACAACCTACAATCATTCAAGTGAATTAACTCGCAATTTTCGTGGTTTCTTTGATAGTCGTATCGAACTACACTTTCCGCCATTGATCTAGATCACAACACCTGCATACATTTAGTTCATTAGAAACATAACCACATAGCAAATTTCTTTCACTTAAAAGCTTCAGGCTTCTCTTGCTAATGTGCCCCAAATGCATATGCCACAATTCGTACTCTCGAACAAATGCATTTGACGTCTCTATGGCAAAATTTGTCACCGTCTCGCCTTAAAGCTCATATAGGCCATTATGCTTGATTCCTTTCATTATTATCGAAGCACTCGAACAATTTTCAGAATTCCACATTCTGAAATATATCGATACTTAGCTGAATCCGTGGCACTCAATGAAATTAAATTCTTCTTTAACTCTAAAACGTGCCTCACTCTAGTCAATATCCTCACAATACCATCATGCATTCTGATTTTAACATTGCCAACACTAATGACACCACATTCAGTATTGTTCCTCAACTATACTTTACTACCATCCATGTACTAATAAGTAGTAAACCAGTTTCTATTTTGTGTGACATGACAAGAACAACCATAATCCATAATCCATCCATCAAACGATGAATAATTAGTGACAAACAAGACATAATTGGCATTATCTCGCTATAATTACAACATTATCTCGCAGAATCAACTATAAGTCCCTTACCCTTCTCATTCTTCAGCTTAAGGCAATTCCTTCTAAGATGCCCCCTATTGCCACAACTCCAACAAACAACATCAGCTAGCCCTAGACTCGCCTACGCCCGTTTATATTAGTACTACTTTTACCCACACGTGTTTTAGATCTTCCTTTATTTTCACCAACTAAAACAGCAGACACAGTTTTGCCGATTCTCTTTTATGAATGTCCTCACTCGTAACCAAATCTCGAACCCCATCAAATGTCAAACTTGTTGATCCGAGGAATTACCAACAATGGTAACAAAGTGGATTATAGTCGTGGTGAGCTTGAGATTTGATTGGGACTTCTTAAAAATGGTCTTCGTTTGACCAAAATAAACCTTCTAGGGCTGCACATGACAAAATTTCTGAAACAGAAATTGATTTCTCAATTTCTATTCCCGGACAAAATTTCCGAGCAAAGAAACCCGTTTGATAATGACTCAAAATTTCTATTTCTAGAACAGAAATTGATTAAATAACAACATAAGAAATTCTCAAATACAATATAATAGTCGAAATAATACTAATAGAAAAGCAAATAAGCTTTTATTTGGGGCATCTCATGTTTCTGCATAAGATCAAATGTTACATGAAAAGCTACCGGCAAATTTGGAAAAAAAAATGATCTCGAGCATGAGACTTTGCTGAATGCCTTCTCCAAGGATTTATATTTGCAGATGAAGAATTAAGCTCCATAATCAAGTGAAAGCTCTACTACTTCTACTATTACATCGCATTTATTTTAAAACGATAAACTACCATTGAAACATTAACATGCTTAAATAGTTAAACATAGGTTATGCCAATGAAGACAAGCGAGTAACATAATATTACTTGCAAAAGATGCCAAGTACAAAACCAAGCGGATCTTGAAAAACTTGAGCCATTCTCTCTACAAATCTACGAGCTAGCCAAAGAATGTGTATTACTATCAAATTCCCAACAAAAATATCTTAAGATGTTGCATTCCGAGTATATCTTATTCACGAAAGAGCAATGAATTATGACATTGATGGAGAGACATTGTCCTACAGAGGCTCCTACAAGAACACTGGTCCCACCAACTCCATTAATGTTAAAAAACAAAGGTTTTACTACTGTGGAACAGAATTAGGCCTATGATGTTACCCATCAAATCTATTAGTGAAAAGGAAAGGAACAAAGTAAAAAAGAATTAACAGTCATCCCATGTGGAACTTACCCAAAGGTAAGGCGGCCCCCAATCGACATTTGTGCACTTCGTGCTCCTCTCTCACATCATATACCCTTCTACATCATGCATTTGACTTAAATACCTTCAAAACTTTGTGCCATAGTAGTATAAGGACCTCACATAACTACATCCCATTCACCTATGAAACTTCTTTGTTCTCGAACGAATGGTTATCCTGTGATGTATATTTGTCGAGTTTGGATGTAATGCAGGCTGAGATATCTCCAAGCCTTCCAATTTTACCATTTTCAGGTATATGGGAGCAGCCAAAAAAGGAAAACAATCAGAGAAAAATCACAGATCATTTGGGAGTATGAGCTAACCAAACAGAGGGAAAAGGCCACATTAGAACCAGAGAACCTTGAGAACAAATTGCATTCCTTTTAAGGGAACCCATAGAAAACAAGAAAGTTTACTTGATTTTAAAATGCTAAAGATTCCAAAAGATTCTAGAGGGGTACACTCACTACGTAAAATTAATTGCAGAGAAGTTTGCGTGAATAAAAAAGAGAGAATAGCATGTGAAGAGCAAACAGGTTGGAGATAGCATATGGATAACAATTGCTCGGACATGATGTTAAACTATGCTCATTACTATTACCTCCCCGGATGGAAGTTCTCCACACCTAAATCTTCATCCCGTAGAAATATGTAATCATATGCTCGACACAATGTTGGGATGTAGAAAACGCTTTGCAAACCACCCACAACAGAAAGTTTTATTCAAATGTGAGTTGGAGACACAAAGTTTTGCCTCGAGAACCTGCAGAAGCATGTGTTGCTTAAGAATCATGCAAGAAGACTTCTAGAGCAACTCATAAGTTCAGAAAAATAGAAGAGACAAGGGACAACATCATCATCTCAATCAACATACAGCTAGCCAAGAGCAAGAAGAAAGGAATCACAAATGAATAATTAAAGGCAGCTGTTCTCTCTTGATTCAATTCAAAACTATTTCTAGATATAAGACTTTTGTCAAATGAGTTGCAAATTTATACTCAAATGGCAAGATAAACTTGCTGTAAGACTCGCAGCCTAAATTAACAAAGTTCACTTTGTATCTGAACCTATAGACATTGCTTAAATTACACACTACACCAGCTTTCCCTTCACAAAGTGCACTAGTTCCTAAGTTTTCTAACTCAACTCACGTAACATATTCCCGATAAGTTATCTCAAATTCAAAGTGCTAAAGGTCGACTCACCATTTGGTTTGCTTTCGAGCAACCACATGAATGGCATTGTTACTCTAATAAGATCTCTCCAAGCATTGACTTTGCCGTGATAATGGAATAGCATAACTCGTGAAATTTTCTGGACGAAACTGAATTCAAGAAAATTAGGTAATGAATCTCACTTCAACCATAGCCCATCTTAAATCATAAGCTTGAAAGTTTTACCTTTTGGACAATAGCATTGACATTATGCTTTTGCTTGATCCCGACTTGAATCGCAGGGGCGGAAGAGAGCCGTGACAAAGTGGAGAATGCACTCACTAGAAATGACGGCGCCGATCGGGGTAGGATGGTCGCGCGTGGCATGGCGCAATCAATGAGGACCTAGGGTTGAGGACGGAGTTGGAGTCGACGGCAGCGAGTAGACGGAGGGATGCTTGTGAGCAACGGGTGGATGTCACCGAGAGGAGTCGCGAATGCAAGGAGGACGAAGCCGAGTCGACGGCGAGGTGAGCGACGATCTAACCGGCAAGAGGACGGTGACAGAGGGAGGGCCGTGGGTTCCATCCGAGACGAACCCGAGATGGGTTCGACGCACCGGATCCGGTGGAGTCATCAACTGCAGGGAGGACGAAGTCGAGTCGACGGCATGGTGAGCGACGATGTCACCGGCGAGAGGACGGAGTTGGAGTCGACGGCGAGGATGGACAACTTCGGTGAGGATGGACAGCTTCGAGAAGGAACGCCCCGTTTGGTGAACGAAGAAGATGCCCAAATTGGACAAAAGAAGAAATGATTTCTATTTCTATTTCAGAAACTGAGAAGGTAAAATTTCTAGCTTCTAATTTCTCCTCCAAAACAATTTCTGAAGAAGAAATTTGTTTCAGAAATAGAGAAATCAATTTGCGTTACCAAACGGGTTTCTATTCCAAACCTCTTGTCGGGAACAGAGAAATTGAGAAATTGAGAAACAGAAATTTTACGATGCGCACCATGGAGTCTGTGCTTCAAGTAATTCAAAAATGACTTTCTACTTAAATAACTTCCCTATTCTTCACGATTATTTACGTTTCGATTTATGGCCCTTAAGATTTAATTATATTTGATACTACCCGCGTAGAAACTAGACGGTCCCTACTTCCACACGATTGCCGGAACAAGTACCGGTGGCCTAATTACGCCGATGCTCACTTGTCCGTACAAAAGAAGGCCGCTTTTATTCATCGGCAAAAATTTGACTTTTATTTGAAAGAAAGCCCTAAGATTGTTCACAACCAAGGTAATTAATGAAATTACTTGATTAATTCCATTAATTACCCTAGTTGTGGGAAAATCTT